>CM023482.1:140557614-141055114 GCA_013339685.2 Hyalomma asiaticum
ATCTTCGATTGCTGTGACACCTCAAGTGAGTCTCTTCCATTACAAATTGGGTGAACCGTCTCAGCCTTCACGGATAGCTCATGTGAACTGTGTGGTATAAACTCACTATGATACTTGGGTGCACGTGGAGATGTTATATAAAACTACCACTGGTCCTTGCTAAGAAGTGCGGTACTATACAGGCAAATACGGTAAAATACAATGCATCCGGCATCCTCCAGTTTCGTCTGTCAACGAAGACAAAGGTGTACCGGGACCCGAGACAGATATCCGGTGCTTTTGCAATTTAGTAGGACTGCACTTTTCTAGAGATGGGCGTGCAATTTATGCTGCCATCAAGGTAATCAAGGTATTATACAAGGTACATGAAGGTATGATAATTGAAGTGACAATAGGCGTTGTATTCTTTGCATCTTGTTACGGGGAACCTCTATGAATTAACCATTTACCTTTATTAAAGAAACACTGTACACTTCAGGCACTATGTTTGTTTTACGAAAATTTAGAAATGAAAAAAAAAAAAAAACGTCTGCTTGTATAAGTTATCGAAGTGGTGCTCTCCGGTAGTGAAACGATGAAACGCGGGTTTAATTTTGTTTCGTTTTTACCTAACCTCCTTTTCCATTAGGCAGCGGAGTGGGCGCTAAAAGAATAGCCAAGAGTACGGTGTGAAGGGAAGCTTATTCCTGTAGAGACAAAACAAAGATTGAATGATACGAGAACTCTCGTCCTAGCTAGCCGAGGGTCACGCACACATTCTGGCGTATATGCACGCTGACGAACGCGCTAACTACACAGCTTTCCTAAACACTCTACCCTGCAACATCACACAAGCACGCGCGCAAACACGCTACGTACGCACGCATATACAAAGTCGCACTCGCGGTCCCATAGTTACACATACTCAAGTATGTACACCGAGAACCACTAGGTACAAAACACGGCAGTAAATGAAGGCATAGAACAAGCAACACTGGCTTCCACCCTGCCGCTTCATTACGGAAGGTTCAGCAGCGTTTTCTGTCTCGCAGGAACGCAGTCCACTGCCGGAACGCGCGGGCAGTTCGGTCGCAATACCTTTGCTGTCCGCGCCATTGGTACGTTGCTCGAAACGAACATACCAGGCGCGTTTGCTTCGCAGCGCCGTCTGACCCAATGACCTGGTGGTGCACGGACAAGTTGGGAACACAGAAGCCGACAACTGTTTCGAGTCGTCGCAATCTCAAGGGTGTCGCTGGACCCCGCCAAAACCGGCCGCTGTAGAACTAAGCAATTTGTGACATTGGTAAAACAGCGGCGCTTACCTGAATTATTTCCGGGCTGCAAAAAAAGGGGTTGATTGATTTCCTCTTTCACGGAGCGTGCTTAGTATTTTGAAATGACAATTAACGGTTGAATTGCTTACGGTCGAGGTTTATCCTCCGTAGTCAGCGATGTTCGCAGAGCTGTCACGCAGAAAGGAAAAGCGGGCTACTTCTTGCTCTAGAAAAAAAGACGAAGAAAGAGAAAAGAACAGTAAATGAATAAATCCGCAGAAGAAAGAAGCTTACCCACCCTGGCCTTCTTCCCACTACACCCACCCTTGCTCCTAGCCCATAGCCACATGATTGATGATAATGACAGCGCTACAAGATCGCGATAGTGAACGCGACTCCATCGCCCTAGCTCACCTGTATACGCAGATTTAACAGGCGTGGAGCTGCGTTTATTATTATCTTCTTTTTTTTTCTTGCTACGTTTCGGAAGGGAGAGCAAGCATCTTCTATAGTCGCTTGATGGACAAATTTGCATGTTTCAGTTGTTGGCTGGCGTCATGGGTCACTTGAAGGAGCGAAGACAAGAGGTGAAAGGCCGGGGAAATCACCATGTCCACAGTCGATTTCACTAACCCGTGCTCCTAAGCTAGTCGATGCATGTAGCACGGTGCTGAATTTGTTGCGCATCTATGGAGTGCGCGCGAAGCCGTAGATCAGAGAGTGAGAATGTACCCGATACTTTGGTTGCACACAGAGGCACTCCTAGTTTAGCGTCGGGGGGATGACTTTCAAGGAAGGGGCATGAGTCGTGTGCTCAATAAACACCACAGTGGTGGTGGCCTTCTTGTAATGGATTTTGTCTAGCAGGAGAGATGTAGGTGGGACACTCCAAGACGTTTTCATTATATTGTGGCTTGAACAGGATGTTTGCTGCCTTGCATAACGTGTTTCTGTGCCGTCGCCTGTTGTGCCCTTGTGACATTCTATCAAAAATCGGGAACGTCATTGCTAGTTGGGGCAACTCGGCATAATCTGGGAAAAACCAAGTGCGGAAGTAGGAGTACTGGCCAAACAGGGATGCCGACTGCGTAGCAATATTACCAATACTTCACCGCGTGGCATACTCACTGCACCCCCCTCGTCCCTAGAAAAGTAAAATAACAGCCTTGACGCGCGCAACCTTGCAGAACTTGTATCGCACTGTGTTCGCAGTGTGTTCTACACACGCCGCCTTGGCCTCGAGTGGCGCTGCCTAACACTCCCAGGATAATACCTACATAAATACGCAATAAAGTGGACGGGGGGACGACCGCCCTTGTAGCTCAGTTGGTAGAGCATCGGACGCGACATCCAAAGGTCGTGGGTTCGGGTCCCACCGAGAGCAGGTTTGTCTTTTCGTCCACTTTAATTCCTTTCTACTTTCTCCACAATTACAATACCACAATTAACTTCCCCTATGTTTTCCTAGGCTTCATTGTCTGTTTGCTCATTAAGTTGTTTCTAACAAATAAAGAACGAGCCCTTGACCCCTTCCCTTTCGTTATAAATAATATGTATTTTAAACATGCAGGAAAGTGGTGTGTTACTGACTCAGAATAAGCTTAGTTTCCCGAAGCAAAACGCCTATGCATTCACGCTCACCTGAATACTAACCGCGGCTAGCTGTCATGTGATCGGCAAGTGCACAGGCAAATACGCACACTCTTTACTTGTCAAATATAGCTCGTGCAGTGACGCACTTTTTACTTCCCCACCGTTGAGAGCCTTACGTGTATCTTGCGGAGGTGGCCTTGAACTAGTTGGAGACGTCTTTAATGGGGCTAGCCCCTAGAGTTTTGTGAACTTCGTTGACTGAGGCGAATGTTAGGTGAAATCAGTCATACGGTTCATAGCCACTATCATTGGCTTATGCCTGCATATCCAAAGCGGGTATCCCACCCACCCACTTTCCCTCCTTTTTTCCCTTCCTTCCTTCCTTCCTTCCTTCTGTGTGCGTGCGTGCGTGCGTGCGTGCGCCTCGTACCTTAATATTTCGGGCTCAAACCCGCGCATTACTTATTGGGCTTTCACAAAATTCACCACATCCGCGCCAAAATCTCAACCTAGGTTTGACTGGAAGCGAATTTGAGAGCGCTCCTTCGGAAACGTAACTGAGCCAGCGCCCCAAAACCCCAGCACCAGGCCGGGGGCCAGAGTGGTTCGTCACCGCAAAGCATCAAGCGCTGGCGTGTGCACGAGCGTGCCCCAGCGAGCCCTTCCTTTTCATGCTTAAGCGCTGCCAGCGCCCCGTGGCACTTATAGGACGTAATTATGTCCAGATGGATTACGGCGCAAATAATAATTACTTATGCAATAAATAATTATTCTCCTCGAGGTCACCGCTCACGCCACGCGTGATTAGGGGTTCGAAAGCAAATTTACAAAGACGTTGTTACAAAGGAGGCTTCAAGCTTGCACAAACCGATCAGCGAAGATGATCGGTGTTATGCTCATTTATTGCTGTAACGATGTTGAACTTGGCTACATATTCCGGATCTGCTCGGCGCCGTCGATTTGGTTCTTGCGTAGCGGCAAGCCTTGCTTCTGGAATCGTGGCTTCTTACTCGGGAGTGCGATTTAGCTTCGGGCGATCCATGGCTGCGTTTGTGCATAGCAGCGCGCCATGAGATGAAACATACTTTGGTGGTCCGAAGCTATGCACAAATGCATAGCTTCGCGAAGCGTGGTGCAGCCGACAAATCGACATACTGTGTCTTCTTTTTCCTCCGCTTGCGACCTCCAGCCGCACTTTTGCCAGTGTGGTAGGGGGCTGAGGGCATGAGCGCAAGAGAAGAAATAAGCGCGCGTGCGAACGCCGCACAAAACGGCATTGCATACCAGTGCACGTTCACACAATTGGGGACCAGAAAAAATGATTAAGATACATCACACAATGATACGCCACACAAATTATGAGACCCAGAAATGCTACGCACTTAAAGGAGTACTGACACGATTTTGCGGCGGCGCAAAATGTACATTCTTCGTTGCCTAGCCATGCATTGTCAACGCCCTCCACACACGGAAACCAAGAAACACGTACAAAATATTTTAGTTTGGTTTTAAAGTTTTCGTTGCCCAGCACTGCAAGCCAGCCCCAGCGCAATGGACACTTCGATGACGTATGAGCACAGTCTATTAAAAATCGTCGAAATCTCTGTCAGAGTCGCTGGACGATCGTGAAATTGTCGCTGTTTGCGTGCACCACGTGTGTAATTGACCACAGACGACAGAGCTGCAGCGATGCTATCACGAATTGCTGTCTCTACGTGACTTAGACGTATGTCCGACAGTGCTGACACGTCACTAAGAAACCGCCCCCTCGAAATCGAAACCGAAAGTGGGCTTTTAAGGGAGTAGTAATAAAAATATATTCATTGCGTTGCGAGGCACCATGATACTCTTTTCGGGGTTCTCCACGCCAGCGCTTTCATTTACAGCAACAAAATATCAGAATGTCAAAAATTCGTGTCAGTACTCCTTTAATAAGCGATCTCAAAGGAATTCTTTTTGTCTCTTCGGGGTACCCCTTAAGGGACCCTTAGGAATTCTTTATGTAGTCTTGAGCTCTGTTTCCGTTGTGTCTACGGTCGGTAATGCACGTCCCCTCTGCACTGGGAGATGGGGTATGGGCAGGAAAGACGAGGAGAATCTGGCCGCCACTACAGTATGCTAAGAAGGTGCGAATTTTTCAGGAGCCTAGGTGTACTTCGTGCTGTCGCAGAAGAGATTTGAAAACTGGAAACGAAAGATCGCGAAAAGTCGGAGCGAGAGTAAGGACCCAAAGAACAGCGTCGACTTACGACATATGAAAATAGCTAGATTGGGCAGTGTCTGTGTGTATGAGCAGGCCTTCGATAGCTCTATAAGATGACAAATTATCTTTCACAATGTTGTCAGCGCAGCGTGCGTAGCATAAGGTGATGATATTGGCAGAGTACTTGTCATGGTTCTTTAATTTTTGTTGTTTCTTTGGATATAGACGTGGTTTTGGCGAACAAAACCTGTGTTGTAACTCGGCGCTGCTGTTTGTGTCCTTTCACTCGTGCTCTGTCTTTCTGCGCTGTTTCGTTTCCAGTATGTCCTACCAGCACGCCCAAGCTTCAACCTTGGCTGCTTTGAAAACTGCGAACGCTGTGCTAAGTGCGTAAGGATGCCTCAATAGAACAATCTCTTCAGTAAAACGTCTAACAGATGGGCTGTATATTCGTTTCTGCAGTTTTGAAACGTTGGTAGGGGCAGCAAGAGGCCTGATCCAAAAAGCTTTTCTTTTTTCACAAGCTTCTTTTCTTTTGCCATTGGGGACTGGACCTCTAATCGTATATCTGGCATCGAGACGGACTGAGGCGTGTTATTTACTTACTGATAATACTAGTGTAAGTCGTTTTTATAGAGCAGATGAAAGTTTCTATGAACACGGCTGCTCACGTGACACGAACGTAGCTCCTTTCCAATGAGCGGCAGTATATATGCAAGTGCCACTGCCCGAAATAAAGCAAAGCAAAGCGCATAAACTTGCCAAAAGTATCATCACATCACACATCTGCAGCGAACGTCCATAAATTATTAATGTATGAAAAAAATATGTTCCTCCTTTAGGCGCAGCGAAAATGCCACTTGCGTCCTTGTGCGGGGTGGTAGCCTGGCCGAGTCGTTGACAAAATAGGTATGGCTACAGAGAACAAATGAACGATGACAGAAGAGGACGCAGCGCCTTTGTTGCGTTCCCTTCTCTGTCATCCTTTGCGCTGTCAGCCATGCTGTACTTGTGCAGGCCTCCTACGGAAACGATTTGACGTGTTCTTTTTTTTTTCAATTGAATACGTATTTTTACGTCGTAGTCGATGGTATCATTTTATTTTCCTAAATAAGCATTAGGCGGTCTTCTTGCTGTTTTAATTAATCTTACTCTTAGTTTAAAGCTCACTTGCTCCCTTAATGTGCAGATCAGACAGGATCGGAGAACAACATTATACATCCGGCATTAACAAAAAAGTGCACCTGGACCGGTCGCATAAGGTGATCAGTTAGATCAATGAAATAGTTACCAAGGGACGAAAAGCGTGGTTGGGGAGGGCGCTGGGCAAGGAGACTGAATGAAACTGCAAAACGCGTGTAGGCAGAAAATGAAATCAGCTCGTGGATGACAAGGTAGACCGGCAGTAATTTCAAGAGGCCTTCACTCCGCAGTGAACAAGCTGCCGGCTGACAATGGTGATGAATGCGCCGCGTAGTGTGTCATTACCGCGATAAGCGTAATGCACTGGTTTAGCTGCTGCTGTCGCTGGAATGGACGTGGCAGCTTCCTTTTCTTCTACAGCATCCTTCGCCGCTTTTGAATCGACGAGATGAATCGAGCGCTGTACCCATGCGGATGAGATTTCCTTCTCGCGTGTGTTTTCCTCCCTTTTAAATGGCGCTTTCTAGATGCTCAGCCTGAGATGACAAGCCCCCGCGCTTCCATCTAGAATGCGTACAAGTATGATGGATCTACCACCGCATTTGCGGAACCAGCACCGTCATGTCCGTACTTGCGGTGAGGACTGCCGGTGATGGCCCGGAAAACACCACGTATTGCAAGAAAAAAAAACAAGAAAAAAATACAAAGCTTTTCTTTTAACTGTCAGTCTTGGCGCAGGGAAGGGAAGATCGATGAGTGCTAAGCACTCATCGTATAGCATAAGCAAGATGACTTAGAGTAGCCTCTCGAGGCTCTGTCTCTTTCTAGGAATCACGCTCCTTAGAATAACAAGTATATTTTTCTGGACGCTATTTAAAAGCTAGCATATTAAAGGCATATAGATATCACGTAATAAGCTGGAGAGAAAGTGGAAGCGACAAAAGCGTGCACTCTGCAGCAGTGTCCAGAGCCATGAAAACAAGAGAGCTCCAAATCAAGTAAGCGTACAGGTCACAATTATTATTATTATTATTATTATTATTATTATTATTATTATTATTATTATTATTATTATTATTATTATTGGATGTGGTGGTGGTGGTGGGGGTTTTGGCAGTAAAGGTAGTAATAATAGTAGTAGTAGTAGTAGTGGTAGCAGCAGCAGCAGCTGCATTCAGTGCCATTGGCTGAAGGCAACTCCGGATCTTTGTTGTACCAAAAACCTTACTGCCATCGCCATTACTTCATTGCAGAAAACTTCGCTTTGATCTTTTTTTTTTAAACTTCTTCATAGTGTCCTAAGCTGCCCTGAACTCTAGAGATGTATCGTGCTTCGAATTCTAAATATCGTAATGACGCCGCCTAGAACTTGTCAAGTCGTTTTCCTCTGCGCTGAGTGCGCGGGAATTGTTCTCACTTTAATTTTTGTCTTTTACTTTTCTTTTTCTGCCCGCTTCTGTTTTCCACGTTGTGGGGTAGCAAACCCTGTTCAGCTTCAGTAACGCCACGCCTTCCCTCTCTCTCCCTCTTTATATATGTCTGACAGCCTACGCTAAGCACTCGAAGGTGCAGTCTTCCGGAGGCACTTTATTTTTCCTCGATATCTTTTTTTTTCAAATTAACAATCATTATCTTTCTTCCAGATTTGTGCTGTTCCAAAACAGTTTCACTTATTGCAGAGGTCATTTGTCCTTTTTCAATTTTTAGGTTAACTTACATTCTGTAGTACCTCTCATTTCTTTTGCTTTTCTATGTTTCTCATGGCTTTTTCTCGAATTAGGCAATTTCGCTCCCCTTGTCATTTTCATTTCATTTCATTTTTATTCCTTAAAGATCCCATTGAAGGGGTATTACATAAGGGATGGGCGCATACATGAAGAATAAAAGCCATATTTACTACAGTGCAAAAAAAAAAAAATCTGTTACAGTGGCCGAAAAAGTGGAGAGACAAGTGATGGCTGTAATGACGCTGGAAAGGCGGTTCCAGTCTGTCGCTGCATGGTATAAGAATGAGGACGAAAAAGTGAAGGTGCGCGCACGTGGGCGCGCAACTTGTTGGGGGTGACCTGTGCGACAGGAGATGCGTGTCGGAGGGAGGATGTATGGCGGCTGGCCAAGTGAGCTGTAAAAGGACTTATGAAAAAGACAAATGCTAGCAGTGCGTCGACGAGATGCGAGTAATGGTAATCCTGATTCTCTTTTCAGTGCCGCTGTAAGTAGCTGCTGTTTAATTGATTGATTGATTGATTGATTGATTGATTGATTGATTGATTGATCATTCTAATAATATCCTACCTCCACGTTGAATGAAGCGTCGCTGAGTGCACGTCTTAATAGAAGACACAATCGCAGCCGGTGCCTGTATTTCTTTGATGAAACTGTTGACAATTGGAACACTTGGTCCCTCTTGCGCATGCAGCACATACTATGAGACGTCGTTTTGAAAGGAACGGCACTCGCTGAACAATGACAAGGGAGAAGAGCTTACAGGTCAGACGCGCAGGAAATACAAAGTGGGATTTCAGGCTTGCCGCAATGCCCTAGCCAATTTGCTTGGGTGCGAATTGGAGACCATTAAAAGACGGCTTCATTGCGCATACACGAGAGAGGAGGAGTCGGGGGGCTACTCCGCGAGGTCGCCGGAAATGAGCGCTATTTCGAAATGCTGGGGTACGGAAAGGAGAAGTACCTGGATACCTGAATTGACCCGTTCCCTATTAGGCTGTGTGAAAAGGAAACTAGCTGCTGTTCTCTGCCCAATTATCGCCAGGTCAGCGCAAATCCGTCGCTCGCACTGGCAGTCGCGACGATAGAAAATATAGACGAATGGGCCTTCGGAGGCCTACGTGCTGTGCGCACAATGTCTCTGCTTTCTGCGGCTAGCAGTGCTACCCTGTGCATTCCGTCCAATCAACGGCGGCTAGTTTCGAAATGTGGTCGGCTCTTGGTCGAACAAAAGGGGAGCGCACGTTCGCAGCCCCATTGCTCATTTGCGATGCGGCTGTCCGCTCACGATACACGTAGCAATTTGCGGTGGGTCAAAGAACCAGGGAAACCGCTAACAACGAGACGCTTTTGTTATTATTCGGCTGGAATTCGTAAGTTGACTGAGGGCACTATGTTTGCATGGTACGAGGGGTTCTTCATTTTGTGTTGGCTTTGTCTGTGCGAACGGCCGACTTTGAATTTCACGTGTTCACCCGAGGATGTGTTACAGCGCCTTCTAGGCCAAAACTGCAGCATTTTTTTTTTAGTTATTCTGCCGCATTGTGGAAACATCTGTGTTTCGCTCTCCTTGTGGGATAGTAGTCGCTCAGCACTGTGTGGGTAAAATTAACGACATACGGTGAAAATACTGGAACTAAATTCACAATGCTTTCAATTCGTAAGTGTTCTTTTCACCATCGGGCTGCCGGGGTCGTGAATAATATGCCAGCATAATGATTGCCTGATAACTCCTCTTACGAAGTATTCTAGTGCAAGACTTTTTTGATGAATACGGGTCCTGATATTTGCAATTGTACTGGGAGCTGCTGGGATTCAGGAGCCCAGCTGAATATCGTCGAAAAAGAAAGGGTGTAAGTATAAACAACTATTCGCACGCACAAATTTAATTAAGGAATGATAGACAGATAACGTAGGTGTTCCGGAATTTGTATTTCTAGTTTAAATGCGAAGGAATTTTTGGAAAACCTAAGTACCTTTGGCCGCATCTATCTATCTATCTATCTATCTATCTATCTATCTATCTATCTATCTATCTATCTATCTATCTATCTATCTATCTATCTATCTATCTATCTATCTAGGCGCCTACGTCTCGGTGCTCTCCTGGTCACCTCGTTCACATGGTATTACCCCAATATCTGGATGGTAGAGTATAAACGCATGACGAACATGAACGTGAACTCATACATCACTAACACGATACACTCTTCATGTACGTCATGATTAACGATACTTCAGTCAACTAAGGGCTCCACCCTACGAGGAAGATCCCTCACTTCGTTAAAATAAATGTTTGCTCTCTCTCTCTCTCTCATGTAGGGCTCATACCGCGTAGTGCTCGGCGTGCGGTATGCGGGTATGTACCAGAGATGTTTGAATTTTATACAGCCCACATCAGTGAAGGACCAACTGAAAATGACATCTAACATATCATTAGGGCACACTTAAAAACAATAAAGGCATAACGCTTAGTCGCAGCTAGCGATTGAAATGTAGGCTTAACAAGCATTCGGACACACACGCAACCTACCAAGCGGTCGAGGTATCGAACCCAGGGCCCTGAAGTGTTAAGCAAGCACGCTACCACTAGGCAACCGGCGGCGCCTCAGGCAACGTATATACGTATAGTAAATAAACATATTGCCCCGGCAATTGTGATGATGGTACTTGTGCGACGAGATTGCGCTTATAATGTATTTTAAATGCCTTTATAGCAATGTAATAAGCAATGCACATGTTTTACAATCACTCAGCATGCTTTTGCCAAAATTCGCTCGACCCCTTAGGAATACTTCAAAGAACGACATTCATGACACGCGCATCGGCGCACCACTGCGTGCATTTCTTTTTTTCGACAAAACAGATGTCTATAATATTGACGTGAGCTCCAAGGTTAAGTCGTACTATGACTACAATTCAGTCACCGCGATGATGACGACGTCCCTGGTTAGCCCATGTTAAGCATAGATCCACTCAAGCGCTTAGCACAATGAATTGATCATACTCGTAGCACTTGGCTGAATGCCAAACAATTCGCCATGGGCGATTCCCTCGCTGACTGCTTCACATAGCAGCGATTCTCACAATTCGTGGGGCATGCAGGAACTTTTTTTCTGAAGGTATCTGCTTTATTTGTTTTTTGAAGAGTGAAGCACTTCAGGCTTTCGTAAATTGTATGGTGCCTCTGGTGTATCGCAAAATTATCATCCTCATTAGTTAAGATCTCCAAGCGTGCTCCTGCAATTTTATGCCTGCCCAATGTGCAGTGTTCGCATGCGCGCTTCTTAGCCAAGTGCCCATAAGCTTCGCTAGCCTGGCGCCACTAGTGCAAGCTTCATTATTATTTTTTCAGCACTTGTCATGAAGCTGCAATAAAAAATAAGCATTTTAGCTGTGGAATTTCACGTGCCCATGCCAGGGTATGAACGCGAGTTTCGTTGTTGTGCAGGACACCAGTTTAAGTTTAGCAATCGGTGTCTTTTTTTGGCACGTAGCCGAAGCACTGGGCACGAACGTTCTTGCATTCCGGTTGATACTTTATCTCCGGCCATCGTGCATACCTGCATGACGTCATAGGCACTAAGTCACCGTGGCTAGCTGCCACCATCTTGGACTTGATGCAGTATTATCACTCGAACTGCCGGAGAGATAATGGCAGAGTAATTCGAACGAAATTCATAGGAAGATTACGTTTTAAGCGATTCACTGTTGCTGAACAGGAAGTGTATCTTTCACAAACGTTACAGTAAAGCTTTCCTCCCCCTGGGCAGAAGCTGCCATAAGAAGAGGAGGCCTAAACACTCCAGGAAATTTTGTTGTTCGGTCACTTTTATCCGCGGTCATAGGCACGGCCTCTACGCTTGTCTGTCCACGTTTCTCTGGTCTCTCTGCCTGCCTGCCGAAGACTACCGAACAGCTTACCTGAACCGCCTGGCCAAGGACTTTCTTCGCCCACCTGCTGTGACCGGCTGTGCTTTGGTGCCAGAGGCTAAGGCTCGCCCTACGTTCGGGGTGCCGTGGACGCCCTGGAGCTAACTTCATCACAGTATCGCCCCGCATTGCGAGCCGAAGCAACCGCCGATGCCCACTGAGGTGTCCCGCCCCCCTGCGGACAGCTAACTTGGCCATCGTAATCGAGATATCCCGTACCAGGCGGCACATCAGCCCGCACATCATCCTTCGCGCTTAAATCCAGCCAGCCTCTCGTTTCCTTCAGTGGGCTTGGCAGCACACCGACAATGCGGTTCACTGACGCCCGACGTCTTTTCGCCCTACAGATAACAAACCATTTGCTTCATTCAAGCCTCTTGCTCTACCTAATCGCAGAACTCCAAGATCAGTGACAATTTTATTCGAGAACATGGCCCTTTGACAGAGGACGTCACTGTTCTCGTGATTTTGTTTTTATTATCCTCTGTTCCAAGAATAGTATTCAGTTACATTACTGTATGCTGAATACTTGGGCAGCTAACGTACCTGCAGTTGCATTCCAGAAATCTGAGCGCTCATGTGAGCTCATCATTGGCAGCACGTCTCCCTGATTGCTATCATTATCACCTCAGTTTGCGGCACTTTCGCTGAATCCGCTTAATATTCCCCGTTTTCTGTGCGTTCAGCACGAATTCTTTCGAAGAATACAACGTAAGATTTCCATTCATTGTGACAGTTGTTTTATGCAGTTATTTATTTGTTCGGTACGAGCAGTGCGAAAGGAGGCATTTGTGAGGCGGAAACAGAAAGGTGAAGAAAGTTGTGGTTTCTCTGTTGTATCAAAGCCCGCTGCATGCCGTCGTCGGAATGTTAATGGTGTGCTCTCGGAGAGAGGGCAACCTATGGAATATTTATAAAGCAGCAAACAAGGCGAGGCCTTGGAGAATGCGCAGAAAACAACGAAGATAGTGGAATGGCAAGGCTTGTTATCCAAATCACGCGGACAGCAAAATGGAGTGAAACTAAGGTTTGAAGAAGCATTGAAAATGTTGAAATTAAATTTATCTTGTTTTTCCTGCGATCGTACAAGTGACGTCTCAATGTAACAAAGAAAATAAAGACAAGTTATCGATCCTTAAGTATTCCTACGAGAAACGTCTGCGTATAAATTATGCAGTAATGAGAAAAATAAGACGAAAAAAAAAGAAAGGAAAAAAAAACGACCATGGCAGCATAAAAGGAACGTGCCAAAAATGACTGCTTTGATCGCTCATCAGGCTGTTGCAATGCCTAGTTATTTACGATTATTGTTTGCTGCAAGCAAAGCAAACCACTAAGAGAAATGCTTCTTTTTTATATATAGGGGAGTATCGCCCGTAAGCAAGAACATGAGAAGTGAAACAGGCAAGCCTTGATGACTAAGCGTGCCTGTTAAGGACGGCCTTTGCTTTCTAATGGGCACTCCTGCTGAAAAAAGCGCTCTGTAGCCTCGCTTCTGTCCCTTCTTGTGTTACAGCATTGTTACCAAATTCAGTACACGAGTCCTTCGGCGAAAAGTTTTGCCAGTGCAGCATATCCTCTCAGTGACATTCCAATTTTGCCACGTAAAGCTGGAAAAATATTAGCTGATATGACCACGAACCGCGCCTGAGAAAAACGACGAAAATCATTTCACTCTGTGAGGGTGAGTTCAGACGACACAGAGGACTCGCGTAATTTTGGATGAAAGATGAACACAGTGGTGGTGCAGAGCAAAGAGCAATCGTTCACGCATAGGTAATTGTGGATACGCAAGGAATCGCTGGACTATCTACGCGTCTCCTTTTATGTGCACGTGAACGTGCGTTCTCTGCGCTGCTTCACCACTTACATTGGCTCACCAAGTAGCCTATGAGTATACCGGCTGTTTCAGCTAACTGCCGCCACCCTTTGAAAAAATCCATCTGCACGTGACGTGGATGAAATTAACTTATTATTAGCTGTAACCTTAACTGCCACAGGCTATATTTTAAAATGAGTTCAGGTAGTCATTTAGATATAGTCAATAAGCTACCATTTAAACGGCTAATTTGAGCGCAATATGTTCAACAGTGAAGTTGTTAATCTTGTTCTTTAGTGTACAAATAAAGTATTTCTACGATACTAAGTACAATGGTTTCAACTTTTCCGAATTTCTGAGAAAGTGTGCGATATTTGAAGGAGTACCACGTGTCTAGCGCTTTCACGGCCACTAGCACCCCCAAACGTGCTAGGAACGAACCATTGATGATGCATGGACAACGTAGACATGGACAGGCCGAAAAGGTGAAACGTCCCACCACCCCTTATCAGTTTCTCTTATGCACAATTTGTCTGCGCCCATCGTCGTTCGTTATTTCATTCTTAACCCGTTTGAGGGTGCAAATGTCACCGCGTGCAAGCGTCCAGTTAAATATCGCGAACTATCTAGATGCCTAAAATAATAAAAAACGCTGCACAAAAAACGCAGCATGGAAATACATTGCTTGGACACTTAATAGCAAGATTTACAAATTCACCATGGGACACTGCATGTAATGCGGCCGTTTAACATCTCCGAACAATTCAATATGAATTAATCACCTGAGGTCACTTAAAAAGATATCTGAGGCGGTTATGACGACAGTAAACAATGCTAAGTTGGTTGCATCATCGTAACGCACGCGCCAATTTTTTAAAAGGGTGACTCAGTTAAGCTGAAATACCCTATATGTTAAAGGGAACCTGAAACGATCCCAAGCATATCATTGACATCGACATAGCCATCCTACTATGCTATCCTACTGGTAAGTGTACACTCGTACAACTATTAGGTTCACGTCTAGCGTATTCGCCACCTGCGTGGCCTTGGCCACAACCCATGTCGACCACCCGACTTCACAAGCTGGATGCACGATCCTCTGTGCCGGCCTCTCCTTGATCTTATCCAGGACAAAGACTTACACCATTTTTATTTAATTTACGCCGTAGGGCACACTTGCGGAAATAAAAAGAAGGAATGGAAAGCTCTTCACCGCTATTTGTCTCGATTATCCTCAGTTTCATTATTAGTGCAAAGTGAGCGTAATTCTCAAGCACGTCAATGACTTCTAAGCAGCCACACTTCTCAGTTTTGAAGAAAATCGTCTCTTTCAAAGTGACTCGCAACGTTCTAGTTCTTTTTCGCTGCACAGAAACTGAAACACCCATTTACTACGCAAATCATACGTGCTCGTCCAACAGCTACGAAAGCATAAAGGGAACGAAAGCCTGATTTGATGCGCAGTCTTTATTCTCCGGCGCCTTCGACTTTCCAACAACAATTGCCACGCACAGCGGCTCCTCACGCGCGCGCCCGCACTCAGTCGAGCCCATGGATATATAAGATATCCTACATATAGACAAAAGATAGACAAAAGACCAACGTCCCTATCAGGTAGACGAGTCTCTTCGAGGTTACGCCGAGCGTGAACGTTACTGGCGTCGCAGTCTATCTGTCCTGCGCTTCTATGTGTTTATACTTCTTGTGTTGGCTTTGTTACTGAGACGGCGCCGGTCGTTTCAACGAGGCCGACGTGCGCTCGCTTCGACGGAATATCAGCTCAACGGCGACGCCGTGCTTCGTGACTGCCAGCTTTGCCCGAGAAAAATGCAAGCACCACGGAAAGCGCCAGAAAAAGCAAAACGGACCCAGCGCGCTTTACGTGGCGTTGCATCTTCGATTTCAAGTAATCTCCCCGGCCTGTGCTGCCGCTGCCGGTGCGTCGAGCGGCGAGGCCAGGTTCCAGTGAGCGCAGTAGAGGGAGGCCCGCGCGCCGTTGCTAGGGCACGATCTCAGCTCTGCGCCTCATCTCCTGAAACGACAACGCCACGCTATGACAGAGATGAGTCACGTCGCAGCTAGACGGCGACATTAGGGCGCATCGGCGGGCACGTCCATGAACGCACGGAAAAGCAAAAAAAAAAAAAATCGACCTCCTGTAAAGATGGTAGACGGATAAAAGACAAAAAGAAAGGAAAGCTTGTGCGATTTTGTTGAATTTCTCAGCCCTGTTTCGAGAGAAGTTGTTTGTTTCGCGTAGCTGCAAAAAACAAAAAAAAACAGAAAAATAAATGTCGAAGTTGCTTGAATCCGCCGGCTGCTTGCGTTTTAAAACTGTGCCCATATGTGACTGGCTCGTTTGAAACGTTGCTAGAATATAACGTTTTAGAATACCTAGTAAGAAATATCCCTTTAGGCGGTAATTCATACGCAAGTACCTCACCTCGTCAAACCTTTTCGAAGGGTCGGAAACGAGAGCACAGCAGTTTAAAGTAACCAACAACAAAACAGAGGTGCTGCAAAATTTTCCTCCTCACTACACCTCAAGATCTTCAACTTTCCTTAGAGATCATCGTCTTCGTTGGTAATGTTTCTTTCTTATTCTTTTTTCTAGAACACAGTCATACCATTACTTATTTAAAAGAATATAGTCACTGTGAAAGCCTCGCTGTAGAACAAAAATGTTAACTCGCAAAGATGATACAATGAGCAGGAATTTGTTCGAAGGGTAAAAAAAATAAATGTTTGTGTATGCAATTTAAGCAAAAATTTAGTGCCTCTTCCTGCAATGATGTTCGTTGCATCGCTACTGAGAAAAGCATTTAAGTCAGGGGTTAAATTATTCTCTTCAATTAGTCCGCACTCACGTTTGTCTTCGTTTTGATGAAGGCTGTTTTACGTGCAATCTGCGTGCAGTCATGTACTAAAGCTACAGCAGCAAATTTATACGATAAATTAGGAACATGGCATCAGCGACTAGTGAGTAGTTCGCGTCAGTCTCGTGGACCCGCTATCGCAGTTTAGCAGGATGCCCGAAAATGCTTGTTAGATGTCCGGCTAAGGGGGCAGCATTTCGTTGTGGACGAAGTCCAAGAACACCCTTGCCCATCGGTGTGCGCAGGGTTTTCCACTAGGGGGAACAAAACGTCACCGTAGCGACTCCCATCTAATAAGACCCTTACGGTGGGCATCCAGAGCAACGTAACTGTATATAGTAGGCTTGGCTCGTGTCCTTAAATTTAGGTGCACGTTCGTGAACGCGAGAAGGTCAAATGTGATACAGAATCCGTTGTAGGGTGTACATAATCACACCACGTGTTTCGCAGGTTCTTAAATAAATAGCTAACGTTTATACCTTAACAACTCCCATTCGATCAGTGCTTTACTCGAGATTTGCGAGCATTCCGTTACGATTTTTCTGATAAGGTATTGCGAGCAACGCGCCCCGTCACGGTGGTCTAGTGACTATGCAACTCAGCTGGTGATGCGAAGGTTGCGGGATCGAATCCCGACCGCAGCGGCTGCATTTTGATGGAGACGAAATATTTAGGCCCGTGTACTATGCACGATGTCAGAGCACGTTAAAGAATCCCAGGTGGTCGAAATTTCCGATGTCCTCCACTGCGGCGTCTCTCATAATGAAATCGTGGTTTTAGGACGTAACACCCCAGAAGTCCAGTCAGTGAATAGCGAGGAACACTACCATGAGTGCCGTGTTTGGTGAAAACTACAGTAGAAAGCTCCGGCCACCAGCATCCTCTCAGTTTAAGCTGTAGGAAAGGGAAACCCTGGCGCTTTGCACTTATTTCCCCGTAACGTTTCACCAGGCTTTAGCTGACAGGAACGGCTCTGGTACAGTTCGAATACTTTGATTTCAGTATGATCAGTTCACTACTTGAGCTTTTGATTTGCCTTTCTGGGCCCACCATATTCGAGATGTGGCAACGTCAAAGGGGCGCGCCCCATGCAAGGCCGAGACGCCAGGCAAAGCCGTGGGACTATGCAACCTGTATTGTTCAGTAGGTATTCGTGCATCGTTGCCCTTGCCTCTGCTCGCACATCGAGCGAGATTTTCTGCTGACGCCTTCACAAAAAGAAAAGAAAGAAGAAAAAAAAAGGGGGGGGGGGGCGATTACCTACGAAAATTCGAAAAGCAGTAGTCAGCTAAAATGCACATGAGCATAGCTTTTGCAGTGAATGAGTGATAAGGGAAAATCAGCTCGCTCTGTTTACGATATATACAATGGTTACGAACGCGGGAAGAGCGTAAAAGCGGAAGCATTCAATTACGTTTTATCAATCATGCATTATTCTCTTGGGGCAGTAATAGCTGACTGCAACTACTTAGGCTATTCAAAGGGTTGCAATTTTGTTTGGTTAGTGTTTTTCTGTAAACTGTACAGGACCAACTCGAACCGCATACTCTAGATTGCCAAAGTCTGCCCGAATTGTACCGAAGTCTGGTAGAGCCAGGTAATTAAGGGAAATCGTAAACCAAGCCTCACATTTAGATACGACCTTTCTCAAGTACGTGTAAAGAATTCAAAAGCGTTCTAAAAACGTAATTTGCACCAAATACCGAGAAGAGCTTTGATGTAAATTCCCACTGAAAGGCCAGTGCATTCCGTCGTTCATGTTTGTAAACAGAGGACTCGTTCAGCCCCACTTGTTATTACTTCACTTTCTCGTAGAGCAAAGCTTATACCCCTGTCACACGAGGCAACTAAAGTGCACTTTGAGCGAGTGCATTTCGCCGCTAGTGTCATTCGCACGCTGTCACACGGGAACGTTTAGTGACACTCGCTGCAAAGTGCACTTGCAAGCAAGTGCGATCGCCGAACTCACTTCGCGGCGACGAAGTGTGTAGCCTCGGTAGCAGTGGCTTGTAAACAAATATGCTAATGCACAACGCGGCGCCCGTCGTATTTTTAAAACATTGTTTTCGTTATTATAAATGCTGCTATGTATTAAAAAAATCATATTTCAACGAAAAACCTCGCTATTCTCGCCCTTGGGCAGTTTGCGGCCACGTCCGCTAGGGGAATGCACATTTCCAAAGCACACTTCTGTTTCTCGTGTAGCAGCGCGTGAACGTAAGTGCACTCTGTGAGCGTAAGTGCACTCGCTCAAAGTGCACTTTAGTTGCCTCGTGTGGCAGGGGTATTACGCAGCTGGAGTAGCCGCAGTGAAGTATAATGGGGTGGAAGTCCTTTCCCATGCTTGTCTCTCTCGTTGCGTCGTTTCTTCTTTAAGGATGGACACCAGCCTATGCGCACAAAACACAATTCGACTTTTTTAACAAGACGTATGTACATATGCACGGAGAGTGGCTTCATTGGTGGAACCGTGGCGTCTATTCGGCAGAGCCGTCGAATTCATATCGCTGCTCTTGAGGCCAGAACCGGAACCAGAACATCCGTCAGTGGGGAAGGGATGTGTTTTAAATTCTTGGTTCTTCCGGAAAGAATCGCTGACGGCAAATCGCAACAATTTGCACAAACACCGGCACTCCTACCTGTCCCGCTCCCGTCACGCGTTTATTGCACGAACTTGGCGTATGCCAGAGGGGCAAGTGCCGGCAATCATTTAACTCAAGAAAAAAAAAGGCACACATACACACACAAAACAAATATACAACAAAAGACGGCACAGAGAGCCTACCCTGTCTACAGGTCAACACAACGCTGTGTGGACGTCATTCGCTCGATTGGCTCTCGCGAGCTTCCAGACAAAAGAGCCCTCCAGACCGACGCGACACTCGCACAAGGGGGCGCTAGCAGTAATGCCGCGCCACGCCTGTGGTTGTCTCCGCAGCCTGGTTGACAGGTGGCTGCGAGCATTCGCCGAAACGGACGCATGACAGCCGAGCTACCGTAATCTTCAGCAATTTCCTTTACAAAGTTATCTAGGAAACGGTTGTTGTTGTTGTTTTGTGGGGTTTTACGTCCCAAAACCAGTTCTGATTATGAGAGACGCCGTAGTGGAGGGCTCCGGAAATTTCGACCACCTGGGGTTCTTTAACGTGCACTGACATCGCACAGCACACGGGCCTCAACATTTCGCCTCCATCGAAATGCAGCCGCCGCGGCCGGGATTCGATCCCGCGACCCTCGGATCAGCAGCCGAGTACCTTAGCCACTAGACCACCGTGGCGGGGCATCTAGGAAACGGTGATGTTGTATAAAAAGCTGATGAAAGGCTTTAGTTATCCTGTATTGCAGAAACTGCGATATCGCTCTTTCAACGTACATCCAAAGGCAAACAATTAAAAGTAAATTATTTACCCAAACCTGGCGCTTATTACCGAGTAGTCAAGGTCCACCTCATCTCCTATGCTAATCCAGGTATGAAGAATAAACAGCGTGAAAAATACAGCAAAAGCGTCTGCAGCATAACCTTGCTTATGCAGTGAAATGAAATATGTTCCAAATGAAAAAATAACAGCAATTACTTTAACTAACGCCCGTTGAATAACTTTTGTTTTGTCCCCCAACGAAACACTTGTTTGGTCGCGCTGACTATGGCAGCGACTACGCGAAGCTTCTCCCGCGGCTTTTTCTGGAGCTGGCAGCTTGGCCGCTACCGGTTTCTCGTTAGATCTAAAGGCGGACCCTTTCAACTTTCTTGTACTGAACAGAAATATTGCTTTGATAAATGAAGCTGAGATGTCAAACGTAAAGTGGATTTCCGGCCATTTCTACAATCTTCTCAAACCGGAAAGGCGCAAACGACAGACTGCCTTGCCCACGCCAGGATCATTTAGAATCCGCTGACAGCACGTAAAATTTTCGTTCGGACAGCCAGAAGCAAATCACAACAGTGCACACGTACATTGAACAGCATGTCGCTACGCACGTGCGCTGCCTTCTCTATGTCTGTGTACATTTTCGTGTTTAACTTGCATTACCTTCATACGCTGTTTCGGACATTCTGTGGACTTGACTCTGTTATTTAGCCATCGTGTAGCTGAGCGTCTGGAACTGATGGCTCCTAAACATCTTAGCTTTCATGTACTAACGTATACGTGACAATCGTTCAAGTATTGAAGTGTGCTGCTTCACAGTGATACTGTGCCTTTTTATTTTGCTGCATTTAATTTTAAAAGAACACTTATACAAGTACGTGACCGATTAGCTTTTTAACAAGCCTATCTTTTCTTGGTCAAGCGAAAACGCGTGACCGGTATTATTCATGACGCTGCAACCTAAACGACATTGTCGCTACCTGAACTGGTCTAGAACGCGTTAACTTTGTGTACTGAAGGCACCGGATGTGTTTTCTGGACGAATTGACTGTATGTTGTTCAACAAAATGAAACACTTTTCCGCAATCGTAAGGACGAGGAAATCAGTCATTTGAGGAAAAAGGTGATTGTAAATGCCAAGAACTAAATGTTCAGTTTATGTGTAATGTTAAGTTCAGGAATTTTGTGTACTTTATGCGTCACTCGAACTGCCATTCAGACTTGTCGATCCAAGAAAGGTGAGTTACTGCCCCGCCATGGTGGTCTAGTGGCTATGGTACTCGGCTGCTGATCCGAGGGTCGCAGGATTGAATCCCTGCCGCGGGGCTGTATTTCGGTGGAGGCGAAATGTTGAGGCCAGTGTGCTGTGCGATGTCAGTGCAATGTTTAAGAACTCCATGAGGTCGAAATTTCCGGAGCACACCGCTAACGGCGTCTCCCATAATCATAGCGTGGTTTTGGGCCGCTAAACCCTAGAAATCAATCAAAGCTGAGTCACCAACAGCGACACACATATTTCGCGTCAAGCCACTTGTCAGGCTTGCGTTAGCGACTGCGAACTCAATAGAAGCTTTAGCCGCATAATTTGTCCTAATGTGGCAAAGCACGCTTTACAGGCTTACCAAGAGCATTATTTTTCTCATGCAGGCTGGTATTTCAGCCCACTGTTTATCACAACTACTATAAAAAAATTCCAGCCGCATTCCTGCAACGTGGTATTCTAGATGGTGTTCTATCCACGTAAAACACCCATTCACAGCGTTTACGGGCGCCTGCAGAGACTCGGGCCGCGTTTGGCTGGAAATATAGTGAAAGGCAAGAGAAGGCAAGTGAGGCAGGGGGCGGCATAAGGTTAGCTGGACAGATGAGATCAAGAAGTTTGAGGGTATAACACGGCCGCAGTTAGAACGAACCAGATGATTATCATGATGGGGTGGTGTGATGATAATGATGGTGGTGGTGGCGGTGGCAGGTAAGGAAAATGAGGGTGCCCCCAATCATCGTCGTAGTCGTCGTGAAATTTAGAATTTTAATTTCTTCCGAAGCTGTGCTTCGCGGATCATTGTGTACATGCAAAATGATATCCTTTAAATGTGAAATCTCAATGATTATGATGGCGCGTGGTGTTTATATCCACAAGGGTCGGTCATGGCCAAAGAGCGCCAAGGTCAAATTCCAAGTGCACAAGATAGGAAGAAAGTCATATAAAGGTTAGCATGGTTTAGAGCTGCTCTGTAACTCCTCGAGCGGTGTTGTAACGATTGTAAAGAATGCTTTGCCACACTAAGACAAACATGCGGCAAAGCAGCTACTGAATTCGTAGGTGACACTGCCAACCAGACAAGTGACAGGACGCAAAGTATATACGTCGCTGCTGGTAAAATCGTCAAACATCAAGGTTGGAGAACGACAAGAAAGACACAGAGGAACGCAGTAAAAGAAAAAGTATCATGACTTATTTGTCTGATTTACCACAGCTCTTCGCTTTTGTGTGTGTGTGTGTGTGTGTGTGTGTGTGTGTGTGTGTGTGTGTTATATGTCAAGTACTGCTTATTATTTACCGGCAAGTTGCTATAACCTGTTTGATGATCTTCATAATTAGCACAGGAGATCCCCCTGAAGCCCAGAGCTTTCGAACTTGCTTCTGCATATTTCGTTTTTCTATATTGTGATCGAACGAATAAAATACTTCTTAATAATGAGCATAAATGAAGAGACGAGAAGCAGAATTTAGCAGAAATGAACGAATTATCATACGTACACATGAAATAAATACCGTGAATGCATGCGCAGATCCGCATTAGAAAACGCCAATATGCTTTTATAAGAAATGAGAGTAGCGTGCACGCAACTTGACGTTCTCTGAGACTTGTTGGTTATTAAATATCGCTAAGGAATAAACACTTACGCTCATTTCTTTCTTCTTTTTATACGCACTAAATGAGAGTTCCCGTTAGTAAAATGACACTTTCTTAATCTTTATCATTTTCTTATAGAGTGACATGCTGTTATGTCACTGTCGAATCTGCTTTTTCGATCCAAAGTGGAGTGCCTGTGTCGAGCGGTACGCGCAAGGGGGTGGCCGAATTCGACTTGTCAAGAGAGTCTTGAATTGCTGAAATTGTGAACATAAATTCAGAGCAGTTATATATAAATAATACATAGAAAAGTGTAAAAAATGCTAGGTATCGCGCGGCTTGGCATAAGCACTCGGTATCGTAACACTTGACCTAACCCGCGAAACAAGAGTCGCAGTGCAAGAAGCGGAAGGACACCACAACAGCAACAACGGTTGTCCGCTGGACGTACCTCCGATTCGAACACGATAGCCTTCGATTCCTTCTCAATGGATTTCCGTTCAACGCGGGAGCCGAAGCTGGCTGCAGCGCTGCTTCCAAAGCATGCTTGGGGCCTTTTTTTGAGAAAAATAAAAATACATATATATATAGCGAACGCGCGGCAATAACGGGGAACGACGTAGCAAAGGTGCAGAAACGATGGAAGGGGGTCTCCTGTCCTTTCCAAAAGGCTGTTATTTGGCACCGCGCTTCTGACAGCGATTACGGTGCGTCCTCCGGAGGCAGTTCTCACGCCGGCAGTTTTATCCGAACACATCGCAGAAGACCCCCGAGGAACCGGCGGCGTAGTTGTCCTTCGATCCCTGGAGAACTGACGGGCACGGTGCTGGGATGGGGAAGGCAAAAAGGCGCTTACGAGGAGCGTGTGGTGTGCACTGGTGCTTGTTTGCACCGAGGGCACCACTGACGACTCGCGAGCGAACGTGCGCGCGTGGAATTGCTTGTGCCGTTTGAATGGCCACGTCGTTGCGATGTTCCTTTTTTTCCGCTTTTTTTTTACGTCCGTTGACAGGCAGCATCTCAAAACATTTCCGTCGTAGAAGAGCTGGCTGTTGCGCGATCTATAAGGCAAACATCGACTGCCGCCCACTTTGGTACGCTCTCCCCACCGTTCTCTCTAGCGCTTCTCCGCTCATGCCCGAGACACGACCAGCGCCGTGAGATCATCGCTCCGTTCCTTCTCGTCGGTCCCGTTTCGATTGATCGGCGGTGATGCTCGCGATGGGCCACGCTGTTAACAAGCGACAGTTTTTCGGCAGGGACTATTGACTCGTCGCCTCGCCCTTCTCTCCCCCTAATGAAACTTTCGCTCGATCGTCAGTTTCTTCAGGTGCAGGAGGTGGCGGCTTCATTCACTATGCGAACGTTTCTTTGCAACACTATTGAGCTCCTTTTCTTTCATGCTTAGAATGCATTGCTTTATTTCGACCATTTATGCCGTTGTCTTTGAATAGTGACGGCCTATGTGTTGGGTTTACCTGTGCATGGCTAGTGACTTACAGATACAGGGAAAGGAAATAGGCTATAACAGGAGGAACCTTTAATCGCAACTGTTATACGTGTGCTTCTCAGCTGTTTAAGTCACCCTTTTAAAGTCGGCATATTAAATATCTGATGCTTCATGGAAATGTGGCAGGCGGTGCTCGTATTCCTAGACCTGGAACACGAACGAAGCCTCGCCGCCAGGGACAAAGGAGGTGGCGACGGCCATAAGGATTCCGGAATGACTACACCTCTTGCCTATGGTAGATTGAAGCCTAACCCCATGATACTGTTTCTACCGTTAGGAAGTCATTCATTCATTTATTCAAAGAACATTATGATACACACCGCTTCCCTAGTAACAAAGAGGCCGAATGTGTGCTCCATTTCAAAGCTGGCATATAGCTGCCATACGAGTGCCCTGCTTTTGTCAAAGACAAGCAGGCTTCGCGTAGTATTATTTGTTAGGTCGGTTATGAAATCAATGGCCTATTAAAAGGAACCCATGAGAAATGAGTCAGCGATCACTGATTTATTGCGTAGCCTGTAAGTGGCTAGAAATGACAATAATCCACAAACAAATTTTGTCGATTTCCGTTGCTTAAAAAATAACTGCGCCGAACTTGTCGTGACACTTTGTTACTTCACCAAAATATCATTTGTCATTTTCTTAATTCACAAAAAGAAAAATTACAAAGGCCGCGCACCGCCTGCCTAGTGATAATACGGGAGGCTGAATACGTGCCCTAATCACACACATGCAAAAAAAGAGATAGTGAAAGTGACGTTCACAGCTGCTTTGTCATAATTGCTTACATTAACATTACATGTATTCTTAAAGCAGGGTCTTGCAGACTGCAATCAGGTGCTGGAAAAGCTCAGAGAATAACCTGCTTAAATTTGAAAGGTATTGTTTCGGGTGTCTTCACTTTTGGATTTCCTTTTATGTGCACGCCTTCTTGATCTTATTACCATGTAACCTCACAGCAGTATAGTGCTAGGATTCAACCTACAGCTTTTAAGCAGGAGGTCAAAGCAACTTGATATTAAAAGAACAACAAACGGTACGACTGCAACTTATAGCTTCTACAGGATACCGTTCATTTTTCTTCTGCTTGAGAGAAAACGTTAAAGCTATCCTATATGGACTCCTATCGCATGCACGAACTGCACAAAATGAGAATAACCTGTGACCTTGCAGCGCTTTCTTCAATGACGTCATAGTCCTTACTGGATTACGTGTACCAAAAGGAGACTTTTTTTCGTATTGTAAGCAGGCACTATTGTGAAGTTTGAATATAGGATTCTGTAAAGGTCGATGTTTCAACGAGCTCTCTCTCTCTCTCTCTCTCTCTCTCTCACACACACTTTTTTTTTGGTCCAGGGTCAACGGCGGAAACAACAAGCACCCAGCAGAAAATTCGAGTTAAACCTCTCCATCGAAGTTTTATGTTTGTCACATGCTGCACAAGCGGAGTGTTTGTATAGGCGTGCTGAATGCGAAAAAATTAAAAAAAAAAGTGCTGACTTAAGGAGCTGATGCAGGACAACGATTCTCAATTCCTCGAAGCGCATTCATTCAAAATTTTAAAGGATACCCGCTTTGTTCTGAAGTACGTCACCCTATCCAGCAAAGAAAAAGGAATTGAGGTATTGTGTCTTAAGCACACGTGCATCTTAAATCAAGAGGGAAATCTCCTACTTCAGCTTGATATTTATTACGCAGTAGGGCTCTGTGTCTTAATGGAATATAGAGGACCTCGAGTCAAAGCGATCATGCGTGCAGAAAGGAAACACAAAGAACTAAACTTTAAAACACAGAAATAACACAGATATAGGAAACAAGCTGAGCCACACAGAATATGCGAGCACAAAATACGTCTTCTTCTTTTTTTTTACGTCATCAGCAATGAGGTGGGGCTTTATTGTGATATTTTATGAGGGCAGGTTCGTCTTTGGAACACCCAAAACGCATCTGTTTCAAAACGCAGCCCTCGAGCGTCAGTTCCTGCGTAACTGTTCCTCGTCGTACAGGGGCGCATAAAAGCGAAGCATCGTAATCGCAGGTGTGTGTTATTCCCTATGTATTAACTTTTGTCTGCGTTTAATTGTCTGTAGACGTGACTGTAAACCAAAAATGAACAAACAGGGCATTCTTTCGCGTATATTTTGAACTTAATTTATGACGCTGTCGAAATAAATAGTAGATGTAGCCAGTCTTGTTCAGAGAAAAAATAATTCGTGAATCTTCGTGACGATGCTCCTTCTGTCTAGCTGCTGTTGCTCTTTACGTCGCTCTTTTAAAAACAAGTGCGTGATGAGTGGAATGAAGGTTCATGAATCTACCGTTTCCGTCGTCATTTCTTACGTCGACGGGAATTTTTACACTCATATAACACAATAATGATAGTAGCAACCGATAAGCACGCCAACACGAATTTTCACGTAGCCAACACCGCGTAAAAATGCACGACGCTGTCTCGTACATAAAGTAAGCATGTCAATACAAAATAAGTGCAGTCCCAAAGAACAAAAACCAAAACTGGTTGATCAAGAAGAAAACCCAGAAAGGACATGAACTGCGGCTGATCATGTCATTTCTTTGTGCCTCTCTTGAGTCGTTTTGATTGCTTGTTCGTTTGTCTGTTTGTTTGTTTGTTTGTCTGTCTGCTTGTTTGTTTATTTGTTTGCTAGCGCTGCACATATTTTGCGTAATTCTGTGAGCATACCAAATGTCGTATTCTTCCGAATGTCAAAAGCGTTGCAAAAGCTTGTGAGCACTCAAAAAGACAAGAATGTTCCAACTGCCTATCTCCCTGAAAATGAAACGCCGGGTCAGTACACTCGGTCAGAACGCATATTCACTGCAAGAGATTTTGTGGTCGTAGCTCTCTGCATATTATAGAGTTTAGGGTTCATGACCGCAGGTGTCAATTTCATGTCGGCAGTGGCTTAGGTTATATGTTCCCGTCTTGAAGTAAGCTACCGATACTGAGAGGGCAAAGAACTACATTACCATCTAAAAGCGAGAATATGTACCGGAGGAAGGTTGAGAGTAAATAAGAGCGACGACCGAAGAAACGTGCATTCAAGTGCCAACGCTGCTGAGAGCCGATGGGAAACAACCGTGCCTTTCGGAGCGCAGCATCTAGGGGGCTGATTGGAGAATCGATAGACGTCTGCAAGTGACGTCTCCTCTGGCTTCGCCGACCGAGTCTGATTTTTGGCCATTAGTACAGATGCTGCGAAAGAAGGGGTCAAAGGTCGGCAAAGGGCAATGCGAAGCCAATTATATCGAAGTTGGCATGCAGGTGACAGAGAATTACCTTCACATGCCTTTCAAGGTCTCATCGAGGATTTCTTTTTTCTTGCTTTACTATGTCGACCACATCTCCTTGCTTTTCTCATATAATGATCGGGTACTGATTTACAACAGTCAGATATACGCACCTTCGCGGACACCGAGGTGACAGGGTTTTCCTTACAGAATTATTTATGTCTGATGCCATGGCTATCGGTGACGGCTCGAGTAGCTGCGATACAACAATTACTCGCATTGACGTAACCACTTTTGGCACTGCTAATAGCTTGGTATTGTGAATGAGACAATGCTTTCTATGCGGCCCTTGTGTTTTTTGTGTAAGGCTTCGTTCTTCTATGTTGCTTGTAAGGGCTGCAAAGTGACACGAACAAGTCGTTTTCCGGAGTTAAGGAAAGGTTATCACAATTAACAATAATCCTTATAAACTTTGAAGAGCAAAACAATTAAGCTAACGATAAGAATGATCGCGCAAATTTAACAGGTAAATTTCGGGAGAAGGGAGGCCGCTGGCAGCATTTATCCACACGATATGTGCAGCTGTAACAACTCGTTATTACAGTCCGATGTCAGGGGGTGCGGGAGCAAAGTTGATCACATTTATGGATATGAGGCACCATTCGATGCATATTTAGGTGCTTAAACGACGCGATATCACATGGCCCTACAGCGCCCGACACTTGACTTGTTCCATGCTGGTGGAAGATGGGAAGGCTACCACAGCACCTGGTACGACGTCAGTGGTTGTCATCACCCAGCGCGTCCACCATAATGCCATGTGCAGAGATGGAGTAGCGAAAAGCAAGAGAGAGATGCCTGTGCAAATTATATACTGGGACAAGGCTCTGCACCCAAGATGGACGAATAGCAGCAACAACAGCGATCCTCCAGTCGTCGTCATTACCGCCTTGCTGGGCCATACTGTAACATTCGGAGTGGCTCTTTTTTTCACTGTGCGGGAATGCATTTTAACAATGTAAAGCCAATTCGATTTGCCTACAATTTAACGAACTCTAAAGGCACAGATACACATAGAACATTACCTCGATAACACCCCCCAAAAAAAGCACTGTAAACTTGCCGGCTCGATCTATATTAGCACGCAAGTATGCGCTAATAAGGACGGCCGTCTAGTTGCTAAGCGTTGTTCGTTTGCGCGTAATTCACAAGGAATACCAGCCGAACGAAGTGCAGCGGGAACGCCTATTCTAGCCTTTCCATGACCTGAGCAATAAGCGACTGGATCGCCGGGCTTGCGACACGGAGAGGTTATAGCAATGGCGAGAGTCACTCACTGCCCGTCCCTCCTTGACTGTGCCTCGTCGAAGGGCTTAATTGGAAATTACCGGGTGCTCACAACTGTAGTCGAGAAAGGCGTGCTGCTGATTGGATGACCCCGGGGCAAGTTCTGCGTTTCTGGATTGCAGAAGAAGCATTGGACGGAGTGCATTCCCGAGCCGATAACGAAGGAGAAATGGCTTCTGCGACACGTCCTCCCTCGTCTCCTGAAAACATGCCGCTCTTATTTACCTACCATACTGCTTTACTAGTGCTATTAATTTAATCAAATTGGCAGTTAAATGAAAGTAGGCCCGACAGTCAGCTAATGTAAAATGGGCTCGAGGCTAGCTTACTTCCATGTCAGAAAATTAGGAGACGGAGCGTTATTAGAGCTCGGAATAAATTCCCGCATAAGCAACAGCGGTTGCCCATGTCGAGAGAGTACCGTAGGATTACGATCGGGTGAATGCAATGCTGCTATAATAAGAGCGAATGCTCTACATTTTAAGCCGTCAGCCAACGTTTATAAGTTTAACAAAGCTAGCCAGCACCACCTGAGGTTAATAATCATTGAGCCAACACTAGCCAAGATTAGTTATTACATATAAAAGCTTACACTACGTAAGCGAAGGCTAGACAATACTTGACTAGCACAAGCCAATAGAAAGTGATATTACCCATCACTTAGCCAAAAATAGCCAACATTGGACAGTGCTCGTCAGCGTTGGCAGAATTTCCCGGTGGCTGTTCACAGCTAGTTCGCAAATAGTGAAAGAGGGCGGTCGGGGGAGGTTGGCAGGTGTACGATTTAAGCATACAAAATGCCAGGACTAGTACCATTCGAAGTACGACTGTATTATCAGCCAACTTTTCCGAGTTAACAAGCCTGAGAGTGGCCATGATATCGCAAAATAAACATGCCGCATCTCATTAAACATATATGGCTACGAAAATGCCATTCTATGCAATAGTTTCCAATTTAATACATCAGGCAGATCCCACGCTTTCTTGGAAATTATATTTTATGAAAAAGTCAGCGAGGAAGTAGTATGATCCGAATTGTACGGCATTCAGCCGACTGTTGCGCCTCAACGTATTTGCGAAATTTGTGAAAAAATGAAGCGTGTGCAACATGAGCTCACCAGAAACGTCTGCGACACTGTAGCGTCTAAAGGGTAGCTCATGGTACGACGTAGCATAGCCGCTCACGTTAGTGCACTGACATCTGTTTTGCCAAAGATAAACGCACGCTACGGCGCGCTGATGCGCACATAACAAGCGTCGTATGTTGGAGCATGCCTAGGAGGTCAAGCCAAGCTGGACGAGTGCATGGTTAATGATAATAATACATACGCAATCACATTGCTCTAAGAGTTGTTAAACACACACTAGAACCCCAAATGATTTTATACCAGCTCCATGACTGGAACTTCTGATGTAGTTATTTACTTATACGATAGGGTGTTGCGTGGAAAGAGCCGTCCGTGGATGAGCTGCGTGCTTGCTTGGCACCTGGCGGGCGCCGGTTTGATTCGTGCCATCTTACAACGTGGCATATTGGTTGCCTTCGGTCAATACAACACGTTTGTTGGTGTCTGTATGTTTGTCATACCTACATTTCCATCGCAGACTGCATGCAACAATCTGTATGTCTTTCTCTTGTTTAACGCATCGAAGTGTGCACGCATGAAGTTTTCATAGTCTATTCTGGTTCGTCTTTGGTTAACATAGGCTGTGATGTTAATGTTCAATAACCTGGCACATCAGTTCTGCGGAATCTCGCAAGGTGCAGTAACGATAGGCTTTGGTCCTTGATTCGATCCCCGGACGAGAATGAATTTTTAGTCAGCTAAGAAGCTTTCATTTGAAAGAAATCCGTGTGGACTTCTTTGTAGACATGTGCTTGAAGACGGGCGGATGCTAATATTCCTTTTCATTGAATCACATGTGGTGCGTACGCCTCTACCCTGGCCGAACAGCGCAGATATAAGACACGTGTGATCGTTTCAATGCTAGTAGCGACGTGCACGACAGGTACATGATGTTAGGGATACCAACCGTATTCAGTCATGTTATTCATACAATCCTAACCTTCATTTCCATTTTTGGTGCATACCAAGTGAGCGAAACGACGAGGGAGCTGCGAGACATAAGCGGCTAGATAGATTTATATAACTGGTCAAAGTGGGTTAATTTCACGAAGAAATGCTTCGCATTTAGTATCAGTAGCTGCGTCTTTGCATGATTAAGAGCTAAACTGACGCACACCGTTGTCGGAGACTTCGGATTGACTTTGACCACTTGAGATTCCTTAACAGGGGCGTTTATTCGCACAGTCGAGCGTTCTTTCACTTCGTCGACATTAAGGTCTGACTGCAGTGGCCTAAAATTTAAACAGGTGTCGTTTTACATCAGCGCGGTACTGCTCACAGAGTAGCCACGTCAATCTCAGGTTTAAGCAACAGTCACGACCCGCTATGCCATCCATCCAAGTCTCTGGCAGGATCTGGGTTGAAGAGATTCCTGTTTACAGAAACCAGAATGCAAGTTGTTGCTCCCGCGTTGACTTCTCTGAATCAAACACCACTTTCTGATCGGGTTGTTCGCATACCGTCACCTTGCGGGGTCAGTGCCCAACAACCAGGATCGCTTCGTTTATTAAAAATCTGATTTTCCATTTCAAGTATGTCCCATAGATCAGACGAGCGCGCACAATTTTGTTCAACCTCATAACAATTGGTAGCTCTCAACTTCGAGGATTCATTCATCGCCTACGTGCTGTGGTGTCAATTGCGGGACAACACGGAAAAATGCTCGGCAATTACTAAGCATATTCTTATGAGATGAGAACGTGAAAGCGTTTCTTTTGGCGAGATTGCTGTTGCGGAGGGGTGCTGGAAACTGGTGATGCCGAGTTGTGTTATAAAGAATAAGGCAATGTGGTAGGCCGGATTGCGTTTATTTACATCATTTGATGGCATCAAGGTGGTGTCGACACTTCACATTGCCTCTTCTATTTCGTCATCCAGGCAGTATATGCAGATATGCCCGAGGCAGGTCTCGGGCATATCGAAGTAGTACGACCGCCGCGGCGTTGTGGGTGGTGTGATTAGGCAGTCACCGGTGTCGTAACCTTCTTATCGTTCCGGTGACGGCCTACGTGGGCCCGGGGTACATAGACACTGCTATAGCCTTTGACCCGAGTAGTAGGTGGAGACATACATAATATCTCGCAAAATGTATGGGTCTCTGGTGAATGCGAGTTCGGTGCACGTACATCTCGACGTCGTGGTGGCCTCAGTGGGCGTCTTCGATTCGAGATTGAACTCGGCGCGCATTGCGGCGAGGAACGATGGGCTGGCTGGCGCGTTCTGATTGGAGTCCTCTACCACCGAGGCTTTATGCCCATACAGCGCAGGCTGATGAATCCCGCTGCTTCGTTCTGCGACTTTCCAGGCGCCGCAACTCAGCAAAGAAACGCGGGGATGCGGCGGCACACCGCTGCAGGTAGCTGCAGCGGAGCGGAACGCGCGCCGACTTCCGCTGCGGTGAGCGTTGGCGCCTGCGTCACTTCCTGTGGGAGACGTCACGTGCTTTTCGGGCACGGCTTTTGCGGACGGCAGCTGGGCGCGCGCTTTCGGCAGCCTAGCCAAGAAACGCTTTGGCGTTAATAGTAGTAAAAAAGAAGGCGCCCGAATTATGTGATGCACTGAAGAAAAAATAGCACAACTGTTTAAACCTGGTGTGTTCTCAAAGTTACGCTTGCACATCCCGTTGTCCAGCCGCGACAGCACTGCTGAAATTTCTACGAGCTCTCGGCTTTATAGCATTACTGTAACGCTGCACTGTGTGTGTGTGTGTGTGTGTGTGTGTGTGTGTGTGTGTGTGTGTGTGTGTGTGTGTGTGTGTGTGTGTGTGTGTGTGTGTGTGTGTGTGTGTGTTGAGTGGCTGCCCAACTCTCTCTCTTTCGCTCATGCTTTTCCTTCTAAATTCTCGATTTTCCCTTAACCCTCCCTTAGTGCAGGGTGGCAAACTGGATTTCTCTTGTAGTCAACCTCTCTATCTCTATCTCTCCCCCCCCCCCCCCTTCAACCACTGTGTTGTTGCAGGATTTTATACCGTTTAATTCCTGGGTTTTTACTTGCCGCGACGTGATTCTGGGTTTTACTTGCCAAACTACGACGTGCCAAACCCTGTTGTGCAGAGCTCCTGAAACTTCAACCGTCCGGGGTTCTTTAACGTGCGCCTAAATGTAAGCAAGTACACGGGCCTCCGACATTTCACCTTCATCAAGATGCGACCGCCGTGGCCGGAATCAAACGTGTGTGCTTCGGGTCAACAGCCAAGCATCATAGCCACCTCTCCAGCGAGGCGGCCCAATTTATTTCCATTAGGCAACAGCTTCTTCTCAGCTTTCACCTATACGCCTTACATTTCTCATCAGCGGAGAGTCGGGTCTCCTCCTGAAACTTAATAGGGTGCACATTGCGCCAAGCGAGTGTGGTCACATCACGCACTAGTTTGGGTTACACATTGCACGTAAGTTGTTCTGCTTACGTGAAAGAACGAAAGAAAGAACTACGGAGTGGATCTGTACTAAGGCAATATCGACAACCCTATGGTGCTGCAGCATCTCTGGCGTAACCTGTTTGCTGCTCGTTTCCCGTTGGCTTGGCGTGGTAAGGTGTTGCGTCGGCAATTCGGTCGTCCATCCGGACGGAGGCAGCATTTTGTATGTATAACACTGAGTGCACTGCATACGAGTACGGCACCTTGAGGTATGGCATCACGGCAGTGAGTTGGACTCTGATGTTTGTCGCTCTCCCTTCCTTCTTCTACCTCTTCTCTTCTCGTTTCTCTGGTGTCTCCACTGCGACTAGACGCCATTTTGCTTCTTTATTTCGCCCGCACGCCGTTTGTCCCGTCTTTCGAAATGCGCTACGCGCGTCTGACCCGAGCCTGTTCGTTTCTTGGCCCTGCACAGCGGGCCTCCATAACTTTTCTGTCTTCGGGCGTCAATAAATGTTCGCCGTGGGATAGAAGCGCCTGCTTTGGTCGATGCGTTCAATTCCTAAAATGTTCCTGGGCGAATGTGTTCCGAATCCGCTCGGCGTTCATTTCTTCTACGGCCCCTAGGCCGTCCTTCTTTTACTTTTTTTCCCCCTCCGAATCTTGGTCTCTTCTTTTGTAGCTGCCTCCGCGCTTTTCCAATATGTGACGGCTTTGAGTACCCCGGTCACCACCTCTTTGCTCAATCCCGCCCATTCTTATGCAACCGCACACGTGCACTCTGACATAACGTACGAGACTGGCTGTCCTGGTGCGGTGAATAAAGAAGAAGCGCCTCTTCTTTTTTTATTTTTTAACGTAAGCCTGGTTTTGCAAGTCAGTGTTGAGTATTTATTAGATTTACACGAGCCTGCAAAGCACGACAGCTGTGATAAAATGTTGCGACATAAAATGCGCACATCTGCTTGAACTACGGCACAGCGCGGTAAGCCGAAAAGAGGGAAAGGGGTGAGCGTATCTACATTTCAGAACTATTGTCATTCCGGAGTTACTATCTTTACAGACTAGCCTCTTTTTAGCTGCACATTGTTGCGCTCGTCTACTTTGGTAAATTCAACTATTTCTTGATGTGTGCTGCTTATAAAACAGGGCACAAAATTAGCTCGCCGTGCCGAAACCGCGGACTCGCCAACATCAGGAGGGTACTTTAACTGCCCCGCACGATGACATCAGAAGCGCGCTAAATGCGTCTCCAGCACAGGCGGATAATACGTTGTCCGTTCCTATAGAAAGCGATGTCTCTTAATGGGGTTAATCCGCGCCAATCTGCTCAAGCTTCAGAGTATCCTCTCTTTTCTACCGTTTTTGGCGGTGTTGGCAGTAAAGGAGTGGTGAATGAAATTGCAACTTCCTGGGGTGTACTGCTTTCTCTCTGATGATACTTATGCGTGCATAGAATAATAGGCTAAAGGTTGATACACTCTTTCCAATACAGAAAAAAAGGTAAATGATATTGAAACTATTGTTTTGGGAATTTGTGTATTTTACAATATCATAAGTCAGTGTTTGTGTAATAGGGTACGTCATTTGGAATACATTGCTCGAAACGCATGGCCTAATGATCTCGAGCCATGTGAAAGAAGCGTGACCATTCGGGTTAACCACTTGATTGGCCTCGTTAACAAGGAATGTTCGAGCACTACCTTGTGCAAATTTCTTTCATCATGCTTTCCTATTCTTTGTCCTACTGCAGGACGAAGGCTTTTCCCAATTATATCCTTCTGAGCCTGTTCTGTGCGACCTGGTTCTCTTTTATGTCTGCCATCCTCTTGGCTTCATAATCCCAACTAACCCTCTGCCACCATGAGCTGCGTTTTCCATGTCTTGGTATTAGGTCAGTTGTTCTATCTTTACACCGGTTGTCTCTCCTACTCATTATATAGCCAACCTAGATCAATCTTCTTAATTAGAACTAAAATACGGCTACCCCTATTCCTTCTCTGATCCGCTCTGATTTCCTCTATTCTCTTAAAGCCACACATGTCATTTTCCGTTTCACCACAACTGCTGGATCATTAATATTTTGTCGAGATTCTTTGTTCACCTCCAGATTTCAGCTCATTGTAGTTGTACAGCCAATATGCACTGATTGTGCACATCTCACCACGAGAAGGTACCTTGGATAGCGCAGGAAAACACGCAGAAAAACAAGCACAAAAGAAGGAACGAGACAATTACAAGCGCTAGCTTTTAACAATGAAAGTTAGAGCTTGTCATTGTCTCGTTGTTTCGTTTGTCCATGTTTTGCTACGTTTTCTCACTTCTATCCAAAATGCACTTTCCTCATGAACCACCAAAAAGCCCATTTCGCCTTCCCCGTGCGCACTTCTCTCACTGTGGGCGATGAGCTTTATGAAGACACTACCAATAATGAAGCAGTAGTGATAAAAAAACAAAGAAACAACGAGAGTCATTACAACCGTTAAAATTGCAATCGACGCATATCGAAGTGTTAACTCTTCAATTGGCACTTCCCAACGCTTGCCAATCATGTGATCACGCGGTGCCCGGCGATCATAAGCTGCTAGTACTGAACCGAAACTAGGAGCTCGTAGCAAAAAGGCACTCCTTCTTATATCCAGCCCCTTGAGTAACAACACGTTCTTTTTATTTTCTTTTTCATGCGATTATGACGGTACACGTATAATTTTTTGCATGTAGCTTTGCACAACCTTCCATCATCGGTGACAACTCTGGCAGGTTTTGACGGCACACTGCACAGGCACTCTAGGCTATTTACAAAGTTCACCAACGGAATTAGGCGTCGGAATTAAATTTTTTTATCGAGTGACGATAGCTGAAGCTTCGGCTTACAGTCGAATATTATGCTCGCACTGGTGTACCTTAGAGACTAAGACATCGCAGAGCCAGTGAACTTTCGTGGAGAGGCTTTTGTGCACAAAAGTAGGAAAAGCACAATTGTGTTTTCGATGTTGTCGAGGAGCTGGAGAAGCAATATTTATCGAGCGCGACATGCCGAGGCATTGACAGAAATGTCCGCACAAAGGCGACAGGACTACGCTGGCGATTTTTCTTTTCTCGGCGAAATTCGAGCCGAACGCCTCTAGCCATGTTGCAACTCGATGCAAGCAGTGCTCTTAATACGCAATTCGCGAAGCGGTGGCGAAAAATCAATCCCTGAAAGGGCTCTCGAAAAGTGCGGCGTCAAGCTGTTTTCGTGACGCTACAAGTTGAAAAGCTAAGACGTGTTTCGATAAATGTGTGTTTCTTGCACAATGTGCGGGATACGTATCAGCGACTCAGCGTAGACGAGAAATGAAAAATGAAATGCAACGCAACTTTCATAAATCAGTGTCGTTCAGGCTGACGCAAACAATAAAAAAACTTGGATGTGTAAAGCCGTTGCTGTGTGAAGTTTGAAATCACTCCCCTTGAGGCGTCTTGCAAAACTTCGCGCCGTTTGTGCAGAAAAAATATTGGCGTTTTGGTGCGTAGCAGGTTAAACTCACATTACTTTTTCTCGCCGGTCGCAATTCATAAAATTGCTCAAAAAAAAAAAAAAAACACCGGCCAGTACTATGTTTACAGACGCAGCAAGCGAAGGCGTGCTACTTGTAAAGGACACTTGCTGAGGAAAAACGCAAACTGAATTCTACGTAACGTTGCTTCATGCTTCGCTTCATGTCGTTTACATAACCCGTCCCTCAAGAGAGGCTAGCTTTGATGACGATGCGGGCGTGCCACCGCTTAGACAGATTGCGAGAGGCTCCAGAAATGAAACTTATCATTTCATTATTCTTGAGATGACTAAGATTTTGTTTCCTTCACCTAGACGGCGTTTTTTATTGACCCTAAGAGGCACGTATTTTATTGTTATGTAATGTACACGCAACGTTACTAATGTATTTTAAATATTCGTTAAGTTTTATGGTTTCTGTCACTGTGTTCGCGAAATCATAGAGACCTGTGTGGCCACGTTCTCGTGGGAGAGAACGTCAAAGGAGAAAATACAACGTGATTCCAATAGATGCGCATGTGAAACGATTATGGTAAGTACAAGAACAAAAGAAAGTGCTTTTTTAATATCACCCGAGTTACGTGCTCTTAGAATAATTATGCATTCATAAGGATATCCCTTGATACATTTTCAGCAAGCACGAGGTACAGAGCGAACGGAAGTAGCAAATAATTTAAAGTTTTCATATTTTCATAGGGGTAGAGGGTTAGCGCTCCTTCGCTCAATGGTTTTCGTGAGAATATACTACGCGAAAAGCACAGGTTTTAGATATTTTGCTGAGCCATCTAGTTTTCCAAGGGAGCCCGCTGTGATAAATAACTCAACGGTACTGTCAAAGTGCTGAAATCAGCAGAGGTGTGATTTCTGTGGCACTTAGAAAAAAAATTCTTAAACGAATCTGTGTAATTTATTTATTTTCTTTAACTGTCGGCATACGCGCAAAGCAAAAGACAAATGTTCTTCAATTCAGTTGTGACCATGCGTTGTTTTTATAAACGTTACGGGGACACCAAAACCTATTTCGCCACAAATTTAGAAGATTTATTATTTCGCGCAGGGGTAGGAGTTTCCGTGAAATACTTTGAGTCTGGCCGTGTGTATTCGCATGAAATTAGGTCACATGTCGGTTACTTCCACAAGTATGTTTAAATTTAAAGATATGACGTTTCTTTTCTTAGCTTTTATTGAGAACAAAGCGAATGTGGCTATGAAATACATTAAAAGGAGCCTTGTCTGCCAACAAACGGTGGGTAAAGAAAGCATGACCGCCCATGGGTAAATCAACGCGTTTTATTCGCTTTACTACTGCCACACTACATAGTCTTCCGTCGGTTTTAATGTGCGTCGATAATAACGACCACTGTCATCTCCTTCTCCAGGTAAACTTCACGTTCTTCGCTAGCCTAAACGGCCATAGCCTTTCAGTTTCCTCTGCTGCGGGCGAAGCAGCAGCAAATCAAGTGTTTTCTTCCTGTTGACTTCTAACCTTTCGTCTCAGAGGTGAAGCAAAAGTGAGGTAGATGCATAAGATGATACGCTTGTACGCTAACTATTGTTATATTAGATTATAGACGCTTATTATATCTTGTTAAGCAACGAATGTCTCAACCTCATTTTTATGTTACTAGCGTTAAACAATTGAAAAGTGTGCGTGTGTTTGTGTGTGTGTGTGGGGGGGCGGGGGTGTTGGCTCGTAAATGCACACAACCACGCACAACATTAATAACCAGCCTAAGTTCGAAATTTGATCGCGATCAACTAAAGATGCCCAAAGCAGGCGTGTAGTGTTATCTACTATATATGCTTCGGTCGATTGGATAGCAGCAGGCTGTGTTCATATAAGCTTTATGTGATGCTTTACAGCTATCCACATATCGTGGAGTCGGCGCTGCGTTTATCATTACCTGCGCCAGCGACCATAATGGTCGGAGCTTCCATATCCCATTAACGCCGTGCCTTATCCCTTCTTTTAAAACGCAAAGCCGGTAATGGTTGAGTTCGCTGATATTCCCAAAAAAGAGCTCTTACTGCACAGCAAGTTAGCTACAGTTAATACTCGATGTTTTTTTTAAAGCTTAGTAATCTAGCTTCCGTGCTTGGAATGAAATCAGTTATACAAAAATGAGAGACGAGGAACATAAGTGCCCCTGCTGCTCTTTGATCTCAAAGGTAGAGCTCCTGATAAAAGGCGCAGGGTAAGGCAAAAGCGCCGATTTTTTTTCTTGGTGTTACGAACAACGTGGCCACTCCATTATCTGAATACCAGAGCAATTTTCACTGGTTTCTCAATTTATTGAGCTTTGTAAACTCAGCGGCTAAGTGCGAAGAATGTGCAGAAAGATGCTCCACCTTGGCAAAGGAAGGTAATGTAGCGAGGGGCTGTGGTGATGTCGAAGATTTAAAATTGTTGTCTAATATAGTCATAAAACCCTGTTGCGCCTGCTATCCTAAAAAAGATGGCACAAAATATTCTGCTCTAATCCATGACCTAAATAATTAAGGGAACGAAATAAGATTCTAAAGTGTCCTCAAGATAGCTATGACAGCACGCTGCTGCTGATGATGATGAGCCTCCAAACATGGCGCATACCCACTTCGGGGGATTGACCAAGACCTGATGTGCTTAACTTTTACTTGGTATATTGTGCGAATACCACAACATGATAAATAAAAATAGAATAATAAGTTAATAATAATCGAGAGAAAAGGAAAACGAAGAAAAAGAAAAAAAAAACTATGCAGGCGCTTTGTGCACTTCCACTATCAAAACAGGTAAAGCGTCTTCCTTTTTTTTTAAATGAGTAAGCTTTACCATAGCTTTAAGAATTTCGGCATATGAATAATCACAAGCGTATCCTTTTTGATGCCTTTATAAATCCCCACACTGCATCAAATATATCCCTGTGGCTGAAGCCCAGTACCGAGGCACCAAAGGTAAGAATAACTTCCAATGACAAGGTTAGCCCAAATTTAGAAAGCGTAATTTCCAGGTGTCTTTTTATTACTGATGTATACTGGTGGCATCTAAAAAAATAATGATCAATCGTTTCAATTTCGAGACACAATGGGCACATGGGCGATATCGCCAGACCAGCCCAGTGCGAGTAAAGATTTAATGGAGGGATTCGGCAGCGTAATCTCTTAATCAGCACTTCAGCTTATCGCGACGGACACCATTGGCTTTTCGACGGGAATTTTAAGTGTCGAAATTCTGTCCATGTTGTTATAGTCTCAATGGCATCCCCGTGGATCGCATATGTCCGATATCTTGGCGCTGTAGGAAATTCTAATGCTGGGAGAACCGATACTATTGGTCCGTTAAGCGATGCTCTCGCTAACGAATCGGCCATCTCATTTAGCATGCGAGCAAGTTTCTTCATCCTCGTCTTCCCCGGAGCACTACAGATGCAGAAGCAAGATGGCGGAATACGAAAATGACGAGAACCGCAGAAACCGCATTTTCGGAAATATTTTACTTATTGGCTACTCGCTCACTAGATATCGCAATCTTATGCCCCGCTTGTAAGATGCTTATGCACTTAGCGCCCCAGATTACATTTCATGCATCATTCATGGATCGTCCACAGTAATCCAAAGTCTTCACGTCCTAAATATGATGGCGATGATGATTTTTGGGGTTTCACGTCTCAAAAGCAGCTGTGATTAAGACAGACGCCGTAGTGGAGGTCTCCGGAAAATTTGACCATCTGGGATTCTTTAACGTACACTGACGTCTTACAGTACACGGGCCTCAACATTTCGTCGTCCTAAATATGGGACACCAGAGCTCAGTGGCTGTCCCGGCCCTAAGTGTAAAGTTCGTTGATCAAGGCCTGCATTGGTTGTGTCAGCCTCCATATCCATGTTATTCTATTGTAAAAGAGAAAACTTGAATTGTTTTACTTAATTGTTAAGAGGCTCCAATAGCGATGGTTATACTGGATCGAAATACATTTGTTGACCTATAAAAAGGATGTGTGAGGAATCTAGAAAACGGTGATCACGAAATACAGTAGCGACAAGTTGCCCTTGCAGACATTCGCGACAGTAGCTTCGTCAAAGCAGCTTATGAGTCTGCAACGTACAAGGTCTTAGCATGTTGGGTTTCTCGAAGCGTCCCATAAGTAAATGGAGGCCATTCAGGTGCATTGGAGAGCTGCGTACCACGACACCGATCGCTTGCTTTTGGACCTCTCAGACTCACGGGATAATGTACTGCTGCTATCATGCTAGTTTTAGAACTTTTACTCGTGTTCAGAAGAAAATAATCCTGCGTGTCCCACGCATTGTGGTAATCCGCTTCATGCGAAGCAGTCAGCGAGGGAATAGCCTATGACGAAGTGTTTGGCATTCAGCCAAGTGCTACAAGTACGATTAAAGGGCAACTCTGACGATTTTTTAGTGTCCCCTGATCTCAATAAAATTTTTAATATATATTCTACTCGGTACTGTGATATTATGTGCCAAGTAAGGCGGGTGTAGGTCGCTTAGTTTTCCTGTAAATGAAATTTTTTAAAAATGCGGATTCTCGTGCGGGCCACCCTGTGTTTTTGACGTCATCCCCTCCGCGCTGCCTGCGCGAGCCAGTGCGCCTTCAAAAGCAAAACGGCGATATTTCAGCGCTCAAATCGTCGCTGTCAAGATCAGAAAAGCTGGCATAACTCAATGCCTCGTCGGATGACTTCGCCACTGGTATTTCTTTGGCGCCAGTTCCATATTTCTGGTGACGAAAAGCTTGTGACGTCACTGCATACGCTCCACGAAGAACTTACCCGTTTTGGTTTTGGTTTGAAGACGACTTTCAGTTGCTTATTTAAAATTATTGGTGTATTTCTGTGCAAACTGAACCACCCTGGCGGTTACAGAACTATCACTACCATTGGAAAACATTGATATCAGAACGTGGTGAAACAACCGCCGGAGTTTCCCTTTAAGGTCTTTGTGCTAAGCGCCTAAGTACCTATTCATGAATCTGCTTAACGTAGGCTAACCAGGAACGTCACTATCACCGTGGTGACTGAACGGTAGCTTAAGGCACGACGTCGCCCCGCCACGGTGGTCTAGTGGCTATGGTACTCGGCTGCTGATCAGAGGGTCGCGGGATCGAATCCCGGCCGCGGAGGCTGCATTTCGATGGAGTCGAAATGTTGAGGCCCGTGTACTGTACGTTGTCAGTGCACGATGAAAAGCCCAGGTGGTCGAAATTTCCTGAGCCCTCCACTACAGCGTCTCTCATAATTAAATCGTGGTTTTGGAACGTAAAACCCCAAAAATCAATCAATCATGGTACGACGTAACGTTGGCACTCACCTTAGTACAGAGTACAAATATCTGCTTTGTAGAAGAAAGCTGCACTACGCGGTGCATTATTATGGTTTTCACAAGCGTCGCTCTTTGAGGTGGGATCGAGCAAAGTTTCACAAAGACATACCGAACGGTAACAGAACATATATATTGCTATGACAGTGATTATCACACATTATAAGCGCACTACACATTGCACAAGCACCACCGTTACAACTGCAGATGCGATAGGTTTGTTCACTTTATAGGCCATGGGGGAGGAGCCGCCGTAGCCTAGTGGTAGCACGTTTGTTTGGTACCTCGAGGGCGCGTATTCGATACGCCCTACCGCTTGGTAAGTTGAATTTGTGTCTGGGTACTTTTTTGTGTCTACATTTCTATCGCAAGGGAGGACAAAGGGTGTCCCTTCCTTAGTTTAAGAGCGAACAGAAAAAATGTGGGCCCACCCTTGAGGCAGGGCACCATGTTGGCGCAGAAAACGGGCGTCGAACCAGCCGCTCGAAGCTGCTGGTTCTACCCCCGCTGCTGCAGCGTTTCACACGTGACTTTAGTTGGCGTATGAGTGACATGGTTATATAAAGCTGAAACACCTGTGGTGCATGCCCACATACCGGGGGCCGACCACTACTGGTACGAGGTACACTTTGTTACGGTATTGTTAATTATGACGCACACGACGAGTATATTATGAATTGATGTAAAGGTTAGTCATTCACGTTAGTCATATACTTTTACTTTACTGCCCCGCCACGGTGGTCTAGTGGCTATGGTACTCGGCTGCTGATCCGAGGGTCGCGGGACCGAATCCCGGCTGCGGCTGCTGCATTTCGATGGAGGCGAAATGTTGAGGCCCGTTTGCTGTGCGATGTCAGTGCACGTTAAAGAACCCCAGGTGGTCCAAATTTCCGGAGCCCTCCACTACGGCGTCTCTCATAATCAAAACTAGTTTTGGGACGTTAAACACCACAAAACAAACAACAACAACTTGTACTTTACTGCCCAAATACTGGAACAAGACGACCAGGAGAAGTGAGCATCTAGATAGATAGATTAATTTAATGTTTGCTAAGAAATTTATTGCATTTAAATATATCTGTGTTCGTTTACAGTATATTGCACTTAACAACTATTAAGCCCCAGTGCCGTATGCATAGGACATGTCGCCACATTTTATACTACGGTTGTCGAGTGCTCGACTGTGCAACTTTTACGCTGTTTATGTGCCAGTGAACCAATAACAACGGTAAAAAAATTTCGCCCGTTACAAAATACAGGACTCGGAGATTTAAACAAACGGTGATATTGCGTCATCGTCAAGGTGACACGCGTCTAAACAAAACAGTTGAATTTTATTTCGTACTCCCCCTGTGTTTACGCTAAATGACATCAAGGAATGCTGAAATTGCTGCGAACTTTATGCCAGCCTTATGGGCGCTGTATATCAGGCGGTAGGCGATTTATGTTTCCTGCAGAGCTACACAATTTCTGTTTACAAACAGCACTCATTAGGCAAACAGGGTTACAAAGTATGCACATATCCGAAATATCTGTCCGCATCGAATCATCCAAAGTGAGTTCATCTAGACCTCCGAGGAAAACCATTGCTTCTTAAAAAAAGAGAGGAAAAGACGCAATAAGATTGATGGCCCATCCGAAGTATCAGTTCCTCCTAGTTGCCTTCTTCGGGGAGGAGGGAGCTAGCGGTCAGAGCCCAGTTTCTACTATGTTGGTGCGAGCGTCAGCTAGTCTTACGCTGGAGTGCGTATTGCAGTTTGTTTCCTCCTAGCGTCCTAAGTAAGTCTTGCGCCTCCGCCGCTAGCAGAAAGGAACACAAATCTTGGCTATCAAGCTAGGCTTCCGGGGCTTCGTCGATCTCCGTAATCGAGTTAACACCACTGATCGTATTTTCTGGCTCTCTCGTAATTTCTCCGCACTCGTGTTATTCTTGTCTTTCTTTCTTTTCCTCGAAATCCTCCTGCATAACGGCAGTCAGTTTATTTCCATTTCTCTCTCTCTCTCTTTCTTTTACTTTGCTCGCCCCTATCGCGAGCCACTGGCCTTATCTCACTCGAAAACGATTTCTTTGCTTATTTACTCTTTTCACTCATTCGCATGTTGGCCTTGAGCACGACGAAGAAGCCTCCATCCCACGGCGATAATCTTTCACCGCTTGCGGTTGGGCATGGAAGGAGATAAGAAGGCAACGAAAGCTTAGCAAAAACAAACACGAGCTCAGAGCACTGATTACGAGGCTGCATATTCTTCTGCGCTGGTAGTTTACTGTTATCCTGTCTTTATCTCAAGGGTGTTTGTTTTCTTTTGCCTTGCTCTATCGGCCGTATGTAGTCCCAGTCATGCTCGGTGCATGAGTTGATGCGGGTCTCGGTTGGATGTATTTCGTGATCACACTGATCCGCCTGTCATGCGACACACGACGGTACACGCAGAGGTAATAGCGACGAGCTGTATACGCATGACGACAAAAGAAATCGCTGGAACAGGCATACGCAGGAATATATTTGCACTGCCCTCTTTAACTCCGTTTGCTAGTGTCTAAATAAAAAAGAAGACATTATAACAGCGCGTTTATACATGTAATGCAGCGCTAAAATATATATTCTGGTAGCCGAAACGTTTAGGCAGGCATTGACTTTCACAATTCTTCTACAGTATGAATGTGATTTGTTCAAGTTTCTTGAAGAGATGTGTGAGCTCTTGTATTCGCTCATTTATCTGACGCCTATTCTTTTAGCAGTGTATAAGGATTTAATGCTCAAAAATTGACCGTTTCCTCAATACATTGCTGATAAACCGTGATATGAAAGCTGATGCTATCGAGAAGAGGTCGGGGCACCGAACTTCAAACCGACCTTTATTTTTCTTTTTAACACGGAAGTGCTTTATGCCGGGGTCCACCACAACCCCATACGTCACTACCGTAACGGCTATGATGCAGTAAACATGTAAGAACAATTGATGCGCTGGGAATCGAACTCACAGCGCCCCGCACCATGACGAAAGGTGCCCGGTGCACCACCACCGCGCTAACGCCGCACATGCTGGATGCTGTACGAACGCGCCTTCTTGCCTCGTCCGGCTCAGCACGCGCGCATCCAGGCGCACATGGCCTGGAATGGTGCCGCCATCCAGGAGACGTAAAGTGAATCCCTGCAGCTTTACTTCGCCTCTCCTGAATGGCGGCACCATTCCAGGCGCGTTCCAAAGTCCGCCTCGATGAACGCGTGCATAGCCGCGCGCATAGCCGCTTTCGTAGAGCTTTGAGCGTATATGCGCCGATAGCGCAGTCGTCGGGCACCGGTCACCTTCCTTCCTTCATGGGTGGCGTTTCTTAACAAACCACGTATAAAGGTTCTAAAATAAATGCATAAATCAAATGGGCACCCGCGTCTCGTTCACTTCGTATATACCAAAATGGGCAAGGAATGTTGCGAATGTATGACTAACATACCCGCCAGACCATGACGTCGTTAACATGACATTATCCTAAACTACGCCACGATTAATAATCATAAAATCACATGCAACTTATGCCCTCATTGAATAAGCGGTTAAGAGCCACACATGGTTGAATTCGCTGGTAAACAGAGCAAGAAAGATGCCTTTCGTGTAGACCCTACGCATAGATTCGTATAGACCCTACGCTTACGTTCCCCTCAAGTCTGACAGCCTAGCGCCGTTGTTATGTGATTTCGTTTATTAAAGGCTTTAAATGCATAGCAGTTCGCGGTAAAGTCTAAATCAATGTACTACGTTCTGCGTGTATTGTAACATGATTGGCGTAGTGTAAAAAGAACTGCCAACGGACACGACAGGACCAGTCAGCGCAAGGAAGGCGTAGCACAAGAGAGCGACCGCCGCCGCCGTTATTGTGAGAGAGAGGACAGTGAAACCTGAGAAATTGCGTAGCACGGGCAACCCAGCGATTCTCGTTGTGCACCGGAGAGTTCAGTATGAGGAGAATTCGCGCACTCGACGAGGCGGTGGCGCCCTCTCTTGCACGTCGTGGGTATCGGTCGGAAGCGTGAGCACGCGACAGGAGGAAGCGTCTGTTGTCGACAGGGCGAGCCCCTAAGACGATACGCGCTTAATACCCAAAATTTTTTGGTTACTCCCAGCCTGTCAGCGATACTGTAATAGATCCGAGACCCCTTCGGGCCTAACCACTTTTGCTTTCAGCACCCTTTTTAGAGCGCAGCTCTTTTATCAGCCTGTTCTTTCGTTGAGAATTGTCCGTCGGCCTCTGGGCGCAACCGAGGGAGCGACCATAGTGAAGGATGTCCTGCGTAGCTCGTACTGAGTGACGTAATGCTCTTCGTTTGACGAGGCTCGCTGGACCACTGTGGATATATGAGCCAACAATTTGGCAAGAATATAGAATTCCGAGGGTCTGTGGCGCCTAAACAGAAGCACATCGGTACTTTGTCGATAACGAGCGTTGAAAGAGCGTTGAACGAGGAGATACCTGTCACTCTCGAATTCCTTGGCTCAGTATATTGCCGTGCACATAAACACACGCGCACAGCTGCGCTGACATTCTGCCTTAATGAATCTCGTAATAGTCGCTAATCCCACCGCCCCTCCATCATCTATCTTTAAAAGCAAGTAAATAAACAAAAAGTTGTCAGCTTTTCTAGAGGAATTATAAGTAATAATACGCCTGGGTAATGCACTAAGAAGTTTTGCACCATGTAGGAGCTAGAGGAGCTTTCTTTGCTGCAGACGGATCTATCCTTGCAAGATGCTGCTGGTAAACTGTTTCCCACAGCTGCCCTCTTCCCTTGAACGTAGCTGCACAGGCTGAAGTTCCCTCCCATTCCATAATGTAGCGAAAGTTGCGCGTTATTCACTTTGATATATTCGCCACAGCTGTGCAGTGATTATGGTGCTTGACTGCTGACAAGAAGGATGCCGGTTCGCTTGCCGCGTTGTCGACAAAGGCGAAAATTCTAGGGTTCTGTACACTGTGCGTTGTAAGTGCACCTTGAATAAGCGCAGGTAGTCAAAATTTGCGAAGCCCTACAATACGAAGGGCTTTATAATTAAATCGTGGTCTTGACTTGTAAAATAAAGCAATTATTAATTATCCAATTTGTTACATCGATGATATTAGCAAAAGTGACATGTCACAGAATAAAATGTCTCTTTTTTTTTAGCAAAGTGGGATAGTCGCTTTCGTCAAGGTACGCTTAACACAAAGTTAAGGAGGAGACATGGACTAAGATGACACAAGTGTGGGAGACATTCTTTAACTTTTTCTTTTCTTTTTGTCGTAGCCCTCACAACTGCACGAAACCAACCGTATACTGTTATAATTCTCAAGATATAATTTTCATCTTTTTTGTGAGACTAACAACGATCAAACCATGAGAAATGAAATGAATATACGAGAGCTCTGTGTTTTGGCCTCGTCCTGTGCATTTATTTTGCTCCATGTTTGGACGGCAACCACCTAGCGCCACATTGGCAACATCGCTTATATATCGACTTGACCCTCTCCGCGAACGCTCATCCATCATGGTCAGCGCTCGTCAAATTTTGGGAGCCCGGAAAAAGGACCGTGAGACGCGCGTAGCTTCTCGCACGTCTAAAGGAAGAGCGGTGACTCGCTTCTTGTGGACATTTGTCGATGACCGACGTACGCCGCAACGTTTGGTGTAGCGGTGTTTGAGCGAACGAGACGAGGCGGACTTATTCATCACACGGGTCTGCAATCTCAGAAGGCATCGACAACTGGCCGCCTACGCCTTGAGCCCCCATCTCGCACACGACGGTGGCCAACGCTGACCCGAGCGTTGTGCAACAGAAGCGCGTCCTTCGTCAGCGCAGCCGTATGAACGGTGATGGAAGGCGTCACGCCTTCTCGAGTCTTAAAGGACGCTCGCTCTAGGACGCTGTGTCGCGCACCGCTCCGGCTCGACAGGAAGAAGGATGCGATTGGGTAACGCCCTTCAATGGGAGTATCGAAAAATGCAGCGACGGCCGGTTTGCAAAACAGGAAGGTGACACAAATAAAAGATAGAGAAATGGAAGCATTTCGCTGGCTTCTGACAAGCGCTCTTTTCTTTCTTTCTTCCCTTTCTTTCTTTCTTCACTCTTTTTTTTTTTTTGTATGTGTGGTTGGTGGTGAGTCAAAGGAACATGGTCTGTTCGCTTTGTGAGCTCGTCTGCGATGTTAGCAGCTGTGAATGCGTACTTACGCGTGTCGACGTGCTTTACGCAAACTTGTCTGTGTCTTTTTCGTTTGTTTGTTTGCCTCTTAAATGGCTGCACCTGGTACACGATGCCAGTTCATCTGGCAACCTTGACTTCTGTATGTGACATACCTCAGAGAATATACAGCACGTCCTTTTGCACTCTCAATATGCGGCTGAGCTAATAACACTCGTGTGCGTGATTGATAGTTAGAAATGTTTGGCTGCATGAATACATGCTGACCATGCCTAACGCAACCTTCAATTTTCTGAGCAAAACAGTTTCGATGGTCGTTTCTCGAGCATGTGCTATACCGTGAAGACTCTTGCAAGTTGAGAACATTCGATTGCAGGACAACCTGTGTACAGTAACTTATTGTCTACCATAGTCATCTGTCATCACCCTTCCTTCTACCGTGTCCCTCGCTTTTTTTTTTCTCACACCGGGGAATAGTAGCAGGCTAGGGACTCGCTCTGCAGGCAAACCTATCCTCCTGTCTTACATTAAACATATTTATAAACATATTTATTTATTTATTTATTTATTTATTTATTTATTTATTTATTTATTTATTTATTTATTTATATGAGCGCCCTAAGTTCCCATTAAGGCACTGCATAAAAAGGGGGTTTTGTGGGAAGGAAGGGGGGGGGGGGGGAGTTACTAAGCAGCATTTGCAGGTACAACCATCAGCACGGTTAGCTCGAAGGCTCTGTGGCGGAGCCTGGACTGCTCGGATTGAGGCAAATGCCGCGTTATAAGGGGCGCTGCTGTCGAAATAATATTTTTTACTCATTTAATAACTGAATAATCAAGTAAATATTATTTTAGGCAGCAGCTTTCACCATTACGCGACGCTAGCCTCACTCCAAAGGGTCCAAACCACGCTACAGCGCGTTCGTGTTAACGTGCCAGCGGCTGTACATGCAAGTGGGCATATACATATGGGAACAACTAAAAAAAAATTAATTTAAATATACATCTATAAATTAATACTCTGTAGTGTGTGAAGCTACGAAACAATCTATCAAAACATCCACTTTTTATTATCTTCTTTCTTATGTTCTTTTTCCGGTGCATAAAATGTCTGCTGCAACTGAGTTTCATATTTACTTTCTTTTCTATAACAAAATATTTGTTCTGTATACGTGCATTAACAAAATGTATTACTCATGATATTTCTTTGCTTGTATATTACGTTTGCGGTGCTGTGACCGTCAATGACATGTCACCAAGGAACTTGTCCTGTTGGCAGGTACTGCTATAAAGAATAGATAGCGTTTATGCGCAATGTCAGATTGAAGCAAGCCTTAAATGTGGCTATTAAACGAGCGTGATATGAAAGAAAACGCATCACCCTGGAAATATTCTTTCAAAAATGCTTTGTTCGTTCCGTTTCCTTGTGAGAACACTTAAACACCTCTTTTTCAACATTTCGGCTGCTTGCTTTACATTAATCACGCATCCACCTGTTGTACATCGCAGTACATGAGGGAGAATGAAGAAAAGACAAGAAGACAAGACAAGGGAAGTCACCACCCTTGCGTGGTCCCTTCGTTGAGATGTCGCGGAACCGGCACCGTTTTGCTGGCGCTCTTGCTCATAAACTAAACCTGTATATAGCGTTATAAAAGCACATTCGACGTTTTCGTCCAAGTAAACACTTTGCGAGCAATGTTGCTGTCATCTATCCTAGGAACAACACGAACACGAGCAAGATAGAACACTTTCACAGCATTCCCTTGAAGAGACGTATGGAAGGATCACAGGCGAAAGCACCGTCTGGGAATTTCTTCGATTCGGTTTCTAGAAGCGCTCGATATCGGACGTTTTCTGTCACTTCCGGCTTTGGATGTCAAGGTGACTGTTTTGGAAGACCTCTCCTGCATGTCTGACTGCTGGAGCGCTGCAGCAATTTTACTGTCTTCCTTCCTTCCTTCCTTCCTTCCTTCTCTCTCTCTCTCTCTCTGTGTGTGTGTGTGTGTGTGTTACCAGTTTTCCGTGTTAAGACTGACTCCTTCCGTGCAGACTCATCCCGAGTCAGTCCTGTCGACGCGCAGTTCAACAGTGTATCGTTTATCGAGGATTCGTCTACATTTCAATTTGTATTTGCCTCCAAAGTGGAGTTCATTTCCTTTATCCCAGTCTATTGCTTCTATAGCCAGTCCATTCTTTCCTTCTTCTTTTTTTTTTTTTTGCTAATTGTGTACACCCACGCAATGATGAATGCCCCAAAGAGTGAAGGCTGTGAATAACTTAAGGTCTGTTTAATATGAGAGGCAGTACCTGTTTCTTTTGTAGCAGACACAATTCTTTGCTCTTGCTCTTTTCTTAACGCTCACACTGAGGAGCCGGACTCATAGACACAGATGTAGAAATACGTGCATCCTTGAGAATTCGCAGTCCCTAGCTAGCGATGCCTTATTTGGATAGGCTCACTTCGAAAGCAAACTGGCATGAATGGTTACTCTTTGCGGCGCCTTATTTGCTTGTTCTAATGCTTTAGACGCAGTATTGCACAATTCCCGAATGCATGGTTCATCGCACTTGTGTCTGGCACGACGCGTTGATTGACATTTTTAGCAACGCCTCTGATGACCCAATACCTATTTAAGTAGTTGCGTGGCGGTAATCATGACAAGAGAAAAATAATAGGACGTACTCTACCCATAATTCATTCTTCACTATTGCCAGAAATCTCCTTCTTTTTTTTTTTTTGAGTAGTGGGGCGATTTTTGTGGAGAAGACGAGCTATTTATTGCTTTGTGCGTGCTACAACAGAAATCTCTAGTGGCAGCCATGACTTTATTGGATAATTTCTCCTGGAGGAGCATTCAAGTAACGGTAGTCTGCGTACGGAGTGCATCAATTCATGCAGGTCTACAATCCTAGCACTAGCTTATGCGGGATGTGTGTTGCCTTGTAGCTTTGACTATAACTGCTGGCTGCCGTGACCCTATGGGAATTACGTTATCAAGCAGGCCACGAGGTCCCTGAGTTCGAGTCCCACAAGCGAGTGTAATATTTTGACAAGGACGGAATGACAGGACGCTTACGCTCTAGCATATAGACGCAGTTTAAGGAACGCAAGGTAGAGAACTAAATTCGTAGTCGGTTCAGTTCTCCCCCCTCCATATACATGCACGCAGGCGTGTTCTCATTATGACTTTTTTTTTTCCTTGAGATGGTATGCTCGACGAAATGTTTTGCCAAACAGCACGCATTGCACTTCACTGCCGCAAGAAGTGCTGAACTTGTTGCCTAATGCTTATAGAGACAAAGTACGCACCCGCGGCGATAGTTTCCAAGACCCAATCTGTCGCTTTGTGCGAAGCAGAGAGCGGCACGCGCTACCTGCTCTCTGGACCTTTACCTCGGCCTTTATACTTAGAGCAACGAGAGAGGTCGTTAGTTTCAGAAACAGCCGTTGCTCAAGCAGCCCCTGATCAGCACTATTCGACGTCGCTAATTTGCTCCATTCCAACGCAACGAAGGCCAAAAGTTTGTTTATTCGCATACAGCTAGTTGAGGGCGACGGGGAGTACCTGTGAGCTAGGAGAGCGTTACCGCACGTGCTACGCTGTTAACTAAATTTTATCCGCGTCCCACGGGCCCGCGTTATTTATGGTTGATGTCAACGACCTTCCGCAGTATAATGAGCAGCAAACACCGCAGCAGGGGTTATAAATGCTAAACTTTTGGGCAGGTACGTTGACCTCGGTTCATAAAGGTGGATAAAAGATCAAGCAGGGTAGAAACATTTATTGACTTTGCGGTTTCACTGGAATAAGAATTTTGCTAGACTAACACATCATGACGGCCCTTTGTTCCTGTAGCAGATTCAGTGCTGATTCACAATTACATGGCCCCATTAATTAGGTGTAACATGATTATAACAGATAAACGATGATATATCGGATTGTACGCTATACCATATACGTAATTATATGTAGCTCATTCCCAGAGACACTTAATTGGAGAATGTAATTGAAGATGGTACGGAGGGGGGACGGGCGTGGTAGGCGATGATTGCGGCGAGGAGAATACGCCCCTTCTGTAGAAAATACGACATTGCTGTGGGGGAAAAAATAGTCGAAGTGGTAACGCAGTGAGGCATCTAAAATTTTCAGAATAATTCGCGTCCAGGAAATCCTGCCATTGTCAGGAAATTGCGCTTGGTGATACTGATCTCATCAGCCGTCGAGCATGCATAATAGTATAGCAGGCTACCAAATATTCTTCTGCACATATGTGTAGTAAAAGACAGCAGTAGAAAGAAATGGTGCACACTACTTCCTAAGGCCATCGTGGAACCCTCATTTGGTTCATAAGTGCACCGACTTGGGCTACTTCGTATGGAATACCTACAGGGGTGGAAGAAGCGCTTCGCAGGTGAGACGAGCAAAGGACACAGAAACGGAAATACAAGTGACACGGACAATGCGCTCTAACAACTTTTGTTCATACCTTTGCGCTCGTCATATGGATACACATAAGGGTGACGTGGAAACGACATGGGACGTAAAAGGAACATACAGCACGCTTCTAATAAAACTGATCTAACAAAATGGAGGAGCATAACATGCGCTTTTCGATGGTCATGATTCAGATTTCGCTTTGGGCGATACCGTTCATTCAACTAATTTAAGTTTTTCTAGATCCAACGGTACTGATGGCGCGCATACATACGTTTGGCCTGTCAGACTTTTCAAGAAATGAGATTCAACAATCTCCTTTTCTTTCTCTCTAATACTTTTCCACGTGTGCCTTCGTTTATAAGTTGCGAAACTCTGCGCTGCACTCGCCTTTGGTATAGTACACTGCTAGATTACCTGAAATCGTTAGCTTTTCCAAAAGATTTTCGTGCTACCGAAACACTGTGTTGAGGCATTTGCCGTCCGTGTCCGTGTCCGTCTGCGTCCGTGTCACTTCCATTTCCGTGTCTGTGTCCTTTCTGTGTGTTACCTATACAGCGCTTCAACAACCCCAGCAGTTATTCGGTTTTCGCCAGGCTGACTTGATGAGCCTGCCTCCTTCACGCGGTCATGCGGTCCGATGGAATACATCGACGGCACTTTGTGCCGTGATTCTCGAACACCTATTTGGCATCAGCCGCGCGCACCGCAAGTATCCGACGTGTGCATTTGATTTGTTCCCTTCACAAAAACTACATGCTCACTCGGAAAACCACCTTCGATAACTTCAGCAAGTATCTCTTGCGTCCTTCCACAAGCAGCATTATCCCAAACGGAATGATTATCACGTACCAGAGCGCGTGAGCGACACACCATTCCCGGTCACGCAACAGATAAATGAGCATGATGAGGCGCTGCTGAAGTTCAAGAAGGGAAAAAAAAGAGCATTCACTCCAGAGGAAGGAACACAGTGAGCGCAAGCCGTAGAAGACAAAGGCACGTTTGTCCACAAGATAGAGAGGAGCCAGGACGCGTACAAGCGACGTCGTTTGTATCTGTCGCAGCAGCGCGACACCGGCGTCATGTAGCAAGTTCCGAATGCAAATAATGGTATACGCGCCTGGGCCCTCATAAATAACAACTGTCCGGTTGGGAAGGGGTACAAATTCACAAGGAGCAGGGTAACAGTGTCGGGTGGAATACAAATGATGTAAACAAACTTGCTCTGCAATGAAAAGAAAGGAACGTGAAAAAGATATACGACTTTTTTTTTTTGGTCGAAGTAATGAATTCATAACGGCGATGTCGGCGCTCCCGAAAGTGTCTCTCCCTTTTTTATTCATTCGAATCCAGTGCGTACGCAGCCGCGTAAACAAACACGGCATAGTAAGCTTTCTAAGCCCCGTGAATCTTGAGTGTTTCTTGGTCTCTAATGCTCGAAAACAAATATAAAAATATATATACTGTGGAGGGCTCTACGCTGACCAGTTGTGCTAACGTCTTGAAACAAAAATGATGCACGGTAGCAAGAGAAAATGGTGAAAATATATTTTAATGACGTCGTCCGGAAAAGCCGTAAAGCCTGGGCCTAACGAACATCTTAAGGCGGCGCAAAAGAAAATGATAAATAAGAGAAGAGAGAGAGAGCATATGCTTCGGCATCAAGACATGCGTCGTTTGAAGATTTGGGACAGCGAGCGCGTGTGGTCGTTACAGAGCTCTCCCAAATGACTAAGATGCCCCTTAAGGAAGGAACGTGAAACGCATATGCTTATGTGAAGCCAGGCTTGTGGGCGACCTGCGCGAAGAAAGTGCATATATATATGCTTTGCCGATGACCAAATGAGAGGACCTGTTTAGTGAACTTCGGTGTCTTTTGTATTTCAAACGATGCATCTTAATGGAAAACCTGGTGCAAAATACGCTGCTTGAACGAATGCCACGCGAATGAACGCTGCCATCTTCATATTAATTACGCACTGCCATGTGTGGTCATTTAGAGGAATACGGTGTACCTTGCTGTTTATGTCTCACATGGTATATAGTATGCAGATTGTATATTTAGTTGTCAGTGCAGTTGCCATATTATTTACAAAATTGGGGGCCACGCGCGAACGCTATTGACAAGTTTTTTTTTCCGTGAAACAGTCATTACCTTAACGATACTGAAGAGATATTACACAACTTTCACAAATTCATTGGTAATATGCCGGACTACAGAAGAAACCCATGCCTATCACAGCCCGAATCACGCCCATCTTTAAAAAGGGAAGCCGCCTGACGCTATAGAATATCGCCGTATTTTTTTCGCCAACTTCTTATTGTCTAATGATGGAACAAATTTTAGGAATAGCCCAATTCCTGGAACAGCTCTTTCACCTTGACTAAATCTCAACATGGATTTAGTAAATTATTCTCAAACGTAACTCAACTTTACTTTCGCACTAGATTTCAGTGGACCCGTGGTAGCACATTTTTTCAGATTTCTGCAAGGCTTTTGAGATTCCTTCACGGCGAACTAGCTTTGAAACAGTAGCCATTACAATTTTTTCTTGCATTTAGACCTATCATCAATTTGCGAATTCGTAGGTGCTGAGGGTGAACTCTTAGATTGTCTTCCAATCAACTCCGGTATGCCCCAGGGCACTGCCCTGAGGCATGCCTGAGGTGATGATGGAAGACAAGCAACAAGCGCTGCGTAGGTTGTTCATCGGCTTCTCTGCCTGTGATAGAAAAAAATGTTTTTGAATACGAATACGTGGTGCTCATAGATACTCTCTTCCAATTTTTCTCCTTCTTTTTCCTTGTTCCATTTTGCATATGCGAGATCAGTGATGTCCTTGGCTGATGCGAGAAGCAAGTGATGTGCTGTACTGAGATCGCATCAAGCCTTCGTCATGCGTCTCCGCGCATGTGCTGTATTTTGTGCTTAAATAAAGTTGTCCGCAATAAACGTCAGTTGAAATTCAGCCCTTGTTGCTTGTCGCTGGCATTTAACTCTTCTATTCGTGCCGTCCTGTCACCTAATAAGAGCTACCGTGTAGTCCTATTGCTATACTTGCTTATTAAAGTCCTTGCCTTTACAACGAGTTAATAATAATACTTTGCTTCGACCGTGCATTCTAACGTATCCTGGAAACATCGCATCGATAATGTTTGCTACCGCAAGCTACGTGTTCTTAATCACAGAATTAAAACCGATCCCATTGATGTTAAACGTCTCCGCAACGCAGCTCTAGTGAAATCAAAACTAGGCTATGGATGTCTTATATGAGATCCTTATTTGGAACATTAACTGCTTTGAACGCATCAAAAAAAAAAAAAAAATTCAAGCCACTTCCACGGCGCGGGAACAGTCTGAATAGTGCAACTATTCTTTTGTCCTTAATCGTGTCGTTTTTTGTGTAATCTTTTGTCGTTAATCGTGGCAAAACTGGCAAAGGTGTCAAGTTGCTGATGCCAAGACCTATAAGTTATGTTAGTCACAGATTCGTACTTCGTCAAAAAGTTGTAGCCTTTATCAACTGGCGCTGTCCCCGCCCCTTTCATCACAAATGGCCCTCTATCACCTTCTACCAACTTATGGCTCCATATTCCACTTATCGCTATTATCTACGAACTGCACCTGGTCCTTCACCATCAATTTATTTATTTATTTATTTATTTATTTATTTATTTATTTATTTATTTATTTGTTTATTTATTTGGATTTCTCTCTAGTAAATGCAGCCGCGAATGAGAGGATCGAACTCGGAGCTCTGAGATAAATCTTTCCAACACTTCATCGCACATTTAGCTTTGCATTCCTTCGACCATGCTGTAGTGAGCCGAGGGCGAGAGTCGGTCTCCTTTCCCCGCTTGCATAAAGCCAACTACTACTACGAAGGGTTCACTGAGAACACCTTCGCTTTTAAAAGGCGAGTTCTACTAAATAAACTCAATTAAGGATGAACTGAACTGAGTCAACGTGAAATAAATTACGGAAGAATATAATGAAGAAACAATGCACTCGATTGAAAATGTCAAAGAAATTCACCAAGTGCCTCGTGAAAGCATAGGGCTTCGCTTGTGCTATGGTTCTCAATATTTCATATTCACTACATTTAGGTATTACAGAAATAAAAGCACGCCTCGTAGCGTGTGCCATATAAAACCACGTAACGTGTACACAGCCTGTTACACTGAAGATTTAGCCTGTTGTATGATTCCCTTACTGTTTGGTCACCGAAGCATTCACAATTTCTGCAACAAACATTCCACGGTAAACCAATGTTAAGAAAGCAAGCAACAATAGCACGATTTCTTGGCCTCATTTTCACATCCCCATTTCTTGTTCGGCAAGGCATCTGCGGATTAAATACATATTCCCCTAACCGCCCTACTGCTCGCATTAAGAAGCATGAGCATATTAGATAGTTCGCATTATAAAGGCCATAACGCATCAGCACATACTCAACAACGACCAGCTGCCACAAAAACACTCACTGGTCGTGTAAGCCATATATCAGAAGAACAGAAGCAGAAAAAAAATAAAGACCTGCACAGCCCAAAGACAAGGTCAAATAAACGCAAGTGAAAGTAAGAAGCAAACCACTAGATGACGTCGTGATGCCGCTTCTCCGGGCACCTAATACCAGCTGTGCTTCTTTCTTGTTCGCCGCTGAATGGCAGTGTATGATTTCGGCTCATAAAGCCCACAGTTCCCATCGCAAGAGAACACCCCCATTGTGCTGCAGATGAAAAATAAAATAAAGAAAGAAATGCGAACGACAGAGGCCTATTACACCGAGGATACGTGTCATTACTCCCTAACGACTTCTATTATCATTAGCGCAGGAAAGAAGACCCTTTAAGGCGAAAGAAGCCGCTCGTAATAGATCCTTTCTCAGTTACCTTCGTAGGCATTTTTGTTAATAAATTCTCTCTACTGCGCGAAGTTACTCCTTGCCTCCATCGCACTCCTGTTAGGCTCAAGAGCGTGTCCGGGCTAGGGAACAATACGATTTCTCGGTGTTTTTCTCGTAATTTCTTTCCTTCCTCCCCCTGTCATTTACCCTGTGGTCCGCAGAATGGTCAGGCAAGCCGACAAAGTAGCCCACTGTTAAGCAAATCCCCCGATCATAAAGAAGCGTAAGAGCTAGAGCGGTGTGCTATATATAACGACAGGGTACATCAGAGCAAATGCGGAAAAGCTACCACGCCCACTATTCTATTTAACGGAAACAAAAGGAACGGCTCGCCGGCACGAATCTGATGAGCCATTATTTCATCCACGCTGTTTTCGAAAGTGCCGCAATAGCGTTACCGCCTTGCTAATGTCGCACTGACTTTCTTATTCTCAAGTTTTAATAACTTGCGCTGAGGCCGCCTCCACGGCATACATGTGTGTGTATGTATGTACGTAGCAATAAAAAGGCAGAAAGAAAATTCTTATATAGTCGGCGAGCTAATGCCCAGTAATAAACTTTCCGAGGGACAGTAGTCGTGCTCAATGCGAAGCGGAAAGTGGGGCCAAAAGTCTGAGTAGGCGCTGGGAGTAATGCACTTATCCGAAGCAATAACACATGGCAAATAACTACACACTGTTTAAACATTGAAATTTTCGAGCGATGAAGTTTTTGTTTATTTCTCAGTGAGGCGGATATCGCCTTAGGCGAACGCTCTTGAATGCTTCTCATTGCGATAATCACGTTGCCCTCAGGTAAAAATTCGCTGTTTACAACTGTTGCATTGCTTTAATATCAGCGGAACAAAGGGAAGCAATTGTGAATTGAAACGAAAGAGAAAATAATTCGTATTGTTGCTATCCTTTCGCCCTTTTTTTTTTTCTTAAGTCGCTTTTCAAATAAGCCCTGCGATCTTTTTTTTTTTTTCGTTGATGGTGTAGTGCCACATTACCATTCTTAGACTCCGTTATTTAAGCTCACATTTTCACAAGATATTCCTCAGAGCACTGGTAACGATGTCTTTAATTTAAAATATACTCTGTCTATACACGAAGTCCCCGCTCGGTTGTCATAAAAACAGAACCTGACGCCCCTGATGCGAACCCGACGAAGCTAATTTAATGGCTGTCATGAACTCGCCGTGACAACTAACTGGGCGATTTTCTTCTAACAATTTTTTCCCCGGCAGTCTCGAGAAACGGGTCTGCGCCCGAACGACGGAAGTGCCCAGAATATCGACAATATTCACGAGCCTTATGCGGAAGTGTGTAATGCAACAGAACCGTACGAAAGACGGCCAAGTAATGACTCTGGAAATTGGAGACAATTTAGGAAGTACTCATGTGGGAGTGCTACAGTGCCTGGTATTGCAGTGCTTCCCTTTCCTCGTAATTGAGTGCGCGCGCCTTGTAATGCAATTTGTCAAAAACGAAAGGTTCAAAAAGAAAAAAAAAAGAACAGCGCGGCCATTGCTATGCAGCCCAATTAAACCATTTTAAAAGATCTTCCGCCGCCTTTTCTTTCCTTTATTTCTCTATTCTTTTTTTGGCTGATACACATGTTTCATAAATTATTCTTCAAAAGGCCCACAAGGACGCTATTAAGTGTAAATCTTTTTGTTCGAGTTTTCGGTTCTTCGTTTTCATGATTAAGGAAAGCAGCCACAGCTCGGACCATTGTAGCGTACATTCGCTAGCTGTACATGCGGTGGTAGTAAAACGCAAATGTTCGCCAAATGGTAACATCGGTATAGCTACCGACCAACTTACAAAACGTTTGATTGATCAGTCGACTGACCGATTGCAAAGCCTTACCTAACGCATGTGATATTATTGGATGACATATAGAGAGGTTACACATTTATTGCCGCGAATCTGAGTTCTCAATCACCATGTATACATCAACTGAGCAACTTTCTGGTTATCTCACACGGTGCTGCTTGGTTAATTCGGAAGCGATTATGAAAATTCCTTGTGCCGTTTAGTCGGACGTCCGGCTGAGCGAGGTACCACAGGTGAATCGAAACTTTCGCTGGAGCTGTGTCACCCGATGGAAAGTGCGCGCAATAGGACAGGACTGTTGTTATTGTGGCTTCTATAATTGGCACATGGCCTCGAAAAGGATTGGCCACACGGCAAGTGATGTTATCTGAATGGAAAAATTACAAAAGCCATACGTGTCTGAAAATGAAAAAAAAAAAAGAAGAAGAAGAGACACGTGGTAGAGACTTTGGCAACGAGGTTATATGGTTGGCAGCGGCTCGAGCCAAGCATTCACTGTTAATTAGTTCAATGCATTTTCTTAATTTTCACATTTTTTATAGTTATTCTCGACGTCAAGCATTCCTTTATTCTCCCCACGTATTCTAAATTCACTTCATATTTACGATTGAACAATTTCTTTTTTTTTTATTTGGAATTATATCCAATTCCGGGCCGGTCACTTGGAGTAGGTATTTTCCACAGTCTCTGAGGTTACTGCTATCATCGTCACCTTTTAAGTGTCATTCCCGCGATCGAATGAGACAGCTACCATCTGCTTGCTGACTTCGTTTCGGTCGACTCCAACTTCAGCAATTCGGTTCGACAAGCTCTTTGCATTCTGTGTTCTTCCCGAAGACCCGATTCACGCGGCGGTCTTCTCTGGTATGAGCCTTTTTGATTTCTATGTTCAGTTTCTCGGAGCGGACAGCCTGCCTGGTACTACCACTCATGCTTGGTAGAATGCAGTTTCTTCTTCCATGTGGCCTAGGCTTCAGCACATCCAAACTTGCGCTGTTACCTAGCGTTACTGCTGCTGCTTATGGTAATAAGCAAGGTTCACGCATGCACTTTCGAGGGCTGCAACTCATTAGTGCAGCATGCACTGATGATTGCCCCCGTTTCAGGGTGCTGCCTCGTGTCCCTCGAGAACATTTTTTGCAACGGCATTCGTTAACGCTAGAACTACACAACACGAACGCCCCAAAGCAGCTGATAATTCCTGAACAGCGTAGACGTCTGAGTGACTCATTTACCCGACTGTTGAATATAAGCATTTCCCATTGCTTCTTAGAGCTGTACTTGACGGAAAGGGGGGGGGGGGGGACTGTGATTGAAATATTACTTGTAGTTGCAGTGGGATTCGCGTTTAGTTTGTATTTACAAGAAAATATCGTTTTCTTGGAAGCTGAACTAACGGTTCCGGTCAACCCAGGTTGGTAGGCTTGATTATTTTTTCCATTTTCGTTGAAGTGAGATTCTTTTGTCCGTAGTCCACTGTATCTGTTATCGTGCTGCTATCGTTCAGAAAGAAATGCCTGCGTTATAACGATACTAATGCAGCATATCGAGTTCGAATCACCGTAGCGATTCCGTATAACTGTGTCGTGTATCTGTAACTCGCGAATGCTTTTGGGCAGGGAGAATATAGGCAGACTCTCAGAAATTTTAGCTGCCGTGAATAAATGTCACCCTGGCACTGACGCCAACACTACCATAAGAAATGCTCCAGTGCTCCAGGCAAGGTACGAAAATAAGCCTTTGATTTGATTTGATTTGATTTGATTTGATTTGGAACTGTAAGCTATGTGTTTCGCTGTTCCCGTGCAATGTGTAATTACATAGCGGTGGCAGCACAAGCCGCAATGTGTAAACTGCCTGAACAAAGGTAACACTGCAGTGTTTTCTTCGGTTCCTTTTTGTCTTTTTCTGCTGGTGCAGAAGACGAACCATGGCTACCAACGGCAAGGAATCTGTAAAGCGAGCCGAAGAACTCCAGCAGGAGCAACAACAACAGCAAGACAAGCAGCACAAGGACGAACTGCAACGTCGACAACAGCAGCAACGACAGTTACAACAACTGCAAAGGAAGCTTCAACCGATGCAAAAGTCTCAGCAACAGCCTGATCAACCGGTTCAGCGACAGCAAGAACCTCATCATCAGCCACAGCAACAACAACCCCAGCAGCAGTCTCAGCAAAAGTCCGAGCAACAACAGCAGCAAGAACAACGACAACAGAAACAGGATCACCAACCACCGCAGCAGCAGCAGGCTCCAAGACAGCCTCAGCAAATGCAGCAAGGAGAGCGGCAAGAGCAACAGCATCAGCTGCAACAACACCAACTGCCACGCAGCTGCCTGAAGCGCACATCCACCGAGAAGTCCCTGGCGGGGTCCGACACCAGAGAACCAGCACGCATGACAGCCACCAGTTCAACCAGTCAGCCAGAGACAAGGCGGAGGCTTCCAATTAAAGGCGCCAAAGTAAGCAATCTTTTTAAAATTAACTCGTTTATTAACGTCATGGAAAGGCGTGGTCAATAGACATCATGAATCTCTCGGAGGGAAACGCCAAGTCCTGCGTTGCGTCTCATCGTGACCTGCCTGCGCTGGTCAAGAGCGTTTTCTTAGGCGTAAGCATATATAGCCCCTTTGGCAGCTTGGCGAGATAATGTCATAAGACGCTGGTGCGAGCGAGCGTTGAGCTTGTCCAAAGTGCGATCTTGGTCTTGTCCAAAGTGCGAGAAAGGGAGGAACTCGCGTGTGCGAGTACAAGTACGAAAGAGCGCGCTCGCGGAGGATGAGAGGTCATATCTCGGGAAGGCGATCTCTTTTTTTCCACTTCTGTAGCTCACTTTTCTTTTCCATTCTCCCTCGACGCTGAGCCGTGCCCCCTCTCAACAAGAGCTCTCTCTCTCTCTCTGGTGTGAGCAAACACGACGCGGGTAGGCGAGGGCCCGGACAGTTGACCTTGTCGATCTCCTGTGGCAGTTGCTGCTGTGGCGTGCGACGATCGACAGGACGCACGTAAAGCGAGAACGATGGAACAGCAATGCAAGCGAGCGCTCCATCGCTATCAACGCAAGTGGCTACCAAGTCAAATGCATGCTTCCAACGCATGTCACCAAAGCAAGCAGCTGGAGTTATCGGATCGCGAACTTTTCGCGAGGGGCCGAGCACGAGCTGAACAACAGCGGCAATAAGCATGTGTTTCGACTCCTCGGGAAGCTCCTGAGGAACGTGTTAGGCGGCTCGAGATAACACAGGTGTACGACGCAAGACGGCGTAGCACAATAACTCCCCTATAGCGTGCAAGAAGGGGGTAGCGCCCTGGCATTTGCTCGTAGTCCGCGTTCACTGAGGTGAACGTCACTGTAATATTTTTTTTCTTTCCTCTGGTTAGCCTGCTTACTCTTCTTTTCTTGAGTACTTCGATGTTAAGCCAAGGTGAATTGGATTATTGACGGCAGACCAGCAACACCCAATTCCACGAAGTAATCGCGTATCTTTTGGATTGGTTATACATTTCTACCCTAGTGTATGCAAAGTCTTTATTAGTCCCAGCAAGCTGGGTTGATTTTGGAGACGGCAGAGGCCGAATATCTGAGGCTATAGAAATGTCATACTCAGCAGATAGCACCTGAAAAATTCCTGTCGTCAAGAAAATTGTCTCAATATGCATTTACCACAACAGAAATACGAAACTATCCACCACTGATCATATCTGATCATATGTAAAAACGGGTTTCGCAATGTTCTTATTTATTTATTTATTTATTTATTTATTTATTTATTTATTTATTTATTTATTTATTTATTTATTTATTTATTTATTTATTTATTCTCTTGTTACGGTGCTTGAGAACTGGATTCAAGACCAGCGTTCGGACATGTTCCTTTGGCCGGGCCAAATAACTTCTGCGGTAGCCTGAATGTGCATGAAGCATGGTTCGCGCAAAAGGAAGATTCCGCCGCACTCATCACGCAGAACCAAAGTACGACGGAAATCCGTATGACGTCATCCGAAAGAAAGCTCCGAATTTGAAGGATGAGGAAGCAACTTTATTAACTAGTCGGAAATATATTATGACGCATTAACGGCCTGCAGGGCTAGCCTGCACGCCAACTCCTGTGCCGCACAAGAACGAATTTTATTCCCACAGCAAAATTTCCTCTCGAAAAAAAAAAAACCCATGTGGGTTTCCTTTCCACTCGGTTTCCACAGAACGGCTAAACGACAAGTTTTGTTTTTCGTGTCTCTTATGTTGTGCTATACATCTACCAAATTGATTTCATTTTTTCGATTGCCAGTGCCATTGCACCAGCCCTACTTAGTCTTAACCCTTAATACAGTAAAACAGAGTACACGTACGTCCTACTCAATGTAGGAACTCAATTAGTAATTTGCCAAGGTTTGTAGTTCATATATATAGTTTCAGCGGGTGTGCTCCCTAATCACTTACGTAAGTGCGTCATCTGCTACCGCGGCGAACGCGGAGCACTTAGCAATTACGGGACATGCAGCCTCGCGTACATTGATGTAGGATCCGAAAGTAGAATGCACGGGGCGGTATCCAGCAGTGGTTTCGAGGGTTTACCTGCTAAATCCACGAAAGCAACCTAGCTGTAAGGTAGCGTACTCTGACTGCATAGAACATACTACCCGCACTTACTGCCATAACGCTTGTTATCACACAGCAGGGCTCGCAGTGAGGCTAATACCAGCCTCAAGACTGAAAGCACGCCGATACTCAGTGTTGTACATACTTCGGCGTATGGATGCAGGATGGCGTGATATCGAGCGATAATGCGGCTCCGGAGGACGCCATCCCCCCAGCAGGGGCACAAGCACGCGCGAAAGAACGGAAGCAGGAAGCTGCAGACAACGTGTGTGGTGGGTAGTACCCGTACAACTGAAAGTGCGAATGGTATCCGTGAGCTTGCCGAACTGCATGAAGCTTCCTCTGACAAATTTCGCAACTAAAATTTCGTTATTAAATTATATTTCCTTTTTGCCAAGTGACATTGTAATGTAGCTTTTGCACTAGTATAACTTTAAGAGATGTGTCTGCGTATTAGTTTTATTTGATCCTTGATGAATAAAATTTCGGGATTATTATTTCTGCAGTGCATTGAGTGCATTCCAATCAGGCCTGTGCGTACACGCTGCTGACGAAGTTATGGCGCCGTGAGAGCAGCGTTCAGGGGGAAGAAAAGGAAGGAAGCGCAGGCAATCAGGATGATGAAACATGTCAAAAATTGTGTACTCGTGCTTGATTTATGAGACGTGATGCTGACACATAGTTAACTAAGGAGAACTTGTAGTGAAGCGCTTGAATGAGAATAATAAAAAATACGCAACGCTGGCACCTCACACGTACTGCGTACTGCATTTAAGTAGTACAACCCATTACCTTCTCTGCAGGTAGCAGTATCCTTTCCGTATATAGTTGCTCGCCGTGATGTTTCCGTTCATTTTCGTGTGTATTAGAAGCGTCGCCTTCGACATTGTTTCATTTAGTTGTAACATTGCCGCCTCGACATTTTCTCGCAGTTGTGCACAACCCACCACCGGTCGGGGTCTACTACTCCGGCTCCGGATTTCCATTGTGCACATGTAAACAGAGACCGACATGGTTTGACCTCTTTCTTGGAAGATCAGCAGATAAGAGAGCCGACTCGGAGGATAGCAAAGGTACATATACACTCTAGTGATGGCAGATCCATCTGTTGCTTACGCGACAATAATCCCAGAATGGTTCTGCACATTGCATGTTTGTATTTTAATGTAGCAAAATACTTTAAATGAGGGTACGGCGTTACAGAGGTGGGCATCATTACAAATTTGGAATAGCAGTTTTAATGAAGTATGGTCATCGTTGTTGTCGATGGAGGCTGTGTGTGTTCGCATGCGGGTGTCCTACAGGCCGCTGAGGGATAGAATACACTCAGGTGTTAACGCAATACAAGAAGCGTTTCTTTTCTTTTCTTTTTTACGTTGAGTGTTTACGACGGGGAGATTCGAACCACCAACCTGTCATTGTCGGATTTGCATGGTGCCTTCACCTCAACACAAACGAGTTGAAATACATACTGGTCTGGCAGGACTACGCTTGAGCTTTGAGGCTACGGTCCACGGTAGATGAAAGGTGCGAAGGCGGAGGATGATTTGACTCATTTCTGGAGTTTTACGTCCCAAAAGCAGCTATGATTATGAGAGACGCCGTAGTGGAGGGCTCCGGAAATTTCAACTACCTGGGGTTATTTTAACGTGCACTGACGCCCCGCCATGGTGGTCTAGAGGCTATGGTACTCGGCTGCTGATCCGAGGGTCGCAGGATCAAATCCTGGCCGCGGCGGCTGCATTTCGATGGAGGCGAAGTGTTGAGGCCCGTGTGTTGTGCGATGTCAGTGCACGTTAAAGAACCCCAGGTGGTCGAAATTTCCGGAGACCTCCTCTACGGCGTCTCTCATAATCAGAGCTGGTTTTGGGACGTTAAACCACACAAATCAATCAATCAACGTGCAGTGACAACGCACAGTACACGGACCTCAACATTTCGCCTCCATATAAATGCAGCCGCCGTGGCCGGAATTCGATCCTGCGACCTTCGGATCAGCAGCGGATTACCATAGCCACTAGACCACCGTGGCGGGGCAAAGCAAAGGAAGCGAACTCCGTTTCAGCTCAGGATTTGTAAGAGACGCTTTATAAAGAAGTCAAAAGCGGGTCTATTTCCTACTGTTAGAAATGCTAAAGAGCTCAAGAGAAATATTTATTCCAGAAATACTGGCAGTGCGAGAACACTTAGCAGAAACTGACTGAGCTTAGCAGTTCTCGGTGGCTTCTATTGCGCTTAAAAGTGCAAAAAGTGTGAGGGTCCCAGAATGCAGCATACGAGACCTTAATATTCATATCTGTCATTACCGAGATTAGCTGTTCCGCTACCCCTGCTAAACGTAGCCTCCGAGAACTTGAGAATGTCTCTCGGAAACACTACAAAACGGTCCTGAATAATTTTGTGCCGGAGCGTTAGGGCACGTGTCTATAGCGCAAATACAGGCCTCAGTGTAGAACTTACACATCACAGAATGCACTACGATCATGCTTGATAGATTTGAGGCGAAAGGCATCCACTTTGCATGGTGCCGCCTTGATTTGCTCTCTTCCGGCACTGCCGTCTGCTAGCCTTAACAAGTACATGGCCGGTGAAATTTTGTTCTGACGCGTGTACACATCATTGAATGGCGTCTACCGAGTCACCGGAGTGACTATCAATCAAATATATTGCGTAGCGCCTGTCATACACTTCTCTGCCTACACGAGTGTCTGTCCTGAGCTTTATTATTTTCCCGAGGATATGCACCATCTTGCAGAGTATCGAGCTTTCTTAGAATATTGTATTTATTGAATGAAGCAAGGTCTTGTGGTGCTTAATGTGTTTTGTGCTGTGAGAAAAACTCAAAGCACCCCACCCAGCACGTTGTTGGCGTTGTTCCTTGCTTAATCGCTTCCTGGCATTTTAGGGGCGAAGTAAAGAAGCCACATTACCTTCTGTGCCGATGCACCGAGAGCACAGCGTGGACACGTCATAGAAACGATGAGCAGACGACGTGGCATGGATGAGCCCTTGGCCCGGATGACCTGCTGCGTCCGCAGTGCTGCAAATAACCATTGAGATAAAGTTTACTAAGTTCTCGGGGTTTGAAACCCGATTCGAGTATAAATCGCTCTCAGCAATTTGTTAGATATGCACGCTTTGCTGAAATTGTCTGCCCGCTTCTGAACGCAAACACGGGGCAGGTAACTTCTACGGTATAACTATGCCACGCATTACAGAGATAAAGAGCGCAGAGAATACGTGATTACAAGTGACTTGAGCAAACTTAGGAATACGTGTTTGCCATATATTAACGAAATCCCAACCTTGTGCGTAGCATATTTGTGCCAAATAGCCATAGGTGCTGTTTCGACCTAAGGGTATCAAAGATTACTCCAGCGAAATTGGAGTTAGGAGGGCAAGAGTTACTAGGATGTAAATTTAACACACCCTTTAAGCATACCTGACAGTGTAAGAATTCTTACTGCGCAACTTCAATATCTTGTCCGCTGCAGTTTCGCGCTCACATTGATTAAAAATACCATTCCAAGTCGCCTAACCGATAACCCCGCAGCGTGCATACACATGTCTTCACTCAATGCACGCGAATGTTTTCGAGTACAGCTATGGTCTCGTTAAGTTTACACTGGTTTGGTACACTGTGCGCCGACGTATATTACGTTTTTCCTTCCCACACTGCACAGTGCGTCTGATGACTGGCATCCGATGCAGTCCCGTTACTGTGGCTGCCTCAGTGCACGAGGTAATTAAAACTGTTTCTGATTGGAAAGGAGATCCTCTAGCCATCGAATAGATGTCTGTACTACAAAAGCAAATGAAACAAACGACTGACATGCACACAAGTTCACCCCAATGGTTTTCTATGAGAGAATATTTTATACCAGAACGACGGAACTGATTCCTGGGAATTTGAATTACGGCTGAGGGCGCCCAAGAATGAGATGGAATGATGAAATCAAAATATTTGAAGCAATAAAATGGAACCACTCCGTGAAGAACAGGCTAGACTGGGGAGCTTCGGGATAGGTCTAGAAGGCTTCGCCTGCACCGTACATACTACAGGCTACTGACTGATAATAACAATAATGACTGTTTTGTTGAGTTAGGGGAAGTCGTTTTGTTAAGAGCACTGTTTCTTGCATGACTCATGATAATCGCCGCTCCAAAACTCTTGCTTATGAGGTAATGTAGGGCGCATTATTTGATTGCAGAAGGACAGTTTTACTTTTTTTTTTCATTTATACCATATTGTATGTATTTTTTAGCAATCAATAAATGTTACATGAGACGTCTTTATCGCGTCTCACTAAAGGCACTATCACACAGGTACGGTCGGTACCCATGGTTATTAAGTGCGACAAAGTGATGCCATACAAAAATAACCCCCATGAGACACGAGCTACTCACACACTGCAGCAACCAATATTTTAGCAAAGAGGAGATGACGGCAGGAAGGCGGTGGAACCGCTCACACTCCTTATGGCTTCGAAGCGTTCTCTTTTGAAGAGAAATTTGCCGGTACCGCTTGCTGCAGACATCTTTCGCATCGGCTTTGCACCCCCGCAAGTCGCCATACCCACGCGCGGCACTGAGCCCCAGCTTTCATTGATTGCCATTCCTTTGTATTCCGGCAAGACTTTATCTTATGCCGTAGCACCCGTCTACACTTAGAATTACTACCAGTCGGGCACGTTGGTACAAGTTATTCGTATTAGTATAAAGCGCTACTAAACACGGAAGCTTAGAAAGACACATAACAGTGTTATTTGTACAGTAGTTAGTGTAGCAGAGTAAAGGAGTAGGCCGCTAAGCTCGGAGTGGAGATGCAACTTTCATTACAAGAGAATTTAGTGACACCCACTGTGGATTTCCGGCGTGGATGCCATTCAATAAGCGCCAATACAACAACGTCTGCTCTGTTACGGTAATAGTTATCTTGCTAGCGGTTACAGTAGTGTGCGATATAACCGGCGACATGTTTTTCTTTTTTCTTTTTTTTGTAACCTAATTTTGAAACAGCACTTCACCATTTACCGAGTTTTACTATACAGTCCCGTGTAAATCACGAACGGCAGCACGCTGCCTCTTGATTGATGCAATTTACTGTTCACAGGCTTCGTCCACGGTGACAGTTGCACCTCTATTGAGGCAATGCAAAAGGTAAACTGGAGCGAGACTACTGAAGCCGCATCGAGAACGCTGCGCAGCATGTTCAGGAGATTCCACAGCATGGAGGACACCAGCGCGCGGAGTGACGTTGTTCCCTCAACAACGTAAGTGCTCTTTCAGCGGATATGCTCCTCGGTAGCCAAGCAGTGGTCGATGACGAAACATGTCGCATATGTAGTAACTGACGGGGTTATAAGGGACAAATCTAAGACACGATGATGAGGCATGTCGCTGCGGAGCGCTTCGAATTCATTTTGACAACGTGGGTTCTTTAACGTGCACACACTCTCTCTCTCTCACAGACACACACACACACACACACACACACACACACACACACACACACACATATATATATATATATGTATATATATATATATATATATATATATATATATATATATATATATATGTATATATATATATATATATATACGAAGAAAAAGTCAGACGTGGTGAAGAAGCAGTATATTTTTGACGTTTCGGCCGCGGGACCGGCCTTCGTCGGAAAATATATATATACGGCCGTATATATATACGGACTGTATATTTGCATATACAGTCCGTATATATATATATATATATATATATATATATATATATATATATATATATATATATATATATATATATATATATATATATATATATATATATATATATATATATATATATATACGGACTGTATATGCAAAAATAGCTTGGGTTGCCGCTAGTTTATAACAGAATTGACGATGCGCCTCTTAGAGAACGACGGTTTATTAAGTCAACGTTTCGGTCGGAGCCCGACCGAAACGTTGGCTTAATAAACCGTCGTTCTCTAAGAGGCGCATCGTCAATTCTGTTATATATATATATATATATATATATATATATATATATATATATATATATATATATATATATATATATATATATATATATATATATATACATACAGTGCAAGCACTGAAACTTGTATATTCTTGGCGTACCTTCCTTCCAGGCAAGCCGTCTGCTTCATCTCCGGTATATTATGCCTTCTGATAGGGATTGGTTTGCTGCTATATTTCGTTTGGGAGGTGGACCACGAAGTGGTGGTGCGTACAGCGCGTGGGCCCTACGCTGGACGTACTCTCGTTGTGGGCGCCAAACACGTGCACGAGTTCTTGGGCATCAACTTTGCACGCGATCCGGTCCGTAGCATGCGCTTCCTCCAGTGCCTGCCAATGGACAAGCAGCCGCTAATGACTAAGGCCCTCACGATGAAGCCGTCTTGCGTACAGGACAAGGACTACGGTATGGACGACAGCGACCGCCCAGTGAGCGAGCGCTGCCTTCACCTGAACATATGGACACCCTTTCTGCCGGGACACAAGTGCAGGAGCGATTGCAGTCACAGGTAACGAACCGTGCCGTCGACTGAGCATGCCCCGTCCGCAGATTTCGTACTTCAGAACTTTAATAACGAAAGAAAGGGAATGGGTCAAGGGCCCGTGTATCTGTTGGACACAACCCAATTAACTCAACAGACAATAAAGCCAAGGAAGCATAGGGCACATCAATTACTTTAGTGCAGTAATTATGAAACAAATGGAAATGAATTAAAGCCGATGAAAAAAAATGGTTCACTTCGGTAGGTATGGAACCTACGACTTTCGGATAACGCATCCGATGCTCTACCAACTTAACAGAGCAGTGTTTTGGGCTGGTTGGTGCATAGCTGAACAAAACGATGTGGCACAGCGCTAAAAAATAATAATAAGAGAGCGGAAGAGCGAAAGCACTCAAGCACGTTTGGCGCTCTATATGTTTCTCTCGCTCTTCCGATTTCCTATTATTATTTTTTTTTGTAACGTTGCTCCACATTGTTTAGTTAAGCTCTACCAACTTACCTATGGAAGGCAGTCGTTGCCCAGTCTACTTTATTGAACATATATGGGCGTATAATCCTAGAAGCGTTTGACAGCGCCACATGTAGCAATGGCAGCGGGTGTGAAACACTCTATTCGCTAAAATGCCTCACCTAGCACGTGAACTTACGAGGATGTCGCTGCTGGCCAATAAATCCTTGCGTCCTGCTTAGACGCGCAAACTCTCCCGGAACAAGACCCACGATGAGAAACAAGGAAGAAGGAGAATTAGTCAAGGATTCGTTAGTTTGTTATTTTTTGTATGTCGCCGTGCTTCTTCTGCAAATATTGTATGTGTTTCATAAGCCATGCTACATATCTTAGCTACAAATGTATATAATCATGCTTCTTCTACATGTAGTGCATATATGTGTCGCAAATCTTTATCTAAAGGTCTCCTTCAAAGATGTCGACCACGGTTCAATTATCGACCCTGTAACAGCCCTCAAGACGGGGTTAACGGTATGACTAAGTAAAAAAAAATAAGTACGACAGAAAGAAGCTGAGTGGTAGATGGCGTCGTGAAAATGATGACAAGATGTCAAAGAATGAAGGTGCATGAAGCCGATGTCTTGGTTAGGGCTCTTGTCCTAGTCAGGTTAGCTGACGAAGACGAGACCTCGCGGAAATATTCGTTCGATTGATACATCTTGCTTGACCACTTCACGTCTTGAATAAGTACGTCACCTTACGTGATATTATTTTAATAATACTGTGAGACGAACAAATCTAGTGTTAATATCAACAAGCGCATACCACCATTGTATAGATGCATTGTTCGATCTCAGAGGCAAAAGTTGATTAACGCTATTCTGTAGCAGTTGCCTGATAGGACAGCAGCAATGAAATTGACTTCGGTGCCTAGGACCACGTGTCCTTGATCATAATTGGCTCTATCAATTAAGTTGTATGAGTTTGACTTCGAGATCTTGCTCATTTCGTTGCTTCACAACCACCGCAGTATTTCTGCATATATCGCAATTTAACAAAGAAGTCCTTTTACCTTTCCAAGCCATCTATTTCATCCATTTACCTTTCTAAGCTATAAGAAACACTTCATACGTATGTAAAATTATGAAAAATCTATTTTAACACCGCTTTTAGGCAAATGTATAACACACTTGCTTAAAAAGCGGTGTTCAAATAGATTTTTCTAAATTTTATATACGTATGAAGTGTTTCTGTCCGCTGAGAGTGCGGTGCAAAGGTCCCCAGGCAGAGAGCGTGCTTCCTCTGTGCTGTTGAAAAAATTTGAGCTCCACCAACCAAGAAAACGGGCGGAAACTGAAAAGAAGGCACTTTGCTTTAAGCGCGAGAGTGCGTTGCATGATGGCCCACTGTGCAGCCTCAGTTCGTAATCTAAGAGTAATCAAATATTGATTTAGTCTGTTATCCCATAAATTCTAATTAGGGGAACCTAATCAAGGGATCAAACACATGTATAAGCCTGTTATTAGAGGCAAGCATTACGACTAAGCAAGAACTGCCCTTCCACTAACACTGGCAGGGCGCTGCTCGTCGACCATGTCTTCAAACATAGCAGTGTCATTGTTATAAAAAAGACATCGTACGCAGCAATTTCCGCTGAACTGAAGGGAAGCGAAAGAGCGTTGTGTAAGCACGAGGTTTAATTTACTCCAAGATCCCTGTACAACTTCTTCTTTCCTTCCTTCGCGTTACTGGATAGAGCTGACAAAAATACGTTTCGTAAATAAAACGTGCATACCCTGATTGAAGAATCTGGGTAATACATTTCTCTTCCTTATGAGCCATACGAACGAATTATGGGTACCGTTTCTTTTACAAACCCTTCCTTTTTCTTTTCTTGTTTCTCTCTAATGTGGCCCTCGTGTTGATGACTGCGACGTACGTCGAGTGTCTCATTTGTGGTATACCAATTTCATGCTCAGCGATGTCAGCTGTTGATGAACAGTTCTGTAAGAGATAACTTGTCAACTTACCAGAAACACCCGACTGACATGGAGATACAAAAAAAAAAAAAATGGCGATGGCTTGTGCGCATGCGCCAAGCCAAGCCCAGAGGTGCGAGGCAAAGGGGGGCACGTGATGTCACGTCGCTTGCATCGGGAAATAAACCTGCTCGAAATGGTTCTCGACTTATCTGCACACTGTTTCTTGTATCCATTAGTATCCAATTATAGACCGATCTGTGTTTTACCCTTTTTTAGCAAGGTCACTGAAAAAATAATTGAGAAACGATTGTTAAAATATTTAAACAAATTTAATATACTTCCAACAGACCAATTTGGATTTAGATCAGGTTATTCTACTGACTTAGCACTTATATCTCTGACCGACCAACTAAAGAAAGCCATCGATGACGGCAAATTCGCAGGTTCTATATTCGTAGACTTTACCCGGGCATTTGATACCATCGATCATGACATTCTTAATATTAAACTAGACTCAATTGGCATAACTGGTCCTCCTTTACTGCTACTACACGACTACTTAAGAGACAGGTATCAAGTTGTTAGTATATGCAATGCTTATTCTAAACCTAAAATTACTACTCTTGGTGTACCGCAGGGGTCAATTTTGGGCCCCTTGCTATTTTTAATTTATATTAATGACCTGCCTAATTTTCTTACCTTCTCCAAATGCATATTATATGCTGATTACTCTACAATTATTAATTCTAATGAAGATCTATCAGCAGTAGTAACACAGCTTAACAGTGACCTTCACAACTTGTTAGGTTGGTGTGAAACCAATAGACTTACCATTAATCCCTCTAAAACCAAATTCCTTTTGTTCTCATCACAAAATAAATCACCACTGTGCATTCCGCCCATTTTTATTGATAACCACGCATTATCGCAAGTGAAGAATGTGTTTACTTAGGTGTAAATATTGACCATAATCTGAAATTTCGGAACCATGTAACACATCTTAAAAAGAAGTTATCTCACGGAATACGCATCCTCATCAGAGCACGTCCATTTTTTTCACGTCCGGTTTTGCTCTCACTTTATTTCGCGTTTGTGCACTCACACATCAATTATTGCATAACCTCATGGGGTAACACGTATACCACTCACCTAAAACCACTACAAATCATTCAGAACCAGGCAATTCGATTAATCACGTTTAGTTCACCCACCCATAATGCTAAACAATTGTTAGAAGAAAATAGAATTCTCGATGTTGCCGCCCTTGTAAAATTCAATCTCGCCACTTTCCTTTTCAAACTAATCAATAAACAAATATCATTATCATCAATTCATTCATCATCTTTACTAAATACTAACCCAACACGTTTTGTGCAGCATAACAACTTCATTCTGCCCAAAGCAAGAACTAATTATGGCAAACAGACAGTTCACTTTGCGGCCATATCATTATGGAATACATTGCCATTTCTAATAAAAATTCAAAAAACATAAATTTTGCCATGAATTGAAAAAGTTTTTGTTATGCGACACTCACTATTCTGCCTAACCGGTTTCTCCCTCGCCATGTCATTCTCTTTTCAGTCTTTTGTTTTTTTTTGTGCGTTTTTTTTCTTTATCATGTTATGCTATTTAGATAGATATATATAAATATATTTTACAGTTTACATTTGCGATTGCGTATAGTTGATCTGAGCATCGTCATTTAATTCTATCTGTAGTTCATTTTTTGTAACCTTGTATTCTATTATTTCCGCCACTGTTGTTGCCAATCAAATACTTATGTTTACATTTCATAGGAGGTCCCATTTCAGTGTATACTACGGGACCTCCTTCTGTATATCCTTTTTTTGTACATCTTTATATGAAATAATAAAACTTGATTTGATTTGATTTGATTTGATTTGAGAACGATTCGGTTCCGCATTGTTGGCGAAGGATAAAGCAAATTCCACCCTCTTGGAATATATCAAGCAGTAGTCGTGAGAACTTTCGTTTATTATTTCCAAAGAATGCTACCCTTAGCTTTATATTTGTGTGAATATGCCTAGGCATCAAAATTATAATTAACTGCTGGCGTTTTACGTGACAAACCCATCACACGATCATGAAGCATGCCATGTTGGAGGACTGCGGAAGTTCTGACCCCTTGGGGTTTCTTCACACGCACTGAAAACGCAAAGTACACGGGCATGCAACATTTCCGCCTACATGGAAAATGCGACCTCCTAGGCCGGGATTCAACCCGCGTCCTTCCGGCCAGCAGCCCAGCACTACAAGCACTGTACCAACGCGGCGGGCAGACGCCAAAGTATCAGCGAATGTTAATACTTCGCTTGATTGGAATTGATTTGTAAGCTGTACATAGTCTTTAACGTATTATAGCGCAAAACTAAACTTTTCAGTCTCGAAGACCATCGATTATTCACGTTTGCTTGTGTGAGGGACGGCGCCATATCTCTATAGTGAGACGACTATAGAAGCTACCGCTCACCTATTTCCATAGGACAAATTGCTTCTATCCTCATTGCTCGGCTTCAAGGTAGCCAGGCCTGCATCTCGTGCTTTTTTTTTTTTCTATCTGCATGACACAGAGCGTATTCTGCGCATGCATACTAGAAATGAATGGCATCCATTCGTTTTTGGCACGAAACTACAAGAAATTCATGCGGATTTCTCAGAAAGAACAGCTCTTCAGTTGATGGAACATGCGAAGTGGCAGCGCAAGGGCGACTTAATCGAGTGCTCGATATAATGGATACTGGATATGCAAATCAATTCAGCTATATTCACGTAATTGGGGGGTGGGGGCATTAATCGACAAGCCGAAGCCGTGGACACTGATTGTAGCAATTCAGTTCTGTGAAATTTGCAAGGTCCCGGGTTCGATCGGCGCGCCAAGAAGGTTTTCACTTTTTTTCTTGTCTGATAAGGAATTTTATTTTTCAGGAGAACTATGCACCTTGTGGTGTCATGCTTTAAACTAGTCAATGTAACTTATCTTTTTCACGAATAAAGTAAGGTACGTACAGGGTTCTGCACTCACAGCTATTTCAGCAAGTGGTTTCGGACGAACAACAATAAATAGCAAAGGCAAGACAGAATCGCGGCAATAGCTTATAACGCGATGTTCGAATATTATAAGACCAGCTCTCGTGCGTTTGCCTTCGCTGATCACGTCGCAGGTGCACTCCTCAACCTGGCAATGATGATGCACCCTCCTTCAACGTACTCAATGCTGTACACGATAATAAAAAGCCGTAAATTATCAGTAGCAAAGCTAAAGATGCTTTAAGGCTATCGAAGTATGTCGAGACATTTCTAATGAGATCGTGCGCCCGCTCTTTACCAAAGCTGTACTAGTAGACATTATGCGCCACTTGTCGTGACCAAAATGTGTGAAAGATTGACTCTCGCATGTTCGCTGCAACACTAACATATGCTGTATAGAAGCAAATTCCATTCCTTTGTCGTTTTGGGCAGTCATCATTTGCTATATAAGTAGATTTCCTACTTAGATTATTCATATCGTAAACGTAGTCATCTTACGATGGATAGTGTGGAACCTGTTTTGAAGACTGGGCGAGTTCGTATTGCATTTTCAAACTTGTTATAGTGATACATTGCAAGAGGTTTGAAAAAGATGGCTAAATTGACTTTGCAAACTTGTTCCAGTCACAAATTTTGAAAGGTTTGAGAAAGAAAGCTCTATTGCATTTTCAAAATTGTTACAGTGACAGGTTGCAAAAAGGTTTGAAAAAGATAGCTAAATTGAATTGGCAAACTTGTGCCAGTGACAGATTATACGAAAAAGATAGCTACTACTATTCTGGGCAGAGTAAATATCTCGTTTCTACGACTACGTCTTTTACAGGTGATTTCGCATGACCGTGCGGAACAGTTATTCGTTATACACGGTCACAGATTATGCGAATGCTCTGCCGGATTGTGAGCATGCATACTGCATAACAATGAAAAATTACGACATGAAGACGAAGTAAATGTAATGTTGCAATAATGTAACTGCGGACTGCTTTCTTTTCAAATTTATCTTTCGTTTTACATGTTACACCCTTCTGTGAGACAATGGGAGGGTGCGCTGTGCAGTCCGAGAAACAATACGGGGGGCGAAAAATCATTAATCTTCAAATAGCCCGTTTTTAAATAGGATCCCAAGACCTTCAAATGCAACGATTAAGCATGCACCTCTGGCCGCATACGCATACTCAGGAACACGTTGCTCAGGAACACGTCGACAACTGCTTTATGAGCCATTGCGCGTTACGTCTCCCAGGACAGTTCTGGTCGTGTTCGTCGGCCGAGACTTCCAGTTCGGCGGCAACTCGCACAACTTATACAGGGGTGAGCTGATGGCCATGCACGCTGACGCAGTTGTCGTGGTACCCAACTACCGCCTCGGCCCGCTTGGCTTTCTTAACGCTCGCATCGTGGACATCACGGGCAACGTCGGCCTGCACGACCAGAAGACCGCGCTCAACTGGATCAAGGAAAACATCAAGTTCTTCGGTGGTAATCCGGAAGACGTAAGCCTATGCAACATTTGACACAACGCACTAATTAACTGCAGCGGCTGGAACAACTGTGCACAACTGTGCCAACTTCGCTCAGCGTACAGGGGTGAGCTTGGCGAGTTCGCGTATGTTGCACACCGTTAAAAAACAAAAAAATAAACAAAGAAAACAGCGCCAGGAACAGAGAACGAAGGAAATGAATGGAGTTAGTCACTGACGTTAGGTTAACTAAGTTTACCCAAGGTAATCAGTGCCATAGGAAGATTGTCATTGGTCATCTGACCAATGGTAAGACAATGGTAAAGATAAGATAAAGGTAGAAATGACATACGGATGTTCGTGTGCAGGATGAATCGTGCGCATCCACCGCCTATATTACATGCAGGAGTTCGCTCCAGACGGCCGATAAATTATAATAAGGTAACAGCCGTTATTATATAGTAAATGACTTTCCGCGTAAAAAAGCAATTCCTTCCTTTATTCTTTTTCAAGAAGGAACAGTGACGGTCGAATAAGGCAAGGGATTTTTCTTTTCATGTGAAAGGTCTTTCAGAAAGCACCACGCACTTGTAAGGACCCAACGTACACAGTGTGGGTACGCACCGTAATTGGGAAACACCGCCATCAAAATATGCGCAAAAATTCCGCATACGCTTTTTGCAAGGAAGGAATGATGAAAAAGATTTTGTCTGCGTTATCCAAACTCACGTGCTTCCGCTTGAAAAGAAACTGCCCTTATGCGGAGCGAACCATGCATGCTTTTCGATAATACAGTGCTTCGTATGCCGCCGTCTCTCTTCTTCTTAGTTACGTGGACAAACACGCTGCAGACAGCTGTCCACGGTTTCTTTTTTTTTTTTTTGCGCACATGCATCGCTTGTGGCCGCCATTACCTTAATAATTAGTGATATTCTTAGTCTAGTCTTGTCGTTAATCAACGCAAGTATTGTCTGTCCCTCTTACTGCGCTTTCTGCGCCTTCTTACTGCCTCGTACCACACCATGGACATTTTCTCTCATTAGAGGAACATCCCTGACGATGCAAAATAAAAAGAGCAAATTAATAAGGTGCTCGCGCTCTTCAGCCTAGTGGCTGGTAATGAAATCCGATGGCAGGAAGGTATTAATTAATTCAAAGTGTCCATACAACGCAAAGCGCCAGCGCTTGCGTGAAAAGACGTACCATACGCGGACGTTCCAGATTAATTTAACAAGAGCTGAGATTCTTTAGCGTGTAAGCAATGAATGATGCGCGAGAATCTTTCATGATTTGGTCCACCCTACCACCAAGAATCAAACCTGTGGCTTCTCACTTAACGACGGAACGTCGTAGCCTACCGAACTAATTTTCGGGTTGGAAATTGAAACGTTGCACTCCAACAATGCATGGATTACCCTTGTTACAATCGTGCCAGGCGTCAGAAAATAAGCTGTATTCTGTCTCCATGAGTAAGATTGATCCTGTAAATCGAGAACGTAGTACAATAGAGCAGTACGAAGGTACTTGCGGCGTGTTAAAATGAGCACATAATGGAACTGCCAGTACTGCATGATTACGCCGTTTCAGATGGCACTCCTACTCTTCAGAAACGCGTTGACTTGTCTAATTCGTCTCATTACCTCGTAAGCGATAAGACGCAGATAGTAACAGCAATTACAAGAAAGTGTGTTTGGCTAACCTTAAATGAAAACAAAAAGGAAAGAGAAAGTCGCGCATAACAAGAGAGTGTCGCAGTTACTCATTAGTTACGTCACGTATACGAGCAGCAAAGTGTTCATAAGGAAACGTTTCAGTAGTGTGAATAGCCCAACTTCATTTTAATTAATTTCATTTATGTCATTGGATAACAACATTATATGATTGGTTAAATGACACTGGTAGTGCGGGTTATTACGCCAGTGTGCGCAAATGAAAGTACTAGTACTTGGTCGAACCTGGAGTCGCAAAAAGCTGTTTTGTAATGAGTGTGAGTAGCGTCGAAGCTTTACTTCATCAACAGAATAACTGGCCTTACTATAAGACAATATGGCGCGAACTTGAAAAAGAGCCAGGCCTGCGCGGAACCGCAGGACAGTGACAGCGTAAGCTGGAGGAGCGACCTTCTTAGAGGCCATTTCAAACGCTTCAGGAAACAAGTGCAAGTAGACGTGGTAGGTATCCCCTGCGCGATAACTCTTATCATTTCGCCAAGTAGGGAAGTACCCACTACACAATAATTATGGCGGTATTGTAACGTGCAAATCTGTATAACTGCACATCTTAGAGATTCTCTTGGCGTCGTTTTCCCAATAACGAACCGAACTCTCGGCCCGGCGTCAACGGCGAGCTGCGGTTTGGGCTTCTCTCTGCACAGCTGTCTGTTGTGCCCGACGTTGCCTTTATGCAGCCGCGCGCGTAGCTCTACGATTCGCTTCTTCAGCAGCGGTCACAGAGTAAGTTTTAAGCATAGTAAGTTATAAGAAACTGCATTGAGCTAATCTGGCTAAAAATGAGGAAGGAAGAAAACCCTGAAATTTGTTACGCCAGATTCAGAATCCGTGGCTGAAGTTCTTGCAAACGATTTAAGAAAAAAAAACACTCCGAGGACTGCGCAGAGCACACAGCACAGTGACAGCGTAAGCAAAATTTTGCTTCGTGCCCTCTCCTTCTTTTCTTTCGGTCTTGTTCCTTTATTTCGTCTTGTGCGTTTCGTGTATTCTTCGTATGCGTTTTCTTTTTTCGCTGTTTCAGCAATCATTTTTCTGCGTCTTCCCCCTTTTTTCCGCTCTTCGTGGATGAAAGAACACGCGATAATTGTCAGACATACAAAACGAAAAAATGTAAAGTATTACTTCCCGGTGTTTTTTTCTTATATAACATCAATCTGTAAGTTGGTTTTGATGTCAGTATTGATACGGCATACCTTTCTTGCAGATTGTCCCCGTAGGTCACGACGCCGGAGCCATTTCGGTGATGCGCCACCTATTTGACACGGAGGTACACTGGGTGCAGCAGGTGAAACGGGTCGTACTGCACACGTCTTCATTCTTCCGACCGTACCGAGACAACACGAAAGATGCCCTGCAGAATACCCTGCAGCTGGGAAGGTTGTGCTTCTGCCATCCGGAGGAAGGCGTCGACCTGGCGGTCGAGTGCTTGCAGACAATACCCGCGAGCCGTCTCAATATGGCCGCAAGGCACGCCTACAGACTTGCACCCATTTTCGTTCCTTCGAACGACAGAGGAACAGCGGTGAGAGTTCGCTTATGTAAACCGCTGGAAAGGCGGCAGATATATTTCTTTGTTCTATCTTTTTTTCAATGCTAAATTAAAGGCACCCCTAGCCTGCAGCCTTCGAAATTTCAGGTTGCACTTCATGCGAAGCCGTGACCTTTTCTGGCTCGTTCTGTGTCCTCTAATTCCGAGACTTTTCAGGTCGTCGGGCTTGTATTGAAACAGTCGCATTTCGCTATGATGTAATCTGCAATTTCGCATATTGTTCTCAGCCATATATTTCCTAATGTACTCTGAATGCCTCGAGTGGGGCGTTTGCCGGAATTCGCGCTGCAGATCTTTGCTTGGTTACTGCATGTACATGTACAGACATCAAAGGACACATCCCGGCTAGCAACTTAGCTTATCATAGTTCATTAGTTGGTATTCAGTATTTGGTCACTTTTGATTCGTAAGTTGGTATTCGGTTTTTGCCCCTTTTCTTGTTGGGCCCTTTTATGAGAAGTGAATTTGCTGAGGATATTGTTACCGTCATAGCTGGCATAAAAATCCGAATGAGTTCTTGTGTCAGCCTAATTTGCTCGCTCTCCTTGCTCTTCCAGCCTTCGGCCGCTATTAGAATTCACAATACGAGCTCCGTAAGACCATGGCTGAGAGGCAAGGAGTTCCTCTTGGGCAACGTTGCGGACGAAGGTTCCTTCGAATACTCAATGATTATGAAGAGACTGCGCGACATGAAGTATGCTTATCCGCAAGAATCTTTTCCAAACGTAACGGCGGAAATACTTGCGTTCCTCGCCGAACTTCACTTAGGCGGTAAGGTCGAGGTAAGCCATTGCTGGGCACAGCGTCATGTATTTCTTACAGGCTCTCCTGTCGCATCTCTTGCTTACCGGCTCATCAAGTGTACATATGGCCGGGTCTTCATCGAGCGCTCTCAGTCTGCCTATGAAGTAACGTTGTCAATGGCGCCACATGCAAGCACACTAGTGCTGTGGTACGATGATGCTCTTTTGTAAGAGGTTGACTTTGTAACAAGTTGACGTTTTCTCCGGTTTCTTCGCTCATTCTAATGCAGAAAGTTTCAACACGCCAAAATGCTTTGCTGACCGGAGGCGCCTTGTTTAGCACCGGCAGCACCAGAGAATTAGCCAACCTGCCCCCGGCTTTTATCCCACGTCTATTGTCGCTGCCGCCTTGTTTTAGGGGCGAAGCTCCTCTTAGTCTAACGTTGTCACGCGTCAGGCGTCAGTCGTCAGGCGTAACCCGCGTGCCTCCCGGCACGCGCACGCCCTCGGCGCGTGCCTCCCGGCGCGTGCCTCTCTCTCTCCCGACGCTTCCTCCCGGCGCGTGTCTCTGCTGTCTTGTGAGAGAGAGAGAGAGACAGAGAGAGAGCGAAAGGCGCGCGTTGGCTATGGAAACGCTCTTTCTTAGAGGAACGCTGTACCAGCTCGCAAAGAAGGAGAACGCGCCTTCACCCGCGACAACGTTGGCGCAGGCAGCGTCTCCTAGCGAGTTTCTTGATTGAGAAATACCGACTGCTCGCGTTGGAGAGGCGTTCACCGGCAACCCATATATATGTATATATATAGGCACTGGATCTTGACTTGCAATGAAATGCCGGTGGGAGATTTCACTTGTGCATAGTTGAACCACGAGGATTCGTAGCGTGCGCGTTAACTAAATTATTCCAGAACTCGGCACGATCTACGATGAACCTCCCGAGCTTCGCCCACTCACCATCATTCACTCCGTGGATATGCTGTAATTTTTTTTGTCTTACGGTATGCTGCGTTTCCTCCACCAGTGCTGCCTCCATGCGTTTTGCTCCTCCGTCTCATTCTTTTTATCTCTTCGTCGTCACTGTCATTCAATGTGCGCTGTGCTCTGTGTTCGCTCTCTCTTATCCTCTCCTGCGCCAATTGTTCGTGCTGTTCTGATGGCTAGGATGACGCTAAACGCGCAAATGGGCACTTAAGAGTTGCGCTTTAATACGTATAAGCATATCAGCATATAAAGCAAAAACGACAAATTTCGCACATTAAGAGCACGTTAAAGACAAATGCATGTTACCTTATGTTACGTTAAAGACAAATTATGTTAAATGTTGGCTTTCAAAAGAGAATAAGTTGCCCCCTCGACCTTTACAATACTGGAGATGTCTAAGCCGAAGACGTTGAAGAGGTCATTATAGCCCAAAAGGTGAGGCTGCTTTGTAGTATCTTAAATCAGAACGAGTAAACGCTATCTTGATACGGATAAAAGTCGAGTATTTATACGTGGGGCTCATTACAGTAGGCGTCGATGAAGGGGTTCCGAGGCAGCATTTGACGGGCAAAGTCTGAGTGCGCGCCTTGCACCGAGAGCAGGACATATTTTTCAGCGGATTAGGTATTCATGAGAAGGGTACATTCCGAAATCTCCCTACCTTTAGAAACTGCAGCCCGTTGTCCTGCAAAAAAAAAAAAAAAAAATTGAGCGCACTGTATGCGTATGGCCATTGTAAAAAGGGGCACTCCTTTCCTTTAACGTCGATACCCTGCGTCCGTACTTCGGAATACATAACTTAAAACGTCTTTTAGCTGTAAGCGCCGAATCTCAGCCGATTATTTCCAACAAAGAACATCCACCTTTCAAATAAGAGGGATAAGGGGACACGTATGACATCAGAAATCACTTAGACTTGTATTACATGAATGTAAAAACGACGTGAAATGGATGTTTAGGTAAGGTCGAAGAGCGAAGTATAGGTGTATCGTGTGAGCGTTGTGTTATAAGCGAATAACTTTAGCGTATAAGAAACGAAACTCATTACTCCTTTTATGCGAGGATTCTTTCTATCAAAACACCTGAAAGGCATCTATCTGAAGTATTAAGGAGGAGTAGTGGAGCAGCGGCACGGCATCACTGAAATATCTAAATCCTTAGACGCAGGTAACTTGAAAACGCCCCTACCATGCATGCCTTATTCACGCTAAAGGAGAAATTGCGTGAGGATGCTATAGCCTGAAAAGGGTATAAGAATGTGTTGTTTAATAAAACTAGCATGCTAGACACTGGGGAAAGGTAGAGTAGCCGTAACGGAAGGTCCTGGGTAGTCTCTTTATTTATTTCGTCTCGGGTTCCAGTAAACCCTTTATTAGACATCCTGTCCGTTGCAAAACTAAACTCAGGTTGCGCGGGTGCTTCTTACGAAACTCGGTTAATTGGCTTAATTAAATAAGTTTGTTATCGTGCAGAGCAGGAGATTGCGACGTCTAAAACATTTCTGGAAAGGCTTCGTTAGCACGGAAGCCATCTGCGTGCGATATGCACGGCTACACGGGTGGTTGTGAAATGGCTGCTGAAAACACAAGCAACGCAAACATGGGCAGTTCTAGAAACTTTCGAAGTAATTAAGTAAGGCCACTGTCTGACTACTGCTTTATTATGTCTGCAGTGGTGAAAGACAGCCCAGTCCATACTTTTCTTGCTTTTGTGCATGTGTTTTCTTCACTGCAGTCGTAATGATGTCAATAGTAACAATAATTTCTGGCGTATTACGTCCCAAAACCGCCATGTTTATGACAGACGCCGTAGTGAAGGGCTTCGGAAATATCGACCACCTGCGGGGTTCTTTAATGTGTACTGACATCCCAGAGTAATCATGTTGAACCAGCTATCTCATTATTCAACTTTACCATACGTTCTGAGTTTTCACTAAGGGAACGTTTTCTCCGTGCCCATCCTTGCATAAAATACAGGAGCATGCTTTTTCATGAGCTGCGTTCAACAGAAAGTAATACTGGAAGCGCAAATAGTGGATGCAGCCGTATGGATAGAAGTAGCTGTATTACTGATATTTTATGCAAACACATGTCTCGTCATTTATGAAAGGGCATGTGAGAAATCGTCAGGTGGAATGCGAGATTGTACGTGCATTGTACGACCATCAATCAAATCTTATAGGCATCTTTCCATTTCGTTCGAAACATTTACATGTGGATATCGGCTTTGCCTAATAAATGCTAACAAGTCGTGAACGATCATTTTGGTGCGGGCAGTCTACAGGTTGTTGATCTAACATCGGTGTTCATTTTGAGAGTAACCGCCGCTGTGAACTGTCCAAAAATATCTTTTTTTTTCCTTCGCACGTGCCTCTGATTAATAAGGATTTGACGGCTTTTGCTGCTTTCCACTTGGCCTCCCAGAATCGGGCTTTGTGCACGGTCGTATTACTGATGCAAATTTTACCGTGTTTTATTGCTAAGAATTTTTCTGGAACCCCTACAAGGCCTCGCTCGGTCCTACCTACTGTAGGACGGTGTTCGTTCTTATCGTAATATCTCGCATAGTCGGGTTACGTTTTCGGTTCACGGAAAGAAAAACCTCATGATTATAACACCTAAGTATGTTTATATGTAGCCACACCTAAATTGCCTCATTAGGTGCGTTGGTTGATTATTCCAGTCTGGGCAAATACTTGCAGCCAAACGACGATAAGCGTGATCAATCAATCAATCAATCAATCAATCAATCAATCAATCAATCAATCAATGTTTTCCACCAAGAAATACTGGTTGGTGTTTGTGGTGTCTCGTTCAGTCATGAACGCTGAAGTAAGCGGTGTCTCGGTTAAATCAGTGTTCACAACTAAACGCTCCTCTGGGTAGCTTGACTGAGTTCCTGAGGACCCTTATTTTGCCCCATGCGACGCTCACAGCACAAATGTGCAGGTGAGGTCCTCGTTACAGAGCATGTGGGCATTACCATATTAACAAAGTTACAGTATGAATCGGAATACCCCCAGTTTAATGAACCTCTTATCTCTATACTCCTCCTTTCTTGATCTTCTGGTTTTATGTTTCCCCAGTACATGTAGTTGTTTCTGGACCTGACAAACTTCTGCCCACATATGTAGCCTGATTTCGCCAGAACAACGTCGCAACGTTCCTTCCGTCTACCCTCTTAAATGTTTCGCCAGTACGCTACACCAGCCGGACACGTAGTGGTGCATAGCGCGCACCGATTCGCTTCATGCTTCGCACCACTATAATTCACCGAATAACAGTGGCAATTTCTCGCTTTTTTTTTATTTGCGCCACCGGCGCACCATTTGCATCACGCCACCACCCAAACGAATGCTCGACACATCAGTGACATTTGATAATGATGACTGTAGAGGACAATTTACGATGTTTCTGAGTGAAGATGCGCGCAGCTGCGGTTGTTCTTTTATTGTATGTAGTACTGAATGCAGAACCAACTGCAATCTAATGCAAAATTGTTAATGATTCGTTTTCGTTCTCCGTAGAATGAAAGAGTCGTCGGACGTAATTTTCATTGACGCAATTTGACATTTCCTGTCATTATATTTACCCGGTGCTACCACAGATGAAAAAAAAAAAATGAAGCTTGCCGACCTGCGCTTGTTTAGGCTAGCATTCGAACGCGATGGTATTACGGTCATTGTGCTGGGCTCTTAACTGAAGGATTAATGTTCGATATCGGCCGCGGCGGTCCCACTTTCGATGAAGGCGGAAATGGTAGAAGGCCTTTTTACCGTGCGTTATGAGAGCACGATAGAAAACCCCAGGTGGTGAGAATTTCCGGAGCTCTGCACTGCGCCATTCCTCATAATCATACTGTGGAAACGAAATGGAAAACCCAGGCAATTATTACCAGTAATTGTCTGATGTGGGGGATGGTGTTTCATGTGTAAAAGTCGGCCCCCGTTGGGATTTCGAGAAAACAGCAAAATGTACCTATAAATGTGAAAAATAATTTGACTGTGTAGTTCTTTCGTAGCGATAATATTGAGGTGTGTTAAATTATAAACTCCGCATAGCTTCCAAAATGCATTCAATAATTGCCCTTGCAAATTTAACGTCTCTGAAAGATATTTCTGCTTGTTTAAAACTCAGTTCAATAAATTAATGATATCTGCACGCGCTTGACAGGGTACGCTTGAATGCTAACTTTATCAAACGCTTTGTCTTTCCATGTAGGACATAATCGATGAGTACAGGAGAAGCTACAGTAATGAAACATTCGACGAGGTCGACATGTGGAAGACTATTTTGGGAGATATACTCGTTTACTGCCCTATGCAGTACTTGGCCGAGATTCTATCTGCTCTCGGAAACAAGGTATGTGTCGTGCTTAAACGCGCAGTAGATTCTGCTCTATACTTGTGCGATATACGCAGTTCTATAAGCCTAATGAAAGTTTCGAAGCGCATTTAGCCGCGATAACATTTGATGCGCACACTCCTAATCTCGTAGCAACTTTGCAGCCCATACTGTCTCGTGCGGGACACAGCGACCTTTGTTTTACGAACGATGTGTAGCTGCAGATTATTCGATCTGTAGGAGGCCGGGTTGGCTGATGTTGCTATGACAAATTGTACTCACTCATGTGCATACGTTTTTTTTTTTTTTTTGCCACAGTGATATTTCAGCGGCCATGGTGTTGCACTGCTGCCCTCGAGGACGCGGGTTCGAGACCTGGCCATTTGCGTTCAGGTGGCTGGGAAGGGCAAAGAACAACTGCGACTTTATATTTATGTGCAAATTAAAGATACCCCGGTGGACAAAATTAAACTCGAGTACACCAATATGACTTTGATAATCACGTGGCAGTTTCACGTCAGAATTTTATTTATTTATTTATTTATTTATTTATTTATTTATTTATTTATTTATTTATTTATTTAGCATGCCTCAATGACCCCAATGAAGGGGTTTTATATGAGGGGTGGGCTCTCACAATGGGCTAAATATATAGATGTTCGATCGCTGCTTTGAAGTTGATACTGGGGTGGTGCACAACGTCAGAAGGAAGGTCATTCAAGTCGTGTGCTGTCTTCACAAAAAAGGATGAAAGGTGCGTAACGGTGTGAGCACTGGGTGGGCACACAGCTTTCCCATGGTTGATGCGGTCTGAATGACAGTGGGTTCGCTTGGTGCCGGGAGTACGAGGTGATGCGTGATATAACTTGAATAAAAGGCACTTACGAGCTATACGGCGGAGTGATGAAACACTAGCGAGGTTTACGCGAGAGCTAAGTTCGGTTACGCTTGACTGGTATGAATAATCTGAAAAGATGAATCTTGCTGCTCGGTTTTGCACAGTTTTTAGTTTATTATTTATTTATTTATTTACTTACTTATTCATTTATTTATACAATACTGCGGACTCGTGGTCCTTGCAGGTTGGTCAGTAAAAATACAGGGTAATACAAAGAAACAGCAATGTACAACAAAAAGGCAGCAAAAATACAGACTACGGTAGTTTTATATGACAGTATGGTCACTTATTTTGGTAAGGTGTTACTGTGGTGAGGATCCCAAACAGCGCATGCGTATTCAAGTTTGGGTCTGATTAATGTCTGGAGCTAGATAAAGGTTTTGACATAGACAACCAAGAACCTAGAGATTTATCTGAACATTGGTTATTGCGATTTAGAAATGTGTTCTAAATGCAAATTTTTAGGAGTGATATGCGATATTTAGCCTATTTTCCCATCATGACATTTCCCTAAAAACAGTCACGTGACTGAAGGTTGCACATGAACGAGTAACATAAATAAGACAAGGAATAACCCGATAATTTTAACAATTATAGAGCTTCACTCGAAGCCCATGACGAACCCTGAATGGGCAGTAAACGCATCAGGGAATATGACTTCAGAGTACTTAATGTGTGGCATTTTCAGGTGTATACCTTCGTCCTGGAGACAGGGCCCGTTTTCAGAGGCGGTGGACGCGCACAGCGTTACGATGACTTGCATTTCATGTTCGGCACTCCTCTTCGATTCAAGGAAGGTGACCATCAGACGGACAAGGAACGCGCCATTACATTTATTAACTACTGGACAGCGTTTACAAAAACCGGGTTTGTCTCCATTTCAGCCTCTCACTTGAACGTAGAATTTTTGACGCGTGCATTTCTTCACGAGTTTTTTTTTTTTTTTCGATATGCATCGAACGTGGTTTGTATAGTTTCATTAATTTTATTGTGCTTAGCCATTATCACTTACTTTCTCTTCTGTCTTCCGGCCTTTCTATCCCTAAAGCAGCTGCTTTGAAGTTTGCGTCACGTTATTTTAACATGCCTTTCTTGCTATTTTGATTCTTGTGACTAACAAGCAGTTGTGACGCTTGTGGCAATAACCTTGCAGTTTGGTCGGCATGCACGATTATATAGGATCAGGATTCAACATGACGTAAAATAACCTACAAACCACACGACCAATGTCCACTTAACATGGGATCGCATTTAGATAAATATCAATTCTGGTCAACATAATAAACGGGAAAATAATTTAGTATTCAAAGCGACACTTATCATTATGTTTTCCGCAAGCCTTTTTAAGCCGCTGCGGACATCCCTAATCAAACTGTGCAGGATCATGGTTCTCGTATTTCGTTCCTCCAACGAGGCTCGCTGCGGCTCTGTATGTACTATTATTCATGGTGACATACTTAGGACCCCATTTTTGACGATCTCTCTATTACCGTCGCTGTTCATCATGAACTTGGCTGGTGCAGTGCCCCGGTGTTAGGGTGAAGGAAAACTAAGTACAGGGTAGCTGGAAGTGTGCATGCGCAACCATGCCTTTATCATAAAAGAAACTAAGAGAAACGAAGGTGTTACACTAAATGCAAATGATTAACGATGGAAACAAACAAAAGACAACAGTTTACAAAAAGGGCAAGAAAAAGCAAACAAACCAGACAAGTTTTTATGACAGCAGTAGAGGAAGTACTTCGGTATGAGCAATGTAAGTTCTGCCACGTAAGCCGAGAAGCTGCACAATACATTGCAGAATTCCAGTAAACTCGTCCACGAAGATTAGTCCAAGAAAAGTTTCGACTTTCCAAGCAAAGTGGTTATAATTATGCCACAGTATGGTTCACACTAACCAGGCAGTATTAACTCGTACTGCTTCAACCAATGTATTTCAATAATATGCGTTGACAGCGTCTGAAGTAAAAAAAAAACAAAAAAAAACTAGAAGATACAGAAATGAGAAGTAAGGCAACGGTTCTTGTATAGATTTTGTTTTTGTTCTAAAACTTCAACTGACGAACATGCTTGCACATGTACCAGCCCTTTTATTCCTATATACGCCTAGCGAAAAAAAACAATGCACTTTCGTGATTATTTGCGCAGTAATGACACATGTGAAGATAATTCGTGCTAATGTGAAAGTGCTCCCGTGTTTCAGTTTCCTTTCACTTTCCATCTAATGTAATCCCCTGTGTACAGCTTACGAAAATGATACTGCCAATGTTTATCACCTTAGCTTATTAGTAAAGATCCGTGAATGTTTATTAATGTGTTGTTGAAAACTTTGATTTCCTTCCTCTTTTGTGCTTAGTTCGACCTGTTTTGTTTTGTTTCTTTTCGTAGGCAATTGCCACATGTAGGTCACAGTCACGACGCCTGGCCATCTTTCAACGCCAAGGACCCCAAAACAGTCATCGTCAGACTGGATAGGCCAAGCGAAATTGCCAAAGCATTTCGATACGACCAGTGTGATTTTTTAAGAGGATACGTCCTTCAGAAACGAAAAGGTTAATTGTATAGGCCAGTTTCATTTTTTGCAAGCCCGCTTAAATAAATGAATGCGCTAATTTGGTAAAACATAATTTGGACATACTAAAAGGTCCATTTCACGCTCCTTTTCAGTAATGCTATACAGAGTAAAATGTTCCCAGATTCATAATAAACTTCATAATGAACCTCGTTTGTTTGCTTATTGCTCCTGACTCTTCTGCAATGTTCCCTGACACCGCAACATCTGTAGTTTCGCAAGGCAATCACTTATAGCACTGAGTAAGGAAAGTGCTGCAATTATCAATATAGGCGCGTCGTCCAAGCTCTTTACAGTGTATAGTTCACGGGCAGTTTCAGGTCTCTGTGTATAGATAATTTGCATAATGAGCATATTTAAATACGTGCTGGTGAATTGCCCTAAGGTTAGTTTCCTTCATTATACCCTTGCACAAACTGCGGTATCAAGCACGTGATCGGAACGAAGTGCCTGACAAGTTTTGCAAAAATTTGTATAAATTCATTTCTTGTAGCCTTGTGTTAAAAGCGGATGAATGACAATACACTTAACTCCCCTCATGAAGATCTATCTGCGTTAAGCGATTCCAAATAACTGATCAGCTTGTATATGCAATGTCGTGTTACGTTTCTCCTGGAGCGATGTTCAATTCGGAGCATTGTCACAACGGCTCTTGAAAAAGTGTGACATCTTAACTCGCAAGAGAGAGAGAGAGAGCCAGACGTGCTCTGGCCATTACCGCAGTTATTCCGGCAGAGGGGCCGGGCCGCGGCCGCACGAGGAATAAAACCATCTTTCATGTGGCGCCGACCGATCGGCCGCTTCTCTGGCGACTTAAATCCTCAGCGCTCAACCTGAAATCGCCGGAAGCTCTCCCCACTTGGTTCGGCGAAAGGGCGTCAGGTATTCGAAGAGGCTTTGTACGGGGCCCAACGCGGCCTTCCTGTCCACCACTTTCGGCGATTACAAAAGGAAAACGACCTCGTACGACTCGCAGGAACACAAGTGGAGAGCGCGAATGAGGATGGAAGAGAGACAGTGGTATAGGAAATCGTGAAGGAGAGGGTGGGGAAGGGAAGTCGAAGGAAATAGCTCGGAGGGGTGGTGTGTTTCTCGCGGCAGCAGACTGTACGGGTACGAATTCGAATCGACGAGTTGCCTTTACTTCCTGTCCGGCCTGCTTCTCAGGACGCTTCCTTCCTTCGTTCCCGGATGATTTATATCCAGAAGCAGAGTTCGCCTGTCAAATTATACCGTCGCCCGATGGAAAGGGATAAAAGAATGGCCGCCCTATAGAGGCGACCGTCGTGTTTCAGTAGGAGCACGGCGCCGACTCGTATATAAGGCAGGGCTCTAGCAGTGACAGTGTATTTTGTTGGAAGTGCGCCACTGGCAGCGAAAGTGTGATCAAACGGTGGCGGCCAACGAAAGACAAAGAATCACAACCAGAGGAAGGCACGGCACGGAAACGCACAAAAGGCTCGGTGCCTACTTGGCTCCTTTGGGATGGCGTGTGAGAGAGAGAAGAAGGGAAGGAGGCCTGCCTAGTGCGCCAAGAGATCAAGACTTAAAGAGTGCTCTCTTCTCGAGACTGTTACAAATACGGCTGCTTCCGAGAGTCCATTAGTCATCGGCGGAATGACAGTTTCATTATCATTTTCTCCTTTTTTTTCTCGCTTCTTTAATGCGATATGGCTGTGCATTGATTTGTGCGGAGCGCAGACTTTTGTTCTTCTCCCTATACGGCGCATGAGTCGGGAAATGAAGGGCATTTCTTTGTACCGAGCACTCCTCGTTTCTGTCCCAAGGATTAGTCTTCATTTTGACTTCCTACTGCCTACTGCTGCGCGTTTCCTTCCCTCCATGCAGGGCCTGCTATGATATCAAAAGTCATCAATGCATTGATAAATTCCTCATACGCACTTGTGATATCGGGTCATTTGCCTCACGCGGTTGTGCGTAAGTAAAATGGCTAGATTTCATTTTAGACAAAGTTCAAGCGGATACACAGCACACGTGGTGAGCATAAGCAGCTACGCTCATAGACGCAGCCTTCACACGTGCCTGTGGGATTACCGGAATCCTCACTTCCCGGTAAACCCTTCCCGGTAAATAACTAGCTAAACAAGGTAATAATCATGTTAGAAATGGCTTGTCTTAGTTATATCTTTAGCCACAGGCTTTCGGTGAAATGCACTGTTGGTGCGGCGCAGGTGGTGTGGAATGGAGAGGGGGGCACATGCCATAAGAGCAACTTCTGTTCCGAGCGTGTGTTCCTTTTTCATCCTGCTTTCTGTCGCTGTGCACACAATGCATTTGCAAGATATGTACAAGGAGCGGATTCTTTGGAAGCTTTCCCTCTTGCCACTTATATTAGTCACGCTAACACCTGTCACCCAACTATCCCTGCACCCAACCCCCCCCCCCCCCTTTTTTTTTTGTTATTGTTCGCACGTGCGGCTCTTCTTCTCCTCTCTTCTGAGGACGGGGGAGAGTGTGCAAAGGCGTACATAAACGAACGCTGGAGAAGGCAGTTGCCGCCCTGACGAAGGCAAGTCCGCTTGTCGAAACGTTGGCTCCTGCGACATTCCCTGTTCTAAATCGTATTTTGCGATTTGTTCATCAATTGTCTTGCTATAGCCATATAGGCTTCCTATACAGCTACAGACCTGGACAGTAGACCAATGCCTGCCGAAGCCATTCTTAGATGTCGTCGACAGAAGACATTGCTACTAAAGGCGACGAAGGCACTACTTAGGTATATAAAAGAAACCGACTTAGACAAGCCGCTGGGACAGTCATGTCACGTACCACGCGAGAGTGACGGACTGCGTTTGACTGTCTAAGTGCTGTTATGTGCTGTATATCTCTCTCTTTCCTCTCCATCTTCCGATATGCCCCATTCCGTTACCATGTCTAGGGTACCAAACCGGTTGTCCTTAACTGCATAACTTCCACGCCTTTCCCTCTCCACTATTTCTTCTCACTTCCCCTTATGGCGTCACTTTCCACAGTTACAATGGGAAACACGGCCGTCACAGCTCCTGCAATGTTTCCCACACACGCACGCACTCCCGGGAAACGACAGCGCGTTCATCATGTTTATGACAGGTACAAAAGCATCCGTATGAATCCGCTACATCCAGCAGTTTCTGACCGCAAAGCGACCTTACGCGGCCAGCTACACCCATTGCGTGCTAGCAACCAGCAGCAGCAACGAGTGCCAAATCTGCGTTGCTCACACGCCGCAGCTTCGTAAAAGCAGTCACGCATACAGCAAATGCGGCAAGAACAGCGGCACTCGGGGCTACATGACTATCGTGCACTGTATGGCCGTGGCAGCTGCGCCGGTTTAGCAGTAATCCAATTGGCGACGTTCCTTCTGTGTCTGGTATACACTTGGAAGAATAGCTCAACGAACTCTGCTGCTTCGATAAGTGTTGGTTGCAGATAGGCGCACGCGGCCGGACTTATATGTGTGCTCCCGTTCTTAGCTAAACAAACGCACACTCCCGGCTGCACAGGGATAAATATCCGGGTGACAGCTTAAGACCAAGCTCATTTCTCCTACTTTGCGCGTCCAAAACTGCTTTCTCTCGCCGCAGCGGGATAAAGCCAGCGGTGCAGTTGCCCGCAGTACGAAAGCGAACAGTCAGCGCTGGCGAAGAGGGCAACCACAGCAGCAGAGATTTCAGAACTTTAGTGCGATTACTGCGCGATCTGAGAACGAGCAGTAAAGGGTCGTTCGTTTTTGTTATCATGCTATTATACGTAAACCCACGACGTAGGTATGCCTGTTTTCCTAACGCTTCGCAGGTAACATTCAGAAAAGCTCGGTCTAGTGAGCCAGACCGAGCGCTTGAATGCTTCCATGAGCAACAGGATAGCTTATAACTTCCCACGCACCCTCAGATATCGCTTCAAATCCTGACTTAACTGTCTTCGCTTCAAATACTTCAAACTTTCGTGAGCCTCTATGTGCGATCCAGGTTATTATGCATGAGGCTGCATTTTCCCATTTGGCGGCTTTTCTGTCGTTTCGCAAACATGTTTCCTTTTTACGAATCTTCCTTTTATATCCTCGCACAGTGATCTTGAGACAGGAAAACGAAGAACCTGTGATGGTTTCTTGCTTTTTCTTTAGTTATTGTGCAATTACGGGAAAGACAAGAAGCTCCAGCCGCACTTAAAACCTTCAAGATTGTCCATGCTAAAACTAAAGTACGTCGCTTTTCCCAAGAATGCGTCACAAAGTAAGCAAGAAAGCGCAACTATGTACTACAGACACGCCGCACAGCGACGTCTTCGACAAGCCACCACAGGCTTTGTTCGGAGAAAACATTGTTGCTGTGCTATATCTCAAGCATATTATTTTGCTGCTGTTATTGCCTGGGTATTTTCTTTGTGCGTGTATTGCTGCATCCGTTTATGGAGTGTGCGACGCATTCCGTTAAAATATGTTCCTTTGAAAATGCTGTCTTACACGCTCCAGCGAACCTTTTTCATAGTGCCCGCATTCAAGGTTCCGCTTTAAAACGGTTTATACGTGAGCATTCTGAAGTTCGCGTCAGTTGGCTTCAACTAGTGGTGTTCGCAAGCTAACTCTAACAGCAATTTGAAGAAGGGAATTGCATAACATCTTTTTTCATAGTAACAGTCTCACAGTTTCATAGTAACAGTTTCACAGCACAGCAGCTAGGTAGTCTGGGTTGCACCTTAGCATGTCCAGACTTTACTTAAACATCTTTCGAATTTGCAACATACCGCACACATGGCATATTATACAAGGATATTTGGTGGCATGACGTTGTCCAATTGTTTGCTTGAACAGATGTGTCTGAGGGACAACAAATTTAGCAGTCCTTCCCTTATCGGGAATGGGGGCAAGCGAACCTTGGCTTGTGCGTGCGTCTCCCTTTCTTTCTCTTTATTTTTCTCTGCCCCGCCATGGGGGTCTAGTGGCTATGATACTCGGGTGCTGATGCGAAGGTCGCGGGATCGAATCCTCGCCACGGCAGTTGCATTTCGATGGGCGCGAAATGATGAGGCCCGTGTGCTGGGCGTTGTCAGTGCACTTTTGAGGAACCCCAGGTGGTAGAAATATCCGGAGCCATCCATTACGGCGTCTCTCAATCATATCGTGGTTTTGGGACTTTAAACCCCACAAATGGATTAATTGTCTGTTTCATTTTTTTCTTTCTCTCTCTTTTTCTTTCTTTGTCGTTTTCCTTTCTTTCTTTCATTGTTTTCTTGTTGTTTCCTTTCTATCGTTGTTTGTTTCTTTTTGTTTCCTTTCCATCTTTGTTTGCTCCTTTCTGTCTGTTTCTTTCGTTCTCGTAATTTTTTTCCCTCCGTTTGTTTGCTTCTTCTCTCTTTTTCACCGTCGACGTGCGCCCAGATGCACGTCGATGCGTTCTTTCGTGCGCTCTTTCGAAGAATCGTCCACGTATATGAGCAACTGGGCCAAGAAAACGCCTGGGAACCGCCTCGCCGTCTGTAAGCATTCAGGCAAAATGAAGCCCAAGCAAAATGCACATCCTTTGGTCTCAGTGGGGAGAAAGGAAATGGTCAAGACATGAGAAAGTTAGGGCTCGATTTACAGCAAATTAATGGTCACGTACACACCTAAGCAAACTTTCCTTTCCGCTATGTCCCCGTCTGTGGAATAGTAGGTGATTTTTTTATTAATTCAAAGGCGAAAGAATATGTAAAAAAAAAACATCGATCACCGTATTTCTTTCTTTCCTTCCTTTTTCTTTTTTTTTTTTGGGGGGGGGGGGGGGCTCTCTCTTACGGACTTGAGCTTCCATCGCGTCGCACAGATGTCATCTAGCGTTCTATCCCTCGCACGACTCTGGCGCCAAGCTGGTTGTCGGCGTGCATTGTCTGCAATGGCGGCCAGAATTGGAACTTACCATGCGGTGTATGCCGCAAGTCTGCTGGTGACAACAGCCGCCCCTGCTTTTCTGCCATTGAACCCGTCATAAGGAACTTTTGCGATTGTATGCGTGACGACGTCACCGTCTGTTGTAGTATTCCAATAAGCGCTCGACGTTATACAGGAGCCCAAGCCAATGCATATTTCCACACGGTAGCGAACCTTCTACAGAAGCCCACTTTCTGTGGCGCATAAACTACAATATACAAGGCTATTTTATGCTTTATCCTCTCCCCTTCTCCTTTTCTTCCTCCTTGCCCTCACACCACTCCTCCTCACTTCCCTTCCACACACCCTTTCTATAATATACTACGCATGGCTATGCTATGTTAGGAGCTGCTAGGCACAAATACGCTTTCTGTCGTGCATACCCACCGTTTTCCTTTTTCTAATGCGACGCCGGAATTACCCCAAGAAAAAACAGCTACGCTATTAAAATTATATTTTTAATGTTCTGACTGGTGTCGTTCTAAAAAAGCAACAAGATAAATTCGAAATAAATCGGAGTGCCGATCAAGTTGCCGTGTACGCAACGCGAATTCAGAATCAATAGGATGCTGCTGCCATCTGTGGAACCAAGTGCAATCTTATGTGGCGGCGCGAAATCTAAGCCAGTGGTTATATACCACGATAGTCATCCGTCTTTGCCTAAAATCGTTCACTTGATCGATTAATTAAACCGCTTGTTGTCGACGTGTTGTAAGTATGCGGATATTACAAAATTTATCGTCGCATTGACTGGTTCCTTCTCTGGTTCAAGAGCACCCAATTCGAAAATGACGAATATGGGTTCCTCTTAAGTTATCAAACATAGCCTGATTATTGGAATATTTAGGGGAAAACCCGACCGAAATGAGAATTTTTTTCAAATAACTTTCTAGAATGTTGCCTGCTGCTTTTAAGAAAAGGTAAGAGTCTATGATCGGACGCAACGAAGGAATGAACTGCGCTTAGTGATTTCAGGATTATTTTAATTACAAAATGACTAAATCATGCGTTGTTTCAATTCATACAGATCCCATTATTATTCAGCCAGTCTCACTAGGCTCATCATGTAAAAGAAAGGGCGCGTGAAATATAGTATCTCAACGTTCTTCCTCAGCGAAGGATATATCAGGTGAAAATTTTTGAATAAGCGGGGAAAACGGCAGGAGACACTCAGTAAAAACAAAAAAAAATACCACAGCGATTGTATTGTCTCTTCGCTACGTGTGTGCTTTCCGCCGTATTCCGTGCCGATTTGTAAGTGTGCAAATGAGCTAAGAATTTTTATGTCTATCATGAACACTTACAGCGCTGCCGTGTCAATTGTGACAAACTCTTCTTCAAGATCTAGCATTGTTGATGACACTGATGACTGCAATCATTTTATTGTCCGCCTTCTTTTAAAACGGCCCCTTCCTATAGCGAGAGAGCTTTGCTACATCTGTAGTATTGTAGCATTTTATGTGTAATGGCAAGTGGTTTTATTTCCGCTCATTGTAACGGTTGACGCAAGGCGTGAGACTAAAAGCGAAGAACGCTTGACGAAGGTCTCGCATCTTTTACAGCAGGGAGCCAGCACGCAACATCTTGCAAATATATACAATCACGTTAGCAAAAAGCTATAGCAAGAACAATTGTTGAACTGTATACAAGTTCATAAGGACAAGAAAACGTACAAACTTAATATTTTACTTATTTTCATTCTTTATACTAAAACTCGTACATCCGTATCGTACATTTACCTCTGCTTTTAGCAATCCAGGCCGCATGCAAGCTCTACCGACATTTTCCCTCCTTTTCCCTACCCTGCTTTTGTTTATATTGCTCATACAGAGAACTTCCAAATCAATCGTTCCATCTATACTTTGAATCCTACAGTGGTTCTGGAAAAGAGACGTTTCCTACAGGCACTGCTCGGTGAATAAACTTATATTCCAATATAACGTGTTGACTACTCTCGAGGCCTATGCTAGAGCCACGCAGATTCCCTGCTTTGAAATCGACATCGCGAGCTGCAGGATCGAGCTGCAGGAACGACGGCGTCGCCTCTCGGTGCTCTCCTGAAGCGGGTTCACGAAGTGCAGACCATCGTAGAGAGATGGCGGTGCAGAATCAGCGATGCCCAGCACGTGTGGGTTAGGCGAACTTGTTATGGAAAAGGCGGCATAAAATTCAATTCGAAAAAGTAATGCAGAATGCAGACGAACTAGCAGCACTGATGTGGCATTATAGTATTTCTGCAAAGACTGAACGCCGCTGTATCTAACGAAACCAGCCCAATGGATGACCACATGGCATTTTTCTACGAAACGTGCCCTAATCCTGTCATGTTTATCCGAATGCATTCATGCATTTATTTTATGGTTTTTTTGTTGCTGTTGTTCACGCGAATGCTTCTTTTAAAATGCAGTAGAATGGACATTTGCGTTAGTTGGCATTTTGTTGCAGGCGTGATCAATGCCGCCTTTTTTTTTAACGTGCTCTACGGGCTTTCGGATTTAATCCCCATGACCTCCACGTTGTCAGCCGGTTTTCCTATGAACAGCAAATTGGAAAATTATAAGTGTAATGCCAGCGCCCTTTCAAAAGTTTGTACACATCATACAGTTTAGTTAGAGCAGGAGGGCGCAATTTTAAAAGCTTAGTCGTTTGTGGGAAATGACTAATCTATTCTTTCACCTTCTATTTTCTTCTAAGCTCTGTAAATCGGAACGGTCTTCCTTGTCTTACGTATTATCAACCAAGAACAAACTACGTCACCTAGAGCACCATTTTACCAAAGCAGTAAGGGTCACGCGGTATGTAACAGTCGCTCTCGTGATGCCACAAAGCCGATACCATAATACTTAATGGACCGAGTGTACCAAATTTTAGAGTACCGTAAAGTGGGGTTATTTTGTGACTGCAGGGGTTACTTTGTGACACACGCTCGTCTTTCTGTATTTTAAATCTCGCGCCACGACCAAGCACCGCCGAAAAGCTATGCGCCACTCAAAAAGCTCGCCTGATGTGCCGGGCCACCTAGCGGCAGCCTGCCGACGTTTCCGCGCTCTGGAGCCACTCTAGACAACGACATGTTGAATCGTGTTTTGGCACGCATTGTTGAAGCGCCGTAAACTTTATGTGCTCGACCTCCTCCGCACGACAAAAACAGCGAAATCAGGTATGACCTTCTGATTGTTAACATGTAGGCTAAAAGAAACTGTAATATAAATTTAATCACGTCATGTTTGTTTAAGATTATAGAAAGGAAACTGAAATGTTGATACTTCGCGGGGTAACTTTGTGACACGCCAACTGTCACAAAGTTCCTCTAGTATCAGAGCTAGACGACCTAAGAAGAGGTCTTCTCTTGAGGACGACAGCGCAGAAGATAGCAATGACAGCGAATCGTCTTCAGATGGTCAGCGTGGCGACAAGAAAAGGTGGTGGGAAGGAGATACAAGTGAGTCCGAGGTACTCTACGGAATCTTGACAACCTATCGGAAACGGACACTCCTACCACCTCCATGATTCAAATAGCAACGTCCCGAGGGTCCGCAGTACGTGTTCCGGGGAAAGCACCTTCAAGGTGGATGACTTTGTCGTAGTAAACTTCGACGGACAACTTTTCCCGGGAAGATTGACGGAAGTCAAACCTGAGGGGTACATCGTCAGCACTATGGTGAGGTCCAAAAAGAATTGGAGATGGCCCGACCGCGAACAACGCCCTTTTGTACTGAAAAGAAGCCTAGGCCGGTAGGAAAGCGAGGCATCTTTGAGGTAAATGATCTTGATTGGGGAGGTACATGTACGAATAATTTGTAATACCACTGTAACATTGCCAGAGCAGAAACCGATTGTACATAACGCAAATAAACTTTTCATGGGGTAACTTCATGGTAGCCCTTTTTTCCCCAATCATATTCAGCCCAAAACAACGTTGTCACAAAGTTGCCCCACACGACGGGGCAACATTGTGACAGCCTTTAACCTGAATATAGCCGTTTGTATTAAAGATGCTGATTTGTAGAGCGCACCGTAGTGTGAGGGAAGGCTTTAGCAACGTTATGCTCCTATTCATTCGCCTTTGTGTTGATAAATGTTCAGCGAGAGAAAGAAAACGTACGAAATCTGTCACAAAGTAACCCCATTTTACGGTATACGAAAGGAGACGAAAACTGTGGCAAGTTTGATACAGGCATCGTGTACCCGAGTAGCAGAAATATCGAAGCGCAGTGCCCGCTTTATACCTCCAGGTGTGGCGTTTGGTTCCACCAATGAGCTCATGAAACAGTGCAACACTCGACGGAAAGAAAGAACGCAAATAACAGGACGGACGTTCATGTCGGCGTTCGTTCTTCTACGAGTGCTTTCCACAGCATCTTATGTCGACACTGCTGTATCATTCCGCATCTCACATTTACGTCCCTGTTAATCATGCTATGTCATGAACACACACACACAAAGAGTGCCAACTCACCCAAATTATTATATTGTTGCAGTTTTGTCGAGCGATAGTTTTGTGTCAAGGTCATTTTGTCACATGGAATTCAAGACAGCAAGTCACGAATTAGGTTAGGCGACACCGCTCAGCGGAAGGAAATGTTTAGGCAGCTCCCTCGCACCATTGGAATCGATGTTACGCAAAGCAGCCTGCAAGGAACTGCCCATGCCACTTTGTCGACCTTGAGTCAACCGTTAATTACTAGGCGGGTAGACGTCTTTGTGTAAATTAGGTAGGTGTGTGCGCGACGTGGACTCAGCAGGCACGTAGACGACACTTTGACGTCTAACGGGTATTTTACGGACGGATGTGACATTGGTTAACACCACAGGAATGCGCCATTGCTCAACACTACACGAATCCGCCAACGAACGCTGCCGTGCGCAGCGTTCGCTGACGCATTCCTGTGCTCTTAGTCAATCCTGCATCTTAAGTGGCTGAGGCATATGTAATATTATTACGTTTTTATGCGAGAGAATCGCTAACAGGTCGCAAGTGTATTCAAGATTATTCAGTAGCGTCACATTAGGTAACGTCAGCTGACAGCTAACCAAAACTACCAAAACGTGTTGCGGGGCTAGTTGGTTCATGCTCATAAGGTGCTCATCGGATCGAGATGAAAAAAGACCGGACGGGAGAAAGCGTCATTTGCAACTTATTAGGAGTAGCCACGACCAACTTACTTGGGAACATTTCCAGGTGCCAACGCGCACGCACGCCCACACACACACACACACACACACACACACACACACATACACAACTCATATTTATGCAATCATCTTATAGGATTCCATAGATACTGGTGGTGTTTTTTTTTTTTTTTTGCTTTTTTCAAGTATACTCGTATGTTCCCTAACAAATCTAGTAGCAAGTGATTCTCTTTCCTCGGAAGTCTCATTTTATCTTTTGTTGCGCTTACTCTGTATCGAGGAACCCAAATTATATACTGCTTGCCAGCATTAGCCAACGTTAATCAGTACTACTCAAACACAACTTACAGTCACTGAACATTGTCCATTATTACGGAACGCTTAGCCAACATAGGCAAGCATAGCCAACACAACACTAGGTTAGTAGTTTGCCAACATTCACGAGAGATACTGAAAAGGTAGCAAACACTGGGCACCATTATTCAACATCACCTGACAACTGTCCAACTAGTTTTGCTACTATGCCCGTTAACGGGTATGTATGTCTCGTCATTTATATCGTATCACGCATTTCTAATATTCCTGTTAAAGAACCGACTGCAAAACGTCTTGGCAGTTATGCTATTCATGTCAAGGCGATATATATTTGTCCGGACAAATGTGAATGACGTGACGTACATTAAATACATGTCATGTCCTTCACTACATGTAAGGCTTTTGATGTCATGGTATATCGTTTGTCACGTCTGTAGTACGTACATGCACTCTCCAGTATATGCATACCGCGTGAATGAAACAACCACCAGGGCTTCGCAACACGGGTTTCGCAAGCGACAATGAAGGCTTTGCAAACACATATCACCTGAATGCCGCGCATACCTCGGCAAGAAGTGTTGTCTCGAGAAACTGCGGCCGTAATTTACCATGGCTGCCTGCAGGGACTGCTGTGCGCGCATTTTAACGCAGAGAAGACTCGTCATAATATGCTCTTAGACAAAGTAAAATGCATACCATTTCATAACAGGTTCAAACCAGTATGCTAAACAGGCGAAGATGGAGGTGCTGAGCGATTAATAGGCCGCGTATTTCAGTTAATCACATTATAATTTCATTTTAGGGGCGAAGCTCCTTAAGGCGGCACCTGTTCGTCCCTCGTCGTAGTGCGTAACCAGTCTTACGCTTTGACCTCCAAGGTGGTGCCGGTGGGAGATTTCTCCTGTGCGTTTTTGAACAATAAAAATTGACGGCAGATCCACGAGGTGAATGATGATGAGATTGGGCGAAGCTCCTGGAAGTAATCATCGGTTAAACCGTGAAATTTCTTTCGTTAATTCGCCCGATAAAATTGACGTGAAACGATTGATTAAATGTTTTATCAAACTTTTATTGCTGGTTTCCGTTGTCCTTTCATTATGACCGCTTTGTGGTCGGTGAAATGTAAGCTAAGTGGTTCTTGCACTGGTTGCAGATGGGTTTTGCCTTTGAACGCTTCTCCAACGCGAGCAGTCGGTATTTCTCAATCAAGAAACTCGCTAGGAGACGCTGCCTGCGCCAACGTTGTCTCTCGCGTTTGCCGGGGCAGTGCCGGGGCACAGGAGAAATCTCACCAGGCACTACCTTGGAGGTAAACAATGGCTGCTAATGGGAATGAGAGACAGAAGAAGTCGGCTTTTAGCTAACACTTACACTGCTACTTCTACCAACGTTTCCTACTGGAACATGCCAATGGCTGCTAATGGGGAATGAGAGACAGAAGAATTCGGCTTTTAGTTAAAGCGCACGCTGCGAATTTTTTATTGTTCAACAACGCACAGGAGAAATCTCCCACCGGCACCACCTTGGAGGTCAAAGCGTAAGACTGGTTACGCACTACGACTACGACGAGGGACGAACGGGTGCCGCCTTAAGGAGCTTCGCCCCTAAAAATTCGCAGCGTGCGCGTTAACTAAAAGCCGAATTCTTCTGTCTCTCATTCCCCATTAGCAGCCATTGGCATGTTCCAGTAGGAAACGTTAGTAGAAGTGTAAGTGTCAGCTAAAAGCCGACTTCTTCTGTCTCTCATTCCCATTAGCAGCCACTGTTTACCTCCAAGGTAGTGCCTGGTGAGATTTCTCCTGTGCGTGGTTAAACAATAAAAATTTTGTTCAAAACGCCCTTGATTGATGAAGTAAACCAACGAAAGACGCCAGATGTTTTCTAAAAGCAAAACGAAAAGACGCCAGATGTTTCTAAAGCAAAACGAAAAGACGCCAGCTGCTTAACGAAAGACGCCAGGTGTTTTCTAAAGCAATGGTTTTATATTCAAAACCATATCGCGATACAGGTTTGTAGTTGACGATGCTCGTTGCCGTCGGTGTGTGCTCGTATGGAATGAGGATGCCGAAAGGCGGGCGCGCAGGGCAGCGGCGGCGCGCGCTCGCAGACAGGACCCTGAAGTGAGAGCCCGCAAGGCATCTCCTTTGAAAACCCCAACCCAACCACCATCAGAGGCACCTGCATCGACATCGTGTTTGCCAACTTTCATCTGCAACCAGTGCAAGAACCACTTAGCTTACATTTCACCGATCACAAAGCGGTCATAATGAAAGGACAACGGAAACCAGCAATAAAAGTTTGATAAAACATTTAATCAATCGTTTCACGTCAATTTTATCGGGCGAATTAACGGAAGAAATTTCACGGTTTAACCGATGATTACTTCCAGGAGCTTCGCCCAATCTCATCATCATTCACCTCGTGGATCTGCCGTCAATTTTTTTACTCCCCACGGTGCCTTAAAGTGGCCGCATACATCACTCATGCTGCATGGCGCTGCTAAGCATGAGGTTGTGGGTTCATGAAACTCCCTGACGGGGTGACCTATTCAAGGTGGGACTAAAAAGGGAAAACAATCGTGTAGCATTCATTTAGGCCACCTTAAAGAACTAGAAGTGGTCAAAGGGAATCCGGAGTCCCCAAATTATATATGGCGTTCAGCATAACTACGTCGCCGTTGCCCCGACACGATGTTCTACTAACTATGGCACTCGGCTGCTGATCCGAAGGTCGCGGGCTCATATCCCGGTCGCGGTGCCTGCATTTCGGTGGGGGCTAGATGTTGAGGCCTGTGTACTGTACGATGTCAACGCACGTTAAAGAACCCCAGGCGGTCAAAATTTCCGGAGCCCTACGGCATCTCTCATAATCATATCGTGGCTTTGGGACGTAAAACCCCAGAAATCAACCTCACAGTTGCTGAACGTAGGTTTCTTGTATGACACTACAAAACGTGCCAGTATCGAAAGTAACACACCGGTTTGTGACTTTTTTTTTCTGCAAGTAGTCTACGCATTCCTGAGAGGGTTCATCCGTCCGAAGTGGTATCATATCTTATCTCCTGCAGCTCGCTGCGCCAAAGTAAAAGACATCATTTGGTAAACGCAGTAAAAAATTAACGTAGAGCGTTTCTGTCTCTTTTTCAGGCATTCAAAGAATATATTAGTGAGGTGAAGAACCCTTCAGTGTTATTTAACTGATGGTTCTTCATTACGAAGGCCCGACGAAAAGAGAGATATATGTCTACCCATCTCGAGACATGTAGTTGTTGATTTGGTTGACTTCGAAGGTTGTGCGCCCCAAAACTACGATATGATTGTGGGAAGCGTCGTAGCGGGGGGCTCCGGAAAGGCCCACTATCTGGGGCTTTTTACATGCAGTTACATTGCACACTACACGGGCCTTAAGATCTCGCCTCCATCGAAACGCCTCCGCGGCGGCCGGGATTCGATCCCGCAACCTACTGATCGGCAGCCTGGTGCTGTAGCCACTATACACCACTGTGGAGAGGTATGTAATTGTTAACACAATTACTGAGCTTTACGCCGATAAGAGGCGCGCTCCTTATCACGTATATTTGGTTGATCGCGAACGAACAGCAACGCTTATTGCAGCGAACCGACAAGTGCGCCGCCCGAACAAAAAAAAAAAAAAGGAGAAAAATTTAAACAGGAAGCGCGAGATAACGATGCGTTGTTATTTTCCCATTCTTTCTTACGGTCGCTTCACGCGTGCGCGACTCCAGTTACGCGACGGCGCGCTAGCACCTCTTGCTCTGCCGTCCCAAAAACCGCCGCGCCTGCATCAGTAAACTGCACGCCCAGCTCCGCGAAACGAAGGCTCGTACAACTTTTCAACGCTCAACGGCGTGTGCTTCCTATCTGCGCGATCCGAGCATGCACGCGTTTGTACGCTTTTTTTTTTTCCTCACGCCCGTTTATTTCATCACTGACCGCCATATTTCTCGCGTGTTTATTTGCTTCCGATCCATGAGCGCATATACAGTGCAGGCAGTCGCGGCGCGAGCGCAACCATTATTACGTTTAATTTGACGGCGAGATAAGCGCCAGAGTTCGGCGGTGCCGAGCCCTCCTCCCCTGCCGGCCGGCCTGCCTGCCACGCTAGCGATTTTGTAATTAAATTTCACGCCTGTTTAAAACTCGGCGAGCTCGCGTCCCTCGTCTCACATTTCGCGGGCTGTAACAGCGCCGCCCTCCCCTTCTTCCCGCTTCCCTTAGTCCTGACCCATCCCTCTCCTTTCCACCCCCGTCTCCCATTCTCTACCTCTCCCCCCACTACCCTGTTGTTCCTTTGCGGCGGAACCATTTGTTTCCTTTCTCGCATTACCCACCAACGCGTTTTGCTCGAGCCGCTCTCTCTCTCTCTCTCTCTCTCTCTCTCTCTCTCTCTCTCTCTCTCTCTCTCTCTCTCTCTCCCAGTTGCCTCGTGACTATTAATATTTTCTTCCTCTCCTTTTCCCGGGCGCTAGCTTCGGCTGCGCTTCGCCGGAGCCTATATAGCTTTGTTATGTTGAATGCGAACGTTAGCTCCCGAATCTTGTTCAACACTGGCACCTCGGTACCCTTCCCCTCACGCATTCTATCCCCGTCTCTCCTCATCGCCCCCACCCTCTCGCGTATACATTATCAGGTCGCTTTGACTTTTGCTTCCCTCGCCGATCTTGTTTCGCCAGACGAGCGCGTGCCCTCTATCCCACGCCTTATCGCCTCAGCTTGGCGTAACGTCCGCGCTCTAGCGCACTCACGAGCCCCGAGGCAGCGCGCCCGCAGCTGCGTTGTAACAAAAGGAAACACGTAAAAGGGGTGTTTTAAAGGGAAAAAAAATAGACCGGCAGAAGAGGCAGTGTGTAGAAGGCAGGCTCCGCGTTGCTTTCAGTGTCTGCCCTGTCTGCGCTTTGCTCTCAACCTCTGCGAACCCCACCTTCTTTCGGTCTCGCTTTGTTACTTTCGTTTTAAGCTTTAAATAGGAGTATAAAAAAAGTACGGGCGAAATGCGAGAAACACGAACAGAAAGAAACAAGTGACGAAACATGAAAGCTGAAGAGAGGGGTAGAGAAAAGGGGGGGGAGCAAAGCTTAGCGTGCCCGGTTTATCACACTCAAATTGACCGTCACACTGTTGCTTTATTGTACTGTGTGCGTCGAGACAGCGCTTCGCCTCCGAAGGCAGCGCTTGCTTCCTCTCTTTCTATCTTTGTCATGTTTCTTTAAATAAAAGCACGTATACGCGGGTTTTCGAGAGCTGTGCTTCCCCGCTTCCCCTTCGGCCACATCGTTAACGTCGCTGTGACATCAGCCGCCGCTTCGCTCGCCTCTTCTGAATACCGCGCTCGGGTGCACGTCGCGCTGCTGTCACTCTGCGGCGATACAAACTGCCGGTCCTCGACCGCCTTCCGCTTGCGGCCGCTGTGCTCGTTGGCGTCAAACGTGGCCCGCGAACATTGACTTTGTCCTTAATTGGTGCGCCCTGACGATGTGACCTGTGGAGCGAGGAATCCCTCTCGACAACGTGGCGTGCATAACAGGCTTAAACACGAAGCTTTAAGGGTCGGTGTACTTTTCCGTGACCCGGGTTTATTCACCATAGCAAAGGTTATTTAATGGCATATAACTGTAACCTCCGCACCAGAAAGTGACGAAAACACTACCGAAGCTTCCACGAGTAACCAGCCTCGCTGATCTAGTGTAACAGACTTCTTTGTTGTTTTTTCGTGTGTGGCCAAACTCTATTTCGCTTCTCTTGTCACCTTTCGGTCGCTGCTCGCTATTTGTTACAGCAGGGTAGCAACCTTCCCGTTAACCTTCCCGCACTTAACGCCTCACTTATCTCTTTTTGTATAACGAGAGTCATTGTAACTCTTGTCATTTTTAGTATAGTAAAGCCGTTTTACGTCGACCCGTCGCCTAACGATATCACCCAGTTCCCGGAGGCTGGGCAGTGCATCGTGTGAGGTGCAGAATATTTCAGGCCTTGTGGGGAGTGAGCGTGCGTGGTTGTGTTAGTGTTAGCGTGTGCGCGCGCGTGTGTTAAGCTCGCAGCTGCGCATTCGAACCGTCCCACCTTCTTCCGATGCCGCGGCTGCATCAACATAGCGCTAAATGCAAAGAAAGAAAGAAAAAAGAAAGAAAGAAAGAAAGAAAGAAAGAAAGAAAGAAAGAAAGAAAGAAAGAAAGAAAGAAAGAAAGAAAGAAAAGAGCAAAATTGTTGCATTGAGGCGCGCGTTAATACACCACAACTCAACATTAATCGAAGTGCGACAACTCAACATTAATGGAAGGGCCACAACTCAACATTATTCCGAAGTGTTCCATCCGTTAAGGTAGTAGGTCGCGCAGGCTAAGACAAGGAAAGGAAGAAGGACAAGAACAAAGAAAGAAGAACAGACAGCTGGTTTGGGACTATTTCAATTGCTTTTTTGTTAGGAGGGGCGTGGTAGTTAACGATTATATGTTACGCGCAATGCAAGGGTGCTAACCAGAAAGTTACTATCCAGTTGCTACTTGGACCGGAGGATGGGCTAGGGGAGACATAAAGGTACGGAAGAGAACGAGAAAACAGAAAGAAAGGTAAACACACTCGTGCGCAAACACGGCACTCGGAGACGTTCAACATGTACGGTAGCCCGCCCATCTTATGCGGTAAAATGGTCAGCTCTTACCCGTGCGTTTCGTGTCTAATGACGCATAGGCGTCTGCCTTTTATCGTGCATTTTTCGGCTGCTATAGGCTACCACGAACGCTACGTCAACACTTTAGCATCGTGAGTACTTTCCTTTTCGTACTCATCGGCATTATAACGTTTTCTAAAATTATTTATTCTGGACGTACCGTGCACATCAATTAGACTAATATATTGCAAGGTGTTAAGATGTTAAGGCACATGGGTATGAAAAAAGCCTCCTGAATGACATTGTCTCTTGGATGAGAAAAGATTTTCTGAGCACCTCATCTGAAATATATTATCGCAAGACGCTACGATTGTCAATGTTAGAGTATTCGATCACCGTACTATATAGCGCGAAATCTAGGGCTTAGCGTTATGCATCAATTTGAATTAACGCAGTTGCTATGTAAATGTTGCGAAGAGAAAGCAAAATTTTTGTTTATTGCCCGAAGAAACCCGGTGTTTTGAAAAGGACGTCGTGACGGAAGGCTTCGGATTGGTCTTGACCAAATGCTTGCCTCAACATGCCCCCAAACCATACTACAGGAGTGTTTTTAGTATGTGTCGGCAGGAAAATGCGACCCTATTGAATCCACCACATCAAAATCAACAGCACACGGCCCCAGTCACCGTGCCATTGCGGTAAGCGGCAATCTTATGTGTTCTCCAAACCAAGCGTGATACGTTATCCAAGCTTCTACATACATACATACATACATACATACATACATACATACATACATACATACATACATACATACATACATACATACATACATACATACATACATACATACATACATACATACATACATACATACATACATACATACACTGATTTGTACCCACGTCATGAGTGCATACGGGAGAGGGTCAAGACAAGTGTGCTACAGCACAAGAAGGAACATCACACAATACAGACACGGACATTCACCTCCGCAGTAGGAAAACTCAATGGAGGAAGGATGCGATCCCACTCGATCCTCAAGAAAATTACGAAAGCTGCATGACCAGCGTTAGAGCTTAGAGATGCTGAAAAGCGGCAGTGTTTGGGACGTTCGGCACTGGAGGCGCAAGCGCCACCTGCGTTCTCCTTGCAACACTTCACTGAGGAATGGGATCTCACTTTGGCGGAAACTCCCAGGGGGCACCAGCGTTGCAGGCTTGGCTGACTCTTATGGAGAAAGGGTTGCACGGAGAGGACGGCTGTCGCGAACGATAAAAACGACCCCCGGTTGCACTAAGCCCGAGCCCTGACGGGGCGGGCGACCATCCGGAACAGAGCTGGCTGTCTGCGGCGCTGCTTCTCCATCAGAGGGGCCACTGAACGCGTGATCCACCAGCGCCAGCTCCTCTGCAGACCTCGCCTTCCCTCCTCACATGAGAAGGGGTGGTGCCACGTGTACAGCCGCCAGACAGATGACATGCTACCGCGAGTCAACGATGGCTTGAGTAATGACCTGGAGCGGATAATGGGTCACACGACTACGCACTGCGACACTGCTGTCTTTAAGCTGTTTCGCATCTTTATTTTTAGCTTATCTGAAATTGAATACGGTGGGGGCTTAGGGTAGTGAGTTTCTAGTGCCCACAGAATGCAGTATCAACCGCGCAAGAGAGCACGACTTGAGGACGAGATTCGGTGCCCAACTCGGAAAACCTAGTGAAGAAGCATCATGGTGTGAAAAAGACACGAACGGTTCGAGTCAATTCAGCAAGCCGAAGAGCTCAAACAAGAATCGTAAAATGAATTCATAAAAGCCTTTTCGGCATTGGCAGGCAGCATTACAAAATGTCTTTCAGGACGTCGGCAGTCTGTGTAGGCCGCGACAATATACTCGCTATGAAAATCCGTAGGCGCCTGCTGTTGTCAAATACATTCCGTGCACTCAACGGCTGTGGCGCGTGGACTGTACTGCGATTTTTAGTTGAGCGAGAGCACGAAATTATGAATGCAAATGCAATCTACCAAAAGCAAGCACTCTACAAGGGGATTAAAATCTTAGCACTTTATATCGGCAATAAATATAAGGTAAAAGAAAGAATTCTTTTCAGTGCTATGCTATGTTTAAACAGGAGACAGAAATAAAAAATAAAAGAAAGAGCAGTAAGACTGAAAAGCCTTATGAATGCTATCCACTAATTCATCCTTGCAAAATAGAATTGCGCTTTTAACTGACCAGAGAGAAGGTCGAGTCAGGAGGATATACGGAAATATTCCGTATCATTAGATATGACCTTTTCTGAAACACTACAATTATTTGAATTATATAGGTACAGCTAATTTTCAGTATGTGATTGCCATATATGGACATTCATCAAATAAATTGTTTTACAGAATATTGATTTAGCTATTTTTTTAGGAAAAGTCAGTTTTTTTCAACTCCTATATGTCGGTAGCAGCATTGAAACGTAGGGAACTAGCACCTCAAGTCGGATATTCTTCATCTCCCTCCGCTTTCTCGTAATACTACTACATTATTCTAAAACATTCTACAACACTATAAATACCACCAAAACAAGCAAATGATCACAATGCCTAAAGAAAGGCACGTAAAATACAGAATATTATACAGGCACTTTCCATGCTAGCATGCTTTTCTGCATTCATCATTTCAGCACAGAACCAAACGAATTATTCTTTACCGTGGAGTTTGAGGAGAGGGAGAAAGAATAAAAAAATATACAGAGGGTACTTGTGAGTCGAACGTTCGCAGCAAGTTCAGCAACACGCAAAATATGCTAGGTACAAGATATAGCTGGCACAGGTGTGGAGTCTGCATTATTTACGAAGACCTGACAGCGCGACGCACATTCGCCTTTCTTTCGTTGGCGTCGACAATGACAGCGTCTTTATCCCTATGCAGCGTTTCTCTCGGCTCACGCTCAACGACTGCTCCGTGCTGCTAAGGAATAGCTGTCGCATGCGTGCAAGCGCGCGCCAGTAATTAATATTCGTACTCTTTCCCAGCCACCTTCATGCCAGAGACATGAAATTTGTATTAGCAAGGGCCTCCGGGGGATAACAAAAACGCCTTCCTGCAGATATGACACAGTGGTAATGTAGATAGAAGAGACTACCGTACCTTCGTATGTCAGAAGAGAACAAGCGAAATGAATACCTTCCTACCTGCTTCTCGCCCACTTTCTTACCTGTGGTTCTTTAAAACTATCATGAACGTGCTTTCCTCGCCGTTTCTGCGGCTCGCGAGCGTACATGAAAGCCACCACGTTAACAAAACAAAAGGCCCACAAGACGATATTTTTTTTACGCTCTCTTTCTCTCTCTTTCTGCGAAAGTAACAGAAATAAAAGAGTGACGAAACGGTCCTTGCCAAAATCGTGAAGATAGGTGCCATCTACGTAGCCACGCCTGTCGAGTAGAGTTGGTGACGTAAAGACACGGTCGTGAATGCATCGCGTGTCTTGCTCGCCTCGGCGAACAACCCCAACCCCCACCCCTTCCTTTTCCTCCTAAGGGGGTCGCCGTGCGGCGCGGTCGACACTTGTGGAATTGGCGGGGGCCGCGGCCGCGAACACAATGCGAGCTCGGGCGCACCGGAGCCCGGAACGCATTCGTCTCAGGCCGTCTCTTCCGCGCCAGGCACCCACTCTATAGCGCGACGGTCGTGAATTCGGGGAAACAAAAGAGTGCACCAAAAAAATAAACAGTACACAGCGAGGTAGACAGAAACAAGGCGAAAGAAAAAGAGTATATTCGCGTGCGGATGCAGTTTGCCGTTTCCACATTGCGGCGCTATCTTGCAGGGGGGCCCTCCCAGCGTTCGCTATATACTGCACTCCTCTCGACTCGTCGTTCCTGGGCCCGTTTCTATTTCGCTGGCGCTTTTGTACTCGTCGCAGTCGTCTTCGCCGCCCGTCGTTGCGCTGTGTCAAGTGGTTAGAGGAGAAGAAACACAGGCGTGTAAACAAGGTTGCTGCGAGGAAAATAAATAAAAGAAGCGGAGAGAAGGATGTGGAGGACAAAACGGCGGCCCCGGGAAAGAAAGCCGGGTGCTTGTGCAGAAGTTTCCGTCGCTTGTAGGGTGCACCGCGAGGTGCAACAAAAGACCGCGATAGCTGGAGGAAAACAAAAGCGAAGCGAAGGAAGCGAATTGAAGAAGAAGAAGGAGAACACCGGCTCGACTCGAAGCAGCAGCCATCGCTTGACTGTCTTTTGGAAAACTCCAATGAAACACGACCTGTAACTTCTCTCTAAGCGACCATTAGAGAAAAAAAAGTATAACACGAAGGCAACTCTTTCGCAGGACACGGACATTCCGAGTGAAGAGACGGCAAAGTTCTGCAGCGGGTGCCGTAGAGAGACTTCATATTGATCGCTGTCAACCGTGTCCTTTCGTTACATCGTGTTAATTCCATTCTTTGGTGGTTGTTGAAGCGTAATGCTTGTGCTGGTTTGTGTGTATATGTCTTATGTAATATTTGTTATATGTGCCTCCCCTTTGCAGCGCCATTCCTGTTCTCCACTTTCCTTCATAATAGCAAACCTTGTTCTTTCTCATTTTTTCCCCTTTTTTTCTCGTTGCCAGGCATTTCACGTTTGAGCGGAGGTGGAGACCGAGGCAAACTCTCATTGAGACCCGGGGCACGGATGTCGGTTAGGACCGGGCTAGGCCATATACACCACGCTGGAGGCATTCTTGTCACGCTGACTAGGGTTACTGTATATATGTTATCTGTTCTTTGTTATCTCTCCTGCCAATGATAGGTTATTACTTTCTATACGCGAACGATAGTTGCTAGGCGGTAGCAGGAAGAAACTTCGCCACAACCGTGCGCGAATCGCAGAGAAATAAATATAAAGAAATTGCGGTGAGACTGTTTAGTCCTACTTTATATATTATTACAGGAATAATAGTCAATGGAAGAGCTATATGCGGACGTATTTATGGTTACGTATGCATGCAGCACCATCCAGGACGACTAGCTCCTACCATGTTACCAACTCGTTCTCTTCCTCTCAGCTCCGAACGAAGTGTCGTTCCACGGTTAATAGCAGTAAAGCTGTTATCACAATTAAAATAAGATGCAACGGAACAGCTGCACTTGTGTACAGCAGTGATAATTATATGACGTTCAAAAGGACAGACTGGTGTGCCAGTTGGTAAAGCATATCTTTTCAAGTATTAGCGCACACCAAACACCAAGGAAGAAGCAGCAAGACAGGGCGCTATTTGCTGGGAACTCAGTATTCCTCCCGCATATATATATATATATATATATATATATATATATATATATATATATATATATATATATGAATTTCGCGCAGAGGAGCAAAATGGTGAGAGAGGGAGGAAACACGTGAACCAAATTGAAATTGCTTTATTAGCCATCCTGTACACATACCTATACAGATGGGGGGACTGTAGAATAAAAGCTGACCTTGGATAGCTTGACGTCCCGACCCGAAAAATGACCCGACAATCAAGCAAGCGGCTGACAAAAAATAAAAGAAAACAGCATTTCTGTCTTTTTTTTTTTTTGATAAACAGATTGATGGGCGAATAACAGCATCCATGTCTTTAATTTACACTGCTTCGATGATCTCCCTCGTGATTTGATCACGATTTCTGGTCTGTATCCTGTCTTGCTCCTTCTTAGTACGTGTTTGCTCTGCGCTAATACTTGAAAAAAAAATTATGTGATGTTACGCTTCTCTTTCTAACAGGCACTATTACTGCGTCGGAAAAGGACAATAAACGCCAACAAATAGCGCGCAAGAGTAGCAGAGCTAATAACGAGACGATGAAGAAAGTACATTGTCTCGCTTGTGCAAAAAGCCTTGTGAAACCGTCTCCACTGCTGCTACTCCTGCACTTGCGTGTAGCCATACGGCACGTGGCATCTAATTTGAGAACTTCCACATGCAATAACGCAATTTAGACGAGAAGCATGATTCAGCTCACTTCTATAAGGTTGCGCAGTTAATAGAGACAGAAAAAGCGCCGGATACTCTGTGATCAATATTTCGTGAGCGCTTTCTTCCCACACAAGCAGCAAACAAGACGGCGAGTATATTGAGGCATGCTCGGGAATTGTATGAGCACATCGGTCGTTGTCACTGCCGTCGTGGTTATTGTCCTTATTCGTGCCTAAATTGAGGAGAAGTGAGGAATCCTGGTTAGAAATAGCTGGGAATATGACAATTAGCTGATTTAAAAGTACTAATTACAAATTCGAGAGATTTGTCCCGTCGCATCTTCTTTGTCGGCGTCCAGGCAGCCAGCGTACCTTTTTTTTTTTTCTGGGCTCACACAGCGGGGCTGGCAGGCACTCATAACTGCCGCCGCATACACCGGGAACAGTCAGCGCGAGAGGAGCATATTACAAGGAAGCGACCACCGCGGCCGGTGTGCGAGAGAGAACGGCTAGGCAGCTGCAGTGCTGTGGAATCTGAGAAAGTGCGTAGCACGGGGAACCCAGCGATTGTCATTGTGCGCAGAAGAAATGCCGAGGGAGGAAAAATCGCGCACACGACGAGGTGGTGGCGCCCTCTCTGGTGCGTCGCCACTGTCAGCCGGAAGCAGGATCACACGACGGAAGGAGACGGTCGTCGACAAGGTGAGACCCTAAAGTGTTACGCACTTAAAAAAAATAATCACCGGTTTGGGATGAGAGAAAACGACGTCTGGAAGGGAAGACCGGGAGGAAAGCGGAGGCGACTCATGTTTGTGATTGATCTGTGGGGTTTAACGTCCCAAAACCAGCTCTGATTATGAGAGACGCCGTAGTGGAAGGCTCCTGAAATTTCGACCACCTGCGGTTATTTAACGTGCGCTGCCATCGCACAACACGCGGGCCTCAACGTTTTGCCCCCCTCGAAATGCAGGAACCGCTACCGGGATTCGATCCCGCGACCTTCGGATCAGCAGCCGAGTGCCATAACCACTAGACTGCCGTGGTGGGACGACGTGGTGTTTTCTGTCGGCAACTTTTCGGCGAATTTCGTCTCCTTTTCAAGTCAGTCGCTTTGCTGCGTACAGCGACAGTTGTTCGGTAACGTGTACAATAAAAGCCCGATGCGTGCGCATTCAGAACCGTTCGCAAATATTTTGCTGCTGCTGCTTCGTTCAATATTTCTAGATGACGCTGCCAGTAGCGGTTTTGTGCACGAAGCCTACAGCTTTCCGTTTCTTTTTACAGCTTTTCAGCAGATTATGGTGGTAGAAATGTAGTCGTGCTCGAATTTCACCAATGATTCGTGCTCTGATTAGACATGCCAGAAGCCAGGTTTGACCAAACAGCAAATGCCGAAGTACTCCAATACCATTATATTAAACGCTATCGTGATCGAACAAGGGGGCAGGCTCTCGAAGCCACGTCACGTAAGCTTAATAATACTAAGTCCTTACACGTTTGTTGCGCAGCTATTGCGTTTTTACTGCATAACGGCTAACTTGTGCAATTTAATTATCAAGCCTATTAGAAGAGTATTTTTTCCTCGTCAAATTGTAGCATAAAACGTAAGACAAATAAAACAGTGGACGCATTCTTTTTTTCAGCACGGCGAAAGAACCACCAGAGTGGTAAATGAAGGTTAGCTGCACTAATACGCACAGACATATTTGCTTATCTTGACGTATCTTGACGTCTTGATCTATGCGGTTTATTATGTTCATGTAAGTTGCTGCAAAATATTTCGAAGAACTTGCCCGCAAGTTCTTTAAAATATTTTGAGTGTTTCTTTGTTCAAAGGTTCTCTTTTTCACCCCACTAATCGCGATTTCTCGAATATGAGTGCTCGCGCTTTTCAACGCTCCTACAGCAGCTTTCGAGTCCAATAAAACTTCATTATTCGGTAGCCTGCGATATTGAACATTGTAGGACAATAAACTCCGAATACATCTGGCCAACATCCGCCTTCCAAAAAGTATTTTAATAGACGAGTAGCCGTTACCAAAGCCGGCCCCACGCCTTGCATGTACAGGTACTAGCCAGTCGAACCAGTGCATTCATTTTTTTTTTCTCGTGTCCTTTCGCAATCAGGTATGGTGATGGCTATAGTCAAAGGTGAAGAACGCAATAATTACACAAGAATTTTTTTTTCCAGCATTAGCTGTGGCACACAGTCTGGTACAGTCTGGTGAGAAGAACGCATGTAATTCGTGCATAATCTATTATTAAAAGTTATAACGAAACTTAGCTATACATGTTACATCTTTGTGCAGGCTGTACCTACGGATCTCTCTGTTACAGCTTACGATAACAGAAAAAAAAGTTCTATGATGTAATCCTATATATCTCGAGCGAGGGATAGAGGGATGAGAGGGGGGCTGAGGGGCACCCAAACTTTTGTCGCTTACAGATACGTGTTGTCTGCATAATCTCTACGCGACTTCTACATATATTTTCTTATTCAATGACTGGTATTTCTTACTGGCTTCTAACCTGTCTAAATTATTTCTTCATTAGTAGCGAAAGATACCCAGACAAATGGTGTAACATGATTTCAGCAAGTTTGAACTGCGAAGTACTTCTCACATTATTTTATTTCGACGAAAACTTTTCTTCAATTCCTGGTGTGGACACGTATATGGGTCTCATGAGTGCTTCAATGCATAAGTTGTGTATGAATTGGAAAGCGCTTCGTTAATTATAGTACGGCAAATCCCAGAGTTTTAGCCAAGATGTGTATTATCCAGGAAATAAATAGCGTCAGTAACGTTTCTGCTTACGTATTTTCCTATTGCGGAAGAAAAAGCGCTTCTCCGAGCTTTTGTGCAATAAGTTAGGATGCGATAATGTAAGGCTTTTATATTTACTTTTATACAGTTCGAAAATTAAAGGGACGTGCGAAATAAAGGTTGACGTGATCTCAAAGTTCGTATACTGCTAATGGCTTAATTTGCGGTCTTCCACTTCAGCCTGTTATTTAAGTGCATTTCTGTAGTATTTTTATTTAGCAAACTCAAAGAGAAACATAAAGAGTCAATCGCTTTTTGAAATATGTATGAAGACAGGGTTAAGCGATGCAACCACTCAAGAGAAAAGAAATCGTAAACGATAATTACACGAAGAGATTCCATTCTGAATCTTATTTTCTCATATTATCATTTCTCTTTTCCAGGCGTTCGGAGACGAGACAGTTGTGCCAAAAAAGGTCGAGTTGGCTTTTCCCATGAGAGCCGACTCGGCTATTCTGTAACAGCATTTGAAGTTTCTCTCTCTCCAAGGGAACAAAATAACCGACTTTCGGCGAAAAATCAATAATACTACAGAAGTAGAGGGGGCGGGGTGGGGTCATGCACAAGTAGGGGAAAGGTGGCGTGGGAGAACAAATTCCGCACTACACCATCAACTAAACAGAAGAAGTATTCTACCACCACTTGCAATGCAGAAGCAACGCATTACTGCAGACAACTCGGCAGCGGAGCACATGGTCGCAAGCTATGCAGCTGTGCGGACAGCATTAACGGCGCAAAATAAACGGCAAGAATACAAACAAAGCAGTGAATAAGGAGCACCGCCGCTTGGACACGACCGACCAAGCGTCCGAAGAGAATACTTTGAAAGCGAAGCCGGGCATAGGAACTTGGAGCTGGGGCAGCAGCAACAAAGGCAGAGAACGGCAAGGACAAAGTTCAAGACAATGAAAGATGCGCTCCCCTGCCATTAAACGAACAAAAGAAGCGGAAAGGGAGACAGAGCGAAGCAACGCTCAGACGATCAAATAAAAGACGAGACAGGCACAGAGGGCATACTGCAAGCGCGCAGTGTACGGTGGGTCTGTGTTCGCTCTCGTCCGTCTCGGCCTGTCTTTGAAAGCTGCGTAGGCGAAGGAAATACACAGACGCACGCGTCTACGCAAGCACCGCGCCGCTAGTATACGAAAAGAACGCAGAAATGCCACCAGCCATAACAAGGAACATAGTTGGACAGAAGGCAGCGTTGTGCGACACCGACAGCGGCGTCGGCTTTGGGGTGGGAGCTGCAGAAGCAGCAACAACTGCCGAGGTCCGGAACGACCGAGACGACGACACCAATCAAACCTCCGCGAGGGAAACATACCGAGGTGAAAAGAAAGCCAAGCAAAAAGAAAAAGGGGGTGGAGGTGCGGGATACAAGTGAGATTCAGAAAAAAGGATCGTCCTATTCGCCTCCTTCTCAGCCTGCGTTGCTCCTCCTTTGCTCTTTACATCTTTCAGCCTTGGTACCCAAGCTCGGGGAATCCGAAGTCGTCCCGGTTGGAAAACGGGAGAAAGAGAGAGAGGCGGTGAAGGGTGAACCTTCACAACGGAACCCGCGGCAGCGCAGCCGATAGCCTGGGCCTAGCGTCAGGACCACGAGTCTGCACTCTCTCTCAGCTTGGTCCGGAATGTCAGGACTGCGTGCTCATGTGTGTGTGGAGGGGCGCAGTATAGAGAGGACATGCCCTGGTGTTACCGGGAAGGAGGAAAGCATCCTGCGAACAGGGAGGGCATATGGCGTCAACGTGAACATGAAAAAAAACAAGAGAAAAAAGAAGAAAGGAGTGCGAACTTGGCAAAACGAGCCCGTCAAAGATAAAGGCTGCTCTCCCCCTTCTTCTCACATTGCTGTCGCTAGTGGCTGCCAGCGTCGCGGGACGACGACGACGACTTTTTCCGTCATAGCCGTATTGATTCGAACAACACCCTTGTGCGAACTCTCTCGACCCGTTGGTGTCATTTATGCGGGCACTTTTTTTTTTCTTAAGGGGGGGAGGGGGGGGGGGAGGGAATGCTTTGTTGGCTTTTCGATTTCCTTTCCTGCCGCCGGCGCTGCTGCTCTTGCACGCACCCACTACTGTCTTGGCGCCAGGAAGTTTAGTGACTCGTTCAATAGCGGCCGGCAATCATCGACGGTCTCTGTCTCTCTCTGCCTCCTGGCTGTTCACTTTTGTTTTGTTTGCCCGTGATCCGGCTATTACGCGTGCATCTCAAAGGAACGCAGCTTTCACGTTCCGCTGGAGCTCATACATCTGCAGATGTTTGCAGAAGCAACAATTAACTTAATATTGCACGCTACTACGCACGTTTTCTTTCTCTCTGTCTCTCCCTCTTTTTACGACCAGCGACGATTGACGGGATCGAGTTCCGTTTCATATAGCAGGGGTCGTCATACACATCTGAAGAAGAGGTGGACATGGGCGGGCATGTAATGAGAAAGCAAGATAACTGTTGGTCGTTAAGGTTAACAGAGTGGGTTCCTAGAAAAGGCAAGCGTGGCAGAGGGCGGCAGTAAGTTATGCGGGCAGATGATACCAAGATGTCTGCGGGCATAACGTGGTCGCAGTTTGCACAGGGCCTGAATAATTGGAGAGCCGTGAAAGGGGCCTATGCCTTCCAGTGGGTGTAGACAGGCTGGTGGTGGTGGCGGATGATGATGATGATGACGACGACAATGACGTCGTACGTTAGCAACAATGTAAAAATTGGGTTAGGCAATGAACGCGGGCAATAAGCTATACTTCAGAATTTTTTCTTTTTTTTATTTTCTTTTTTGACATGCGTCGCTTGTTTGAGAAACACATGAAAAGCAGCAAAACAGCGCACGACGGACACCATGCTGCACTGTTTTCTAACCCATTGTAAAGGTTTTGCGTTGCGTTTCTCAGTAAAAGATTTTCAAGTAGTCAAGTAACTATTTCCTAACTGGGTGGAATGAAAAGAGACTTGTTCTGTGTTCCATATTGAACGCCCTAATATTCCAAGAGATCAAATTTGCCCGCAAATATCACAGTATTCACCAAGTCGTTATGCTAACATTGTCACCCATTAAACCAATATTTACAATCAAATCATTAACGATGAAGCTCGGGCTTCTTAAATTGAACGTGAACGTTCAGGTTAAGGAGCCCGAAACGGAAGCGATTAAATCTCGTATGTAAATGGAATTACAGAGGAAGAAAAAAAGTAAGCAGTTTTGATCATTTGATGCGTGCAAAAAAGGTGTTCTCCGTAAGGGAAGCCGCACGACGAGATCCATTGGAGCTCCTTATGCGCTTGAGCTGTGTTTGCTAGAAAAACAGGTTAGTTAACCACATGTTAAAACACTGCCATGCGTTAGCGCCGGACTTTTGGGGTTAAGTAAAACTTGCGATTATTGTGCTGCGGCTTAGCGAAGTACTGCTGTTGAAATATCCCAATAATTTTTAGGCTTTTCCAGGAGAGAGACGAAGCCGTCTTTTGTTTTTCTTTTTTGTCCTTCGGATAAAAGGATATGCTGCCTATTAAACACGAACAGGACGTCAGGACTATAGCATAAGAGGAAAAGCTCATTTGTCGTTACGAGAATCTAGAAGGAATACAAATACCAAGCAAAATAGAAAGAATGTGTACGGAAACAACACACGTACACAAGATATATAATCCGGTGGTTTTCTGCCTTCTAACACAAAACGGCTTGCCCTAATTAGACCCGGTGGGATTCTGCGCGCTTTCTTTATACACGCACGTGTCGTGCACAAAACGAACGTCAAGAATGCTGAAGGCCGCTGCAATTAGGGCCGCTCACTGTGACACGGGGGCAGCGACAACAGCGAAAGAATAAAAGAACGACCAATCGCGCACCCCAAACAGTTCCAGTGACCACGACGATAGGGAGCGCTGAGAGTACAGAGCAGAGTAAAGAGAGAGAGAGAGAGAGAGAGAGAGAGAGAGAGAGAGGCAGGATGCTCGACTATCTGGAACAACTCAGCGGTGGGTGCGGATCAGTCGTTTTTCCTCATTTGTCGTCACGTAAGAATGACGCGAGTGGAAACAATGAGTATCGCGGATGAAAAGGCAGCATAAATAAAAAAATTAGATGGAGAGAGAGAGAGAGAGAGAGAGAGAGAGAGAGCAAAAGGGGGAAGGAATAAGTGATGCACCGAGGAGCGTCAGAATGGGTAGCGACAACGTAGTGGCCTCTCGAGGCAGTCTGCTTGCTACTTCAAATGTCGGTGAAGCAATAACTCGGCCGCCTTGGGAGCTAATGAGCGTATCAGAGGCAGCAGTAGCACCGTAACGCGCTTTCGCAGGCCGAAGAGGTCACGAAAGGGCCGAGCCGTTTTAAAGGCGCTCACTGCCTCGCAACTTATAGGACGGCCGAAAGCGAACGGTATGAATAATGCCGCCACCCGGTTGATACAAAGCAGCGAGGCCGGCCTGCTACGTTGGCAGATAAAGTCGGCCGACCTGCTGGCCAGCTCCCGGAGCGGCCAGGAGAAGATATCTGCACTGGTCGGCTGGTGTAAATCATGCGCCGTTTCCACTTCGAGAGCTGCCCTATCTCGCGTGCCCAAATTAAAGGAGCCGGTCTCGTATCAGGGCCGCGGAAAGCAAAAAAAAAAAAAAAAGTGGTTGCGCAAGCACCAAAATTACCCTCGGCACGTTGCTCGAGTACCGCCTCACGCAGTTCGCCTTCTTTCCACCGACTGCGTTACAGCGGTGCATTGCACCCAGGAGTGCGCTGCTTTTCAATTATTTTTGGCTCGGCTGCGCAGCTCCTCAATTAGGTCCACGCGCCGTGAATGGGATATTCGGAAATGCGGGTCGCCATTTCACTTTCTTTCCCGCCTTTTAGCCTCGTTTTCCCTAACGTTACGCCGGTACAGTGGAGAATCTCTCTCTCGCAATGCTTTTCGCTGGCTCTGCTTGTAATAGCCAGCTGGAATGCATTTGCGAAACGAAGAGGCCAGCGATTGTGTCGAAAATTATATTACGCAACACTCTCATGCGCGAACCAAAGCAAAACGTTAGTGCACCAGGTGCTAAGCGTCGTGAATAGAAACTGCGGCAATTAGGCGAAAGATGATCTTTATTATGGGTACATTTTATAGGCACATTATTTAAAGGACGGTGAACATCATGTCTGCTGCCGGCTCTTTAACGTTGACAAATATAGCGCTGGCGCTGTTTTCATATGAATGTAGTCTATTGGAGACTCACTTCGTTCACGCTTGGTGATGCAGCAGGCTGGCGCACTGGGTGCCGCAAGAGGTAGACCCGAGTTGGAATTCTGCGTTTGTTACTTTTATTACTTTAAAGGGACCGACAAGTGATCAGAACCTTCGATTAGATCTGGCAGAAATGAAAAAAACCATGAATTATGATGACAGATTGAAATATACTTAATGGGGCTTGAGTAGGATTTGTATTTTTAAACTGCGTTTGAAAATCACAAAAAACGGGTATGTCGCGCAGCGTAGCCGTAGAGACTTCGTACTGCTATATGGAGTCTTCGGTTTGGTGTGCCTAGTCAGATGATTTTATACGCACCATAATTAGTGCTCAAAGTTAGAGCACGCATATTATTAAGCATCCCCGCTCTGTTCTGTGCCTGCCCACGAGGTACGAAACAAATAAGTTCACATTGAGAAGTGGCGCTGCCTTCGCGGCGCAACCGTGGGACGCAACCTTGGAGTTTTTCTCTCGTGTCTGCGAAGCCGGTATCGGAATGCATAGCGCGAATTCGCGAGTGAGATCACAAGTAGTAGCGACATATAGACTTTATAAACGCAACATTGATTTCTTTTTATTTAGGGCTTCGCTGGTTGACTTTCCACACTGCCGGCTTATAATCGCTATCGCGCTCACCTCCCACTGTTTGCCACTGTGTTGCCGCTAAGACTCCATAGTCGCCGCTGATAAAAAATTCGGATTTTATATGTTTCGCGGCGTTTTCGGTGTTACCATTGATTGATTAGGCACTCTGACCGGACAAGCTTTCAGTTGCACTAATAAAAGCAGGTGCCATAAAAATTGGTTGTCGGTCCCTGTAATATTAACGCTTGATTTCCCAGAATAATACACAAAACCACCACTGGGATCAGCGGCGGGTTTATTTTCCTGAGGCTTTCTGTAGTGCCCGTCTCCAACGTCTCTCTCGCTATAGCGACACTAACGATACGTCAACGAATGTTACTAGTTCCTGAGTGACACGGGGAAACCACCTTCGCTGGTAAAATAGCGAGAGCCGAAGGCACAACGGTATCATTACCAACGCTGGTACCATTACCAGCGATTTAAAGGTTAATGACGTTGGTAGCAGAGAACGGCCATTTATAGGTCAGGAAATAGTGACACGGCCGATATTGCGATACGGGCGATGCAGCGCCATATGTTACAGTGCCTCTAATAACACGAACAAACCACTCACACGGGCAAAAAAGGGAGACCCAAAGGTAAAACATAAAAGGCGTTACCTTAGCAACTACTGCCGGAACGTCACCGTTCCCGTGTTTTGTGCCGGTGCTGTCGTCCCGTTGGTTGTTGCCGCTGCCGGCATAACATCTGAGAACGCTATAATGCCTGTTTCCGGCATAAAATCAACGACCTAACGGGAAGCTGTATAGGAGATGTATTTCGCTCGCACAGCAGCTTAGTCACCAGGTTTCAGCCATGCTCAGTACACACAGCTCTACCTGATAGCTCTTGCAGCAACGTGCGACTTGTCAGTATGACACCCTTTATTGTTATTTATTGCAAGTAACAACTTTTGAATGAAACCCTCCGCCCCGCCACGGTGGTCTAGTGGCTATGATACTGGGCCGCTGAGCTAAGGGTCGCGGGATCGAATCCTGGCCGCGGAGGGTGCACTCCGCGAAATCTCTGGAGCCCTCCACTACGGCGTCACCTACTGTCATATCATGGCTTTGGGACGTAAAAAATCACAATAAATCGATGCCACCCTTCATATTTTGCACAACTGTCGAAGAGCAGGCATTCTCGCTGCCAAAGACAGCCTCATAAAGACGTGAGTGTCACTGAAGTGGTGCATTAATATGTTCAACTCTGCGTCATATCCTGATTATTATTCTTATGGCTGCTCTAATTCGGTGAGACGTTGGACGCAAGCCGCGGTAATATATAACCTTTGACCACTTTACCACCCCAGTAACTACTCTGCTTTTCACAAATATTCTTTCATAATTTCCTCTTTTGAAATTCGGGTCGTATAGCTGCAAGAGAGTGTTACGCTAGCATTGTTCGTAAGAGAAAAGACAGCAGCATGGTGGTGATTACGCGATGCGCAATTTACGATAAGATGTGCAAAAGGTTTGGCGCAAAGCTGCGGGTTGGATCCCCGTAGCCACGGAAGCATTCCGGTAGAGCTAAATGGAAAGAAAGAAAGAAAGAAAGAAAGAAAGAAAGAAAGAAAGAAAGAAAGAAAGAAAGAAAGAAAGGAAGAAAGTGAGTGAGTGAGTGAGTGAGTGAGTGAGTGAGTGAGTGAGTGAGTGAGTGAGTGAGTGAGTGAGTGAGTGAGTGAGTGAGTGAACGAGTGCAAGGTGAAAGATCAGGCGCAGGAGATCAGATAAAGAAAATGAAGGGTCCATTATCGGGACACCACCAGTTGGTAGGACAGGACGTCGTGGCGAAGTGCAAATGTATGACTGACATAAGTTATAGGTAATGACTCAGTTTGACACCCTTGCTAGTTACGTTGCGAATGATGATAAAAATACTCATTAGTGATGGTGGTTTTGCGGGACAAAACTACGATAGGACTATGAGGCAACATGTAGCGATGGGCTTCAGAACTTTCGACCACCGTGGCGCTTTAACGTCTACTGATAACGCGCGGAAGACGGGCCTCTATCATTCTCGACTCTGTCAGAAGTGCGACAGCCACAGAATCGGACCGAAGTGTTTCGGCTCAGCAGTCAAGCAGTACACCATTACACTAACACGGTGGATGCACTTAACAATTATGAACACATCCGCTGTTCCAGCGGTTTTCACGGCTAGGAACTGGCTTGGATTTTTTTTTTTTTGTACTTTGAAAGGTAAGGTTGACTCCTTACATCCTTTTTTCCCCTTAGCTTTGTTAATGCTTCACAGTACCGCCTGTGTCAGCGACGGCATTTAGGAATAAATGGCTGAATTAATTATTTAATTATTAATTAATTAATGAGACTGGATTAGAAAAGCAGACCGCTTTCGACCGTTGTTGAGCCTAGAAGGGGCGTAGTAATGCTCACAGAAAGGCTTAGCGACCCACCTGAGTCAATGTCGGCTGTGAATTGTCAAGGAGAAGCACATCGGCTCATGCGAAGGCGGCCGAATTCAACGTGTATGAACGGAAGCCCATATGCGTCGAAGGAATAAGGAGGAACATATACTGCTGTCGAGTTGCAGTTCACCCAACAATCCCCTAACCAACACAATTGAATATCTATTCACTGTAAAGGAGGCTTGGCCTCTGGTGCACTGCAACTAGTAAGTCAGGAAAGCTTTACAAAGCTAAGGCCAACGTTTGCGAAGCGATCTTTGCCTGTAGAGTGTACTTTGCCTCTTAAGTAAGCTTAGTGAGGCAAAGTACACTCTACAGGAGCCACTGCGACATATTGCGATGGTACTCTTTTTTTTTTTTTTTTCGCGAACACCGAACAAAGCACGTTAAGTATAACTCAAGCAGGCTAACCAGAACCACGTCTGGTATGCTAACCAGCTCTGCGTAGTAGTTCTGGATGGAGGATGGTAAAATTTTGAGTGGCATTGCAGGGAATACTGAAAGAGAAAATTTAGCATTTAGACAGGAATGTTATGGAAGTTTCATGAGCTTCCTTTGCAAATTTGAAATTATAATTTACTTAAACACAATATTGATCGGAGTGCCGATGGACTTTCGGAAGATGCAGCTGCTTCTTGAGAATAACTTGCCCATATTTCCAGAGTCACATTTATGACCTCGATGTCAAACACAAGCGCATTTATTCCTACTGGACATGTATTTGACCTTCGGAACAGGTTCATCCCATGTTTTGCCGAAGAGCATAAGTTTATGCTGGATAAACTGAAAGAAAAGGTACATTTCGTGCTCTGGTAATCCTGAAAATTTGAAAGTAATGTGCCTACAAATATTTCTAGGTGAGTGTTAGCAGATGTGCGATTGATTTTTATACATTAAAAAAAGGTGTTAGGTATCTGTTAGTCTAATTTGTGAAGCAGGCGTCATGTCGGAAACATGTTAATATATGTCACAGTGGTTTCCTGGTTTTAGTATCAGTAAACGTGATCATATGACGTGTCTATGTGGTTCTTACAGTTCATGGAAATTTGTTGAGTCTAACGTAAGTATTGCCGAAACCTAATAATCTATGCAGTCACTAAATTCGACAAAACGTTTCTAGGTTGTCGAAGGTTTTCAGCCGAAATTAAGCGAGTACGAATACCGCACACCACAGGGCTTTTTCGTCCCCATTAAGTTGGCGCCGGAAAGTTTTGTTCATTGATGAACCAATACCAACCAGTCCAAGCCACGTTTGTGCCATGGAGAGCATGCGAGAGCAAGAAATGTTTGGAAACTGTATATACCCCAAACAAAGCATATTTTAAAGACAAATACTTTGCGCAGTGATAATTGAGTATATGTACCACGCCTGCGAAAGCAGCGTGCCTTATAACTCATTGCTGTTAGCCTGAGTGATGTTTTCGGCCATAAAACTGGGTGCATCATCTACTTCGATATTGTTGACCTGAACAAGTTCATGACATTTCTGACTGCGCCAATAAGGAACACGTGAATGGTTGTCTACAACTACTTGAAGGAGTTCATAGTTTATTTAGATATCTTATTTAGATATCAACCGCTTCTCTTAAATTTGCTGATCACCTGGTGCATCAAGAAGAATACGGCGCATTTACCCTGACGAAATGTACCTTATCATTGCGACGCCTCATGGGAAGGCGAAACAGAATAAGTACAGTCGAGGTAAAGAAATCTTGTAGTTCACCACAAAGAACATAAATAAGCAACATTTAACTATACCATGACATTATTTATTGCCAGGTGTCTACTTTTTTTAAATACGTTTAGAATTATTATCAAGTAAAGAAATGCCAATTCCACTTGAGATATTATTAAGGCCTTAAACAGGCAATCTATATTCAAGCACAGATATTCTTTCTGGCTGCTTTGAACTAAGGCGCTTCCGAGTAATAAATAACAGAGGTAAAAAAATCTCCATAACAAAGGTCAGAAAAGCTGTTACTAGCATCGATCGTAGGAAAAATAAAAATGTTATTCCTCGAGGTACGAGATAATGTAAAAGCATGTCGTTTTCAACCAGTACAGCAGTGTCTCCCCATCACGTTGTGCCATGGTTCGGAAACTACTTCAATATACATTCGGATCCAGGAATGTTATTGAGTTGTCGAAGCCAACGAACATGACACACTGATACGGCTTCGCTTTGCTCTATTTCTTCCAAAAACGAATAGCACATTGGAGAAGAAGAGAAGTCAAGAAAACAACTTTCTTTAAAAAAAATAAACGGGACAGCAAGAATACCCCGGCTGCGTCAAGAGTCAAGCCAATGCCGTGCGTAGGCGACGATCAGAATGGTCGGTGGTCTCGGCACGCTCGCCTACTGACATCGTTTCGACAATAAGGACAAACGGGCCTATCTCTCTGCGTTGTCAGCGGACCGTTCTGCATCCCCGTCGGATGCCGGCAGTCACGTCTCACCTTTACGATTCGGGCAATAGCGTCAGCACCCTCGCCGCTCTAGGCGTACGCGTTTCCATTTCTAGATAGCTGTCTTCCTGAAAGCCCGCGGTGTTTGCACATTGCGTTCGTCTTCGTGAATACAAAGCGCGCGGAGGCGGATCCACGAGCCGAGCGAATGCAGTCGTCGCTGTTTCCTTCGGGAGCCGCAGATCCATTCCTCGTTGTCGGCTGGGGCCCGGTAGAGGCGACGTTAAACGGCAGCGAGACATGACAGTACGTAGGCAGGAATTCCGCGTGGGTTTTCTTAAACAATGCGCGGGAGCTCTTTCTTTTTTTCGTAATACGGAAGTATAATTTTGATATTCCACGGAGAATTATGGGAGTTTTGAGTTTGTTATCAACCGCGCACGCGCATTTCCGTCACGTTAACTTTTTCTTTATTTTTCTAGAGTAAAGCTACATAGAGGAAGAGGAGTTCTTATATACTTTAGCCCCCAAACATACATCTCTATCCGGTTATTTACTATAGGTATTTCTACGCGGCTCTGAAATGCGTGTATACGATTCTTGATTGTTCTGACAAAGCAACAAATCTGCTTGCCTACGAGAGAGATATAGAGTAAACTACTCATTGACCAGTTTGTTTACTGCTACGAGTGGGTGGCCTCCTCCTCACAGGTAGCCGTGGCCTTGGGCTGATAGCATAGCGGTGCTCGGCATATGTAGCTGGTTCACGGGCCTTGGACTTGTCATCTGTGCGTCCCACTGTTCTCATGTTGGTGACCAGATCGGCACTGTCTGCCGGTTATTGCTGCACTCCGAAGACATGTCGTAATGGGTGTGTGTGTTTTTCCGCGCTGGCTGCGCGTGCTTCTTGTCCTCATTTTTGCGAAGCACCTTCTGACGCTATTTTCTCGTTTACAAACAGGTGCCCATGCTCTTCCGTATCTTAGAATAATCTCGAATGACATTAATTTTCGATGGGCCGACCTATGCTGCTTTGAGCGGATTTGACAAAGATATTGAGCCTGCCGTTGGTAGTATAACTTCGGCTTTACATGAGCGTCTGCTCACGGAAATTTCTTAGCGATTAAGGGGGTTACCAAAATTCGATGTGAAGTTTAAATAGTGGTGCATACGCGTCCTTGCAAATATATATGGTTAAAGCTCGACATTGGTCCACAAGCAGCCATATTGTAACACGTCTAAACTACAAAGAACGGAAGAATGTAGACGAGTGGTTCATAGGAGTCGACGTCTCGGGGACGCTTTGAGGATCGGGACAAGTGATGGGGGACCACTTGCATTGACAGGGGAGACGAGACGTTATAAGTTAAGGTAATGCATTAAAATCGGGTTAATACGCACGCGCTTCGAGCCCACTGACCTTCAAAACGTAGCTTCGAAGCGTCCCCGACCGATTCTCCACAAAGCCGCATGTACAGCCGACCGCTTAAATGGCAACTCCGGCGGTTTTTTTTCACCATGTTCTGACATCGATGTTTCCCAATGGTACTCGTAGTCCTGTTGCAGCCAGGGTAGTTCAGTTTGCTCAGAAAAGCACCAATAATTTAAAAAAAACCGACTGAAAGGCGTCTTCTAACCGAAACCGAAACGGGTAGACGCGTCGTGCAGCGTATGCGATGACGCCCCAGCCTCCACTCCATCAGAAATGTGTAGCTGGTGCCAGAAAAATGACAGTGGCGAGGTCATCCGACGATGTATTGAGTTATGCCAGCTTTTCTGAACTTGACAGCGACGATTTTAACGCTCAAGTATGGTCGTTTTACTTTTGACGGCCCGCTGGCTCGGGTAGGATAAGGTGATGACGTAAGAAACAAAGGGTGGCCAGCGTGGCAATCCGCTAAAAAATTTTAAAATCAATTTCCAGGAAAACGAATCAGCTTGCAACCGGCTGACTTGGCATATGTTATTACGGTGCCGATGAGAATATGTATTGAAAATGCCGTTGAGATCAGTGGACATTGAAAAATCGCCGGAGTTACCCTTTAAGCCGTAGTGGTTTGGCCTATGCCTACCGGTTAGTACGTGTCGAAATCGCCTTCGTCAAAACGCGCCTCTCAACTCGCGTGGTGGCCAGCGGCACATTGTGTTGCCGAAGGCTTTTCCCCTCTTCGGCAATATCCCAGACGGGTCGACTAATGATTCTGGCTTGGGCGTATTGCGGTGATGTCCTAACGAATGAGCATCTGAAACTAACGAAAAAAAAAGAAAGGAAAGAAAAGAAAAGATATGTCAGCCGCCGACGGATGCGCACGGACGGCTTATCGCCAACGACCTTGCGACGATGATCGTATTCTGCTATCTTCTCGTCGTACTGCACGCTTTCTATTCACTGCCACCTGCCTGTTTAGGACTCGACTGTGCCAACTGTGCGCCGTCTATTTAAAAAAACGAAGGGAACTCGTCGTTACCACTGTTGCCGAGTTGGCTCGGCAAGGTATTCGCAGCAATCGTGCACTATCGCCTACAGCAATGCAGCGCAGCGCGTGCGCTGCACAGGGAGCGTAGCGCAGTTGTCTTAAGTCACTGCACATTTCTAAATGCCGAAAACCCGTCGCACTCAATTCGTTGCCTCTTCTTTGTGCAGGACGCCCAGTGCATTGCAGAGACGCGAAGTTCACGTCGCTTGCAGGAAGCTCACCATCACCGCGGTAGCCGCACTGATCGAACAAGACATATACTCGTCGCAACCGTGCGTGGTCAATAGCGGCGCGGGCATGGAGAACAGTCCCACTCGCGGCCACGCGGTACAGCAAGCGCCCAAGCTGCGACGGCGAGAGCCGAGTAGGTGACGCGCTGCACGCAACTGGCCAGGGGCGATCGTCATCACGCGGAAATGGGCAGGAGTCCTATTTTACTAAAACAATGCGCTTTCTCTCAGTAGCCGATCTCGGTGCAGACGCGCGCACACGTGCTGGGGAGAGCCGATACGTGTGTCCGCCCGCCCTGCCAGCCGTCGTGTTTCCCGTAACCTACACAATTTCGAAGGGCTCTACGTTCTAGGACTTCATCACTAGGAACCTCGTTAGCGCAATCCATGAAACGGCCCATCGAACTTGCGTGATTCACGGATTCACTCGCGCAGAAGCGACGCCGTTGTACCGACTCACAACCTACTGTACGTGCAGCCAGGCGTGTCGATTTAAGACTGGAGGATTCGCTTTCCCCTTCTGTGCTTTCTGCGGTGATATCGGCGAAATGGAGTATTCCGTCTAGCTGTGTTGACTGTTCGACGAACAATGTGCAGCGGTGGTTCGCAGCCTGCAAAAGAGTGGTCTTCAACACAGGACTTTCGAGGACATTGTTGTGCCCGGAAGGCCTCCGACAGCAAGAAAGAGGGTGAAACGGCTGCTGATCGCATTCATTCGAGAAACGGAGAGGGTAGATTCCTGGCGACACATCCCTGACTGGCTTATAGGAGGCTCGGTTGGAACAGGTGCCGGATATATATGTCAGGCTAACACGGCCTGCTGCTGCACCACCTGCACCACCACCTACACCTATCGAGAACGCCGGAACTTACTTTGCGCTTTGGTAAAAAGAACGAAAGGGTCTGTAATGGATGTGCAACATTTACGTGTCATATTGCACCTACTTCATCCTTGGTAGTGGTGGCTCATGTCAATTGCTGGCGTAGGTTTTTCGAACCTCAATTGGAGAACCACTGATGTAGGCTATATTCTGAGGGTTCTCAAAACCATATGCAGCTACTTCTCATGCGTACCTTAGTAGAAAATGCGGGGGCCGTTTACCTACGCTTTGGGAAAGGTCAGCTGCTCAAGAAGTGTCTTGCAGTATTCATTGGGCTTGTAAAGTGCTGTCGGCCTGCGAGCCCGTTTTGTAGCGGACTGAATTTTGCAGCCAGACGAGTCGTCCATCACCTCGTGTTTCCTTGGTGTGAAACTATGTGCGGTAGTTCAGTGACGCATTGCGAATGGCACTTCCGACGCACTGTGGCAGAGAATAGGCGGCACGAAAGATTCGAGCGCAAGAACAGCAACGTATAAGGAAAAGGAAAACATCATTGCTATGAGCATTAGATGCCAAGCAACTTCATATTACAGTCATGGTGTAGGTGAATTAACTTTCAAGGTATTTCAGTTTTCTATGTTCAGACACTCTCGTGAGATCACTGCGGTCGCGACGTTTTAAAAAATAGTAATGCGTTACATAGCGTCAAGGCTCCCGTGTAGTCATTGTTACAATACAGCGCTTAGAACCATTCGTAAGAAACGGCATTTCATCGCAGCGTTTCCGCACCACGTAGGCGAGACACGTTGGGTGCTTTGCACGTGCGTGCGGCGAATCCCAAATGAAGTTTGCGCTTGTTTCTTGAAGGAATGTAGCCACTCTCAAGTGATGACGGATAGACAAAGGGGCTTGGCAAGTGGTATCTGACAATATCAGACGTTTCTACGTCAACTGAACTAGGAAACTCTCTTTGTGCATGGAACTTATCAAACTGCGTCCTTCAAGGGGACATCACTGACGAGCAGGTTAGCTTTGTCTAAACCAAAGTGTCCACGTTATATACCTTAAACACTTGTTTCGCTAAGGCCTAAGATAAAACAGAAAAAAGAAGATTTAAAAGGGTATACCCTGAAATGGTTTCAGCAACGATGATTCGCGTCTGCTGTGCTCAAATGGCCGACGTGCGGAATTCCACTGCGTGGCGACCAGCGGCAGTGGAAAGCGGCGAGGCGCTTTGAAGGGACGGCCGCGCCGGTGCTTTACCAGGAAATAATAAAAAGAAAACGTCGGTAGCGATGCGAGCAAACGTAGGGTTGGAGCGAGCGCTGAAGCCTTCCGAAGTAGATTCCCATGTTTCGGACTTCAAACGAGCTCGTTGGATTCGTTTCCTTCCTGGGAGGGGGTTCTGGCTAGAAGAAGTATCGCCGCCTCTCCATCCGCGCCGGTGATGGAGACGACGACCAGGGATGTCGCCGTTACAAGTATTGCGGTGGATAGAAAGTGAAATCAATTCCCCTCGGATGTTGACAGAACGACGGACTGCGCTGCGAGAGTGTTTTTACGTGTCGTTGATCACGCATCGGACTCTCTACGAGGATCCCCCCCCCCCCCCCCTCCGTGTACGAACGTTGACTCGCTCGCTTTCCACGTGCTCACTTTTGCTTGAAATCAGCGGTTCTTCATCATTTTTTTTCTTCGTTTATCCCACGATAAAGCGCGTGTTCTTAGAATCTGTAGCTTCGCGTTCTTTGATCGGCGGGCTAGAAATTCCTCCACCTAGTGCCCCTGGGCAGAAATGAAGACGGTTTGTGCGTCGTACACTCGCCATACCGTGGCGAAGTTGACGCAACTTACTATACTCTAGGGTCGGAAGCGCAGCTGCTCTATCTTACTGGAGCATTAAGATTTCAGATGCTACAGCGATTTTTTCAGTTTACAGTCAGATTATGCCGTGTTTGTTGGTGAGTGGAGAATACCTGAGAGCCTGCTGCCAGCGCATGTGACTTTTATGTACGGTCACGGAACGGTGAGAACATCGATTTGGGCTGACCGCTCAGTGTTATCGTTACAACAAACATTTCTGATACTTCAGCTGACAGGCACTGAAAGCGGGCGGCCGTTAAAGAAAGACCGTTATTTCTTAATTGTCCAAGGGAATACAAGCGTGGCTGAGGGGCACATAGCTAGGTTAGCGGATGAGGTCAAGGAGTCTGCGGAGGTAATGTGGCTGCAATTAGCACAGGGCCGGGCTTGATGGCGAAGCATCGGTGGCATCTTTGCCTTTAAGTGGGCGTAGACATGACGATGATAACGAGGATGATAATGATGATGATGATAACAATGATGATAATGACGATGTAATTTCTTGGAATCAGAGCTATAAAACAGGGGCCACTTGTGCTCCTTGGAAGAATATATCACTCACTTTCCCGAAGATGCAGGTGCTCTTGTATAATCGACATGCACATTGTTGCTGCAAATCATCATACCACGAAGAAGGGTCCCCAGTCAAGCTACGCTGCTTATTCGAGCATGATTCGTACCGAGTAAAGAAAAATTAGGCACAACGTTCGGCCCTAAGTGTAATGTGATCACTTTCGGTTTATGTTAAACCGGAAAAGCTTGCGGGAGAGGGCAGGGCGAACCCATGCATGCAAAATATCAAGGGTGAAAATCCAGGCAACGATGCGGTTTCCCAGTGTATCGCGCCTCTTATCGTACATTCTCGGTTTTTTTTGCGCTATTGACGCTTTTTGATAAAAGGCTGCTTTTTGTTGTCTATCCCGCGGTTGCTACGAGGTGTTATCAGTGCAAGCTGTCTCAAGCAACGTGCAGGATATTGGTAATATCCTAAGTTTCTTGGTTCAGCATCCACCTGAAGAGAGAGAGAGAGCAACTTTATTAAAAAAAATGTAAACGACATAGTACCTTGCTCGGCGTTCTTCGGGACGCCAATAAATAAAGCACGCGCTTACGCTGGCCTAGTGCAGCCTTAAAAGATATGCTAGTCTCTGCTGATGTTTCAGATGCGGAACAGCTTATGGTCGGGCTATGTCACTCCCTCCCTCCATCCATCCATCCGATGATTGATTGATTGATTGATTGATTGATTGTGGTTCGGTTAGGAAAGGACGCTAATTTCTGCAGCCCATGTAGGGAGCACGGCTAAGCGTCCGTGGGGGAGGGGGAAAGGGAGTGAAAGAGATAGGAGAGAAAGGCCGTAGTGGAGGGCTCCGGAAATTTAGACCACCTGGGGTTCTTTAACGTGCACTGACAACGCACAGTACACGGGCCTCTGGCATTTTCGCCTCCATCGAAAATGCGACCGCCGCGGCCGGGATCGAACCCATCCATCCGCCTTGTGGCATCCACACCCACACTACGCATGCGCATCCTCCTCCTACTCTCCTTGTCTCATCTCCTCTCCTCTCGGCATTCCTCCTCTCCTCTCCTAACAGCACGCGTTGACTATGGAAACGCTCTTTCTTCGATGAACGCTTTACCAGCTCGCAAGGAACGAGAACGCGCCCTCGCCCGCCAGAGACAACGCTGACGCAGGCAGCGTCTGCTAACGTCAAACCGATGCAAACGCGACACCTAGTCAAACCGATGCAAACGCGGTGTGCACCCCCCGTGCTGCTTCGCATCGCCTCATGGTCCCCTTTTGCGGGAGATGGTGTAACTTTTTTTTTAGGGGCGAAGCTCCTCTTAGTCTAACCTTGTCCCATGTCAGGCGTAACCCACGCGCCGAGGGCGGCACGCGCTCGCCCTCGGCGCGTGCTGTCTTGTGAGAGAGAGAGAGAGCGAAAGGCGCGCGTTGTCTATGGAAACGCTCTTTCTTAGATGAACGCTCTACCAGCTCGCAAAGAAGGAGAACGCGCCCTCATCCGCGAGAAACGCCTCCTAGAAGCCGCGAGACACAACGTTGGCGCAGGCAGCGTCTCCTAGCGAGTTTCTTGATTGAGAAATACCGACTGCTCGCGTTGGAGAACCGTTCACCGGCCACCCATATATATATATATATATATATATATATATATATATAGGCACTGGATCTTGACTTGCAATGAAGGGCCGGTGGGAGATTTCACTTGTGCATAGCTGAACCATAAGGATTCGTAGCGTGCGCGTTAACTAAATTAATCCGGAACTCGGCACGATCTACGATGAACCTCCCGAGCTTCGCCCACTCACCATCATTCACTCCGTGGATATGCTGCAATTTTTTTTGCACAAGTGGTCCGATGCGCTTTTCAAGGTGTTAAATTCCGTACTGCTTTGGCAAAAGGTGAGATACATTCTCATGCTGCAAAACCTTACACATATACTGCGATCCCTAAAGCAAATCCTATCACAAGGGGTCTTATAATCGTGAAGAAAATGTGCTACTGAGAAGGCTGCAGAATACATAGCCCGGATTACGACGTAGAGGTTCTAAATAAGCACGCCATTAGCGCTTTATATTAGATAGATAGGATAGGACAACTTGTACGTAGCACATCTTTCCACCACCGTTGAGAACACCGAAGCAGCTACAAGTCATTCTGCAGAGCAATTTATTACTGCTGAAAGCCGGCCTGTCGTGCGCTACAAGTTATGCTGAAAGCATGCCACGTCACCCTGTCAAGATGTTGCTTTGAGCATATGTATGTCTGTTATGTTCTGCAAATATACTCTCATCCAACCCTTCCCACATTTCAGGTCGTATTTATGAAGCGGTCCCAACTACTGGCTGGATTTCATGATCCAGTATACTTCTGCAGTGAACCATGCGCAAATATTGATCGTGCGTAAGGATAACCCATGCGTAAGTAAACTTTCATAGCCCAATTGCAGTCGCTGATTTAGCTCACGTGGCTCCATCGAACACTGGTATTTTGGCGTCCCCATGCGGGGTCGACAACCCATCTTCATTCCTCCCGTAGTCGGGATAGGAAGGCTGCTGCGACAGCTCTGATCAAACGGATGCAAGGTAACATGCAAAATGTTGATATAAGTCACAGAACACAGTCACAGAGTATAACAGAACACCCTTTTTTTCTAAATTTGATCACTTGTAGACGATGTGGAACAGCTAATCGCTTTGCAGATGCTTGAACACATTCATTTGGTTGTTTTGAATGGAAGCACCATAGTCATTAGTTCACTCCAATGGATTTTATTGTCCTTCACATGTTCGACAGTGAAACATCCGGATCAAGAAGAGGAAGCTTAGGTTGGCGTGTCTAAATCGTGGATCATCTTCCTAATGACCATAAAATGTCTTTATGGCTGCCTATGTAAGGTGAAAGAAATGTGTTGGCACACTGTGTAAGGGCAACAAGTTATAGTTAAAACACGTAAATGTCTTTAATATGTAGATGTAAGCATCCAGCACACTTGCTGAAAATACCTGAAATGTATTTTCAAATAAAGTTTAATGAGGCTAAGACGAAGTTTCTGAGAGCCAGAAATAACTTAGTGGAAAAGAAATAAGCAGAGATTAGGTTCCCTGCACATCGGCACACATAACAAGAACGCATAAGAATATGGCTTCTTTAGACAGAAAGACATGAGAGAGCAGATCCTTCGAACCTACAAGCAGGTAAGACACACGACGTTCATTCAGCACAGCTTCACAAATCAGTAAACGCTAGAGACACCACAACGAGCACGTCGCCTTCCCCACGCAAGGGAGAGAGTTGCGTGTGTAGCGCAGAATCAAGGGGGTACCTCGCGAGCCCAACGCGCCGAGTGTTGTACAAAAATAAGAATAAAAAAACGCACACACGGAAGTAACCACGACTGAAGCAGCGAGCCTTCAGAATAGCTCTCGTAGCGTTGGTCTGCGATCGATGGCGCCATCTATGTGGCTACGTCTGCATCCTCACACCGCCTGCCTTCGTGCCTAGCTCAGCGCAGTGGCAGCGGCCTACCCCCCACCAGCTGCCTGAAAATGAAGAACCGCCATCGAGCGAAGAAAGAAGAGGAGACGTGGCAGCCCGGAGAAGGTGGGAGACGAAGTGTTGGCGAGGAACAAAAAGAGGGTATTTTTTGACATCGAGGAGTAAACGACATATAGGGGGAAAGCGAAAACGGCCGGATCAAAACAAGGACGGGGAACCGGTGATAAACAGGGAGAAATGACGGGGAGGGATACGCCGAGAAGTAAGTGAGAGAGAAAAAAAAAGAGAAGTGACGGAAGACGCTGCACAAGGAGTGAATCGAGAGACGCCGGTCGAGAAGCGAGATGCGAAAAAGCAGAGCGGCAAGAAAGCAGGTACATACAGCATCCATAACAACTAATGTTTCCGAGGCGTGACAGAAAAGCCGATAGAGCATCTGCCGCTGCGACGACGTCGTCGACGTAGCTGGGTGTCAATTCGTATCTGTAGCAATTGAGGCGCCGTGAAAAATGCCTCGCCCCGTACTATCTTCATTGCTTACACGCGTCCGAACCACCCAGGGAGAACACAATGGCCGCAAAAGGCGGGAACGCTCCTGTCGTTTGGAGGGCGTCAGAAAAAATAAAGTGACTCAGACGCATGCTGCGCTTCCGAAGGAAAACGCCGCAAGTGTATCTTTGATTACATCATTTCTTTCTGTGTAAAAATATGTACGGTGCTCTTGTAACCATTGGTTCTTTTATTTTGTAATACACGCTTTCATGTTTGAATCTCTCGAAGGCCGGTTCACTTATACCGTTTCTATTGACGTCCCATATCTTGCCAGTCATGAATGGGTTCTCGGAAACGGCAAAACCGAAATTCTCGGTTTCATAGAGACGGCACGAAGTTATAATTGCGACACAACCAGCCGCCTTTTGAAGCGAGAAAGTAATTTGCCGACAAAACCAGGGAACTGTGGGATCTCGATTCAAGAGGCGATCGACCGGGGATGGGGCTCGCATCGACGCGCTGTATACAACAACGAGCTCTAACCGTAGCTTGCCCGTTGCGAAAAAAAAAAGAAAACACAGACAGCAAACTACCTTTATTATCATTTTTTTCCATGCTTTAAACGTCAATGAGGCAAAACAGGACTCCGCGCTCCTTGCCTTATGGCTTCTGGCTTCATCTTCGGCTTTGACAGGCGCTTGCGCCAGTAGCGCCACCGCCAATAACAAGCAGCTATTGTAGGCGAATCAATGCTGTCATTGAGGCTCAAAAAGAAGGGGAGAGATCGAGGGGCAGAAGAACAAGGTCCTTCCATTTTTTATTTTTTATATGCTTACTGTTATCTGTTCGGCTTTCTTTTCTTCTATTTTTCTTTCCACAAACGCCTTACAAGAGAAAAATATGTGCTGCCGAAAAAAAAAAAAAAAGAAAGTGCGAAAGAATGTCTTCTCTTCATTCCCTACTTGTTCTCAGTACGTCGTCAACTGGCGTCTTATCTCTTTCAGCGCGACGAGTTTGTTCGTCACTTTACATTTTTCCCGCCTTATATCCCCCGTTGTGCTTTTCGTCTTGCGTATATTTTCAGGTCAAATTTATAGCACCGAGTCTTTCGTTGCCAATGTTCTATTCGTCGCTCTCTGCGAAACATCTCGCGCGGGAACAATGTAAAAGCGGAAACGTGTCATGGCTGTCGGGGCCCGCTGTCCTCCTCACTTCAGCGTCATTTCCTGTTCACTGTTGGCACGTAACACTTGTCCTTATCGTCGCACACGCAGACGTTGAAAGTAGTAACGAGTCATGTGGAGAGAACATTGAGTTTTGTGACTCGGCGCACACAGGTTACTCTGTATCCTTAATAATAACAGCTGAGGTTTCACGTTCCAAAACCCACGACATCATTGTGAGTCAAAGCCGTAGTGTGTGGCTCCGAAAATTTCCACCACTTGTGGTTCTTGAGCTTGGGCTTATAACACGCAGCACACGGGAAACTAGCGTTGTCGCCTCCATCGAAAATGCGACCACCGCGGAAGAGATGAAACGTGTGTCTTTCGAATAAGCAGCCGAACATCATAGCCCCAATACCACCACCTCGGGCTACAGCACCTGGGCAGTCTTTGCCGATAATTTCTAATTCCCAAGCCGCAAAAACACCTCATAATATGTCCCTTATTATTGCGGAAGGCCCCTTCAGTTCGTCGACATGATTTTTTTTTCTCTTCAATATAATGTTCAGTGGAACTGGGTTGGTCTTCATATCAAATAGCGAGACATGTAGAGGCGCATGGTGACGCCGGCTTGTCTTTTGAAGAGTCGTGCCCGACTAAATATTCGAAATTCATTCCCCGCAGGTAATCTGATAAGCCTCTGAAATAGCACCCGGATAATGCAAAGGCAAAGGCAACGCCTTTACAGAAGCGCAATGACTAATCCCCGCAAAAAGCTCGCATCTACTACTCCATCCACTACAACTAATAAAACCTTTCAGGATGACGGCTTAACATTCAAATGAATATCGGCAGGCGCATATTGCTGCAAAAATTTTTTTGCCGACATTGACTAGGGTTTTTTTTTGTTTTCTTCTTTAGCATCATTTATTGCTTGGGTAGCATCTGATTGGCACGTTTCTTATGCTCGTGCTTCGCGCGAGCTTACCTATGCGACGGTTGTCTGTGAAACATAGGAAAAGTATTGTCCGAAATGGCATTCGCTACACACCAGGACTTCATGAGGGCCCATAAACAAGACAAGAAGGTATAAAAGAAATGAAACAAACACTATCGTGAAATTCACATGTATTACGATCATCAAGTTATTGATTTGCCAAGCTGTAGCAGTTGGTGGTTGAGATACGAATGCTTTGAATAAATTGATAATGCGAGCAGCTTCGAGATCTTTCCGCCGCGTCTGCCCCATGTGTACCAATCATCGTGGTGTTGGCAAACAAAGGCATATGACCACAATCACGATAGTGGCGCCATGCCAACCATGCAACCATGCAACCATGCAACCATGCGCCATGCAACCATGCAAAATAAGTGCCAACCATGCACTATCCACCGCACATCACGTGTGCGGCGGACGTCATGCAGTCACGGGTTGTTCATTAAAATTTTAACGCGATAGCGTTAGAGAGCTCGCTTCGCAGCAATTCCGGTGTCGGTGTCTTTGGTTGTACGCGAAAAAAATCCACGCATCTCCACGAAGTGAATCATGACGAGTGGGCGAAGCACTGGCGATTGTTCGGTGTCACCGTAAATCCCCCGTGACATTGCCCACTCACGCATGTAAATGAGTGACAACGCGTGTGTATATTTACACACGCGTTGTCATTCATGCCCCTGGTCTTTATGAGGTTCCTGCGCTTCCACGCCCAGTTCCGCATTACTTTTAGTTACCGCGCACGCTGCGAATCCCTATTGTTCAACTACGCACAAGAGAAATCCCCCACCGGCACTGCATTGCAGGTCTAAAACCAGTGCCTATATAATGGGGTGGCCGGTGAGCGGTTGTGCCGCGCGAGCAGTCAGGTTTTTTTTTTTTTTTTTTAATCAAGAAACTTGCTAGCAGCCGCTGCCTGCGTCGGCGCTGTCTCTCGCGGGCGAGGGCGCGTTCTTGTTCCTTGCGAGCTGGTACAGATGATGGTGACGACGATTGTGGTTCGGTTGAGGATTTTGTAGTGCAGCGCCCCCTGGCGTATTCTTTGTATCATGTATTGTGCTGTCATATGCTTGATTGATGTACACATAAAGTCGGTTTTACACAGATGTTTTCGTTTTTGTTGTGCAAGTGTTCAGTTTCGGTTTTGTGTATCGTGACGCACGCCGACAAGGCTAGTCCCCAAGGGGCTTCGCCCCCAATATCAGCCTTGTCCGTGAGCGAAAATCCGAGGTAGATACAAGTAAATAAATTGAAAAGAATGAGCGGGGAGTCGAACGTGCGAACCCCCGCTCCCGGCGCGACGCGCTGAGCGCTTACCCACGCCGCATATACCCTTCTGCCCGTCTCCTTCCACTGGCTGCCCTCGCACGTGGGCATAGCTGGCAACGAGGAGGCGCTGACACAGGCTGTGACCCAGCCAGGCCCGCCTCAAGAGCCTTCTCGTCTCGATTCACCCTGACCCAAGGGTGGCAAGCGGGCGAGGCCTTAAGCCACTTCCCGAGAAGGGACTCACCAGGAGGACCAGGGTCACACTCCTGCGACTGCGGACTGGCTGCCTCTGGACAGCAGCCCACCCGCACGCCAAGGGCCTCTGCGCCTCTCCACCCAGAAGCCGCTGCGGGGATCCTGAGACTCTCGAACACTTCCTCTGTGCCTGTCCCGGACTGGCGCAGGAACGTGGGAAGGTCGTCACAGCCTATCGGAGGCAGGGACTTCCAGCCACCACACTCCACCACTTGCTGTTCCCGTGTCGTCCCTATCTACCAGCGCTGCAGAGTCTGGTGGAATTCCTAGGTGAGACGGGCATCACAGCCTACCGCTGAGCTCGGGTTGCCCTCCCGCCCCTGCCCTTTCCGCCGGCTTACTTCGGCCGCGCTCAACGAGCCTTGACATCTTTCATTACCTTTCTGTCCTCCTTTACTTCCCATTATCCCCTCCCCAAGACGCTGAGCCATGCTCCCAATTTGGGCTGAAGAAATAAGCGTCTTTTTCTTATCATAATCACTACCACCACCACCTTCTTGATCTTGAAAAGGGTGGAGCGCTACACAAAACGCGGACAAAGAAGAGGGCGCACAGGACAGGTGCGTCTTCTTCTTTGTCCGTGTTTCGTGTAGAGCTGCTTCTCCCTCAGTATGAACCATTACCAACTAGCTTAAGTCTCAATTATAATGGCGCCTTCTTCATCGGCGAGTTTTTATGGCTCATCTATGTCCAATGGCGCAAGACGACGAGTGAAGCCACGCAGTAACGCAAGTAAGTCGCACTTTGTACCAAGTGGTATCATGAAAATTACGTGGCTAGGCGGCTGAAGAGCATGACAACCGGAAGAGAGCGCAATGAGAATAGGGCTAAGCATCGCTATCGCGTTCAACTCTTGAGGCGAAGCTTAAGGGTTCCACAATTTTGATTTGGCAGTCAGAGTTCATCATGTGTTGTTTTTTTGTTTTTGTGTGTCCAGACTTTTTTCTTTTGGCCTTGTTTATTACGTACGAAACGATAACGTGAAAGCCAGAGAAGGATTTTGTCAGTGACAGACAAAATGGGCATGGCTCAAATCCAGGAACAGGTTTATGTTAGACAATCCCAGGGAAGCAGCAAGTTAACGCGCCACGCTAAGGTTGACCATTCAGTCACCATTGGCGGCAAGTTGTGCTTTCGTCCGCATTAATTTTACTTCATCTCTCGTAATTACTACACGTCAATGAAGAGCTACGAATGGCAGCACCTACACTTCTTCAGCTTCGTTATCAGTTATTTGCATATGTGTCGGTTACGCTACATCACTCAATGTTAAAGCCGTAGATACTAAACCACACCCAGATTGACGTCTATCGGTTTGTATATTTGATTAAGCCACACGACGTCATCATAACCAAGCAGCAGCAACTTACCTGTATAAAACAAGTCATCGCATACACTACACGATATAAACAAAAGAAGCAAATCGCCAGCTTATTTGCAGCACTACAAGTCCAATCACGAAAGCGTGCTTCCGCGCACTTTCGTGAGACTCTACATAAAGCGACAAAAACAGCGAAGCTGCTCACGCGCGCAGCAGGGTATCTCCGCGTACTCGAGAGCGGGGCTTAAGTCGTCATCACGAATGAGGCCGAACCCTCGCCGCCACCAGCAAACACCATCCATTTCACTCGACATCCTTTCCATGCAGCCGCAGCGACCCAAAGAGAGGAAACAGCCCGTAAACGCTATCTCGACAAACAATGGAGATCTGACACAATCAAGGCTTCTCTATATGGCAAGCCTCCTCTGTCCGAGTGCCGATCGGGACCTCGCTCCTCCGCTCCAACCCGCGTGCCGCTCGACCCCTCGCGTCGACAACCCCGAGCCCGGTGGCTCGAGGGAAAGCCGGGGTTCCCGGCCACGCAAAACCTCTGGCTGTGCTCGGGACCCCGGGCTGATAGACGCGCATTAATCCCTTCACTTCGTCGGACGCCCGGCGAGCAAAGCTTCCCCGAGTAGCAACCCCCGGATGTCTCGCGGCGCGCTTCAGTCAACCGCTCCGACGCGCACCGCTTCCGTGCACCGCTTCGTGGGGCGCGAAATTCTACACTTGCTCCCCGCGAACAGTGTCCCCATAAGCGCGAGGAAAAGTAAACGCAGCGATAAGGCTCTAGTGTATCGCTTCTAGAAAAAGAGTACGATCGGCAGCTTTGAGAGCGAATCGAATCAGGATCGCAGAGCACTGGTAACAGACTGAATGAAATATAAAATATATCTCGGCTCGTTTAGCGATAACATTAGTTTGTGGAAGTGCAAGGTGGATTAAGATATGTGCAAATAATTGTTGACTTCTTTAAGAAAAAGTCGCTTTTATATTGTTATTAAAACCAAACGAACGTTACTGTGGATGCAGCACGCATTAAAAGTGTGCTTTATTGACAGCACGAAGAACGCCGCCATGGTGGTGCAGTGTCTAAAACACAGTGCTCGGCTGATGACCCAAAAGACAAGGGTCCGATTACGGACGCGGTGGTCGCATTTTCACCGAGGCGCAATGCTAGAAGCTCGTGCACTGCGGGATGTAAATGGAGCTTAAAGAGCCCCAGTTAGTCAAAATTTCCGGAGCCTCACGACGGCTACCTCATATCGTGTTTCTGGCGCGTAAAACTTCAGCGCTTGTTACTGTTTTTATGTCATGTTTAAACGACGTAGAATTGACTATGATACGTATTCGAAAAGTATCAACGAATATTTTCCTAGTTTTCACTGCTAACTCTTCAATTAAACACCCTATAAATCATTTGAGTATTTAATTCGGCCGTTGTCGTGGCAGTGGACATGATGCTAATGGTGGTCTTGGTGGTGGTCGTTGTCATTGGGATGCATATATTGATTATTATGGAGCTAGCGCCTAGCGGCATCACGTTTCCCGCTCGGCACCTCTGATTCAACTTCGGATGTGCATTGTTACGGAAATAAGAAAACATATCCGGAAAATGAAAGTCATAATATCAACTTGACCCTTGTATGAGATGCATGTGACATCAGAGCATAACCTTAGTACAGAAGAGCCAATTACCGGTGAGGCGAATAATGAAAATTAATTAAATATAGGTAGTTGTGCATCACACTGTTTGCCAGTGAACGCGAGTATGAGCCAGGCCACCTAGGTTTAACCAAATGTCTACACCAGTCAAACGAATTTCCTATTCTAAGCAAAGTGCACAAATGCTAGGGAGTAGCAATACATTCAAGTGAGCATTAAGGTACCTTTAAGAGGGTTTTTTTTTTTTTCGCGCCAATCAACGCTAACCGTGGAGTGAAGAAAGTGAAGAACGTGTGCATGTTCATTAACATACGTTAATCATTTGCAATGGTTAAACGAATAGTACATACGAACCCCATAACAACGCTTGTGACTTCCTTTTGTATCATTGTTTCTTCTCCTTCCTTATTCTTTATTCATTCTCGGGCCGCCACTCGGCAGAAAATCGGCGGTCGCTATTTTTGTAGCACAATAGACGTCACACGCCAGTTACGACAGAGGCAGTCCGCGTTACCCGAGTTAGAAAGTTGCGTTGCTTTGGCAGAATAACGAGGCGAGGCTCCCTGCGCTTGCGTAGTGTTGCACGCAACTCTATCACGGCAACGTGCAGACGTACGCGAGCCACGCGGCGTGCCGTTGATGACGGAGGGGGCACAGGGCTTCGTTCCAGGAGGTTCGGGCAGTGCTCGGTTGCTGCCTCCTTGACCGACTCGGGCCAAGAAGCTCATGGTGGCGGCTTTTTCTCCCTTTTCCTCGCGCTCGCGAAGTACTTCTTGACTCCGCGGGACGCGTTCTCGACTCCACCCTAAATACTCCAGCGGGAACGGGCGCTGATTTCCCCCGAGAATACAAGACGGGGGCGGCGGTCTAAGGCGCCTCAAAGAGGAGCGGTGGCGAAGAAGCCAAGGAATGAGGCAGGAAGAACGAGTAAAAGCAGCGCCGCTGCGCGAAGACGTCGGCCCGCGAACGCCACTAGTGCCGTTCTTGGTTGGGGAAAGGGATGGGCACGGCCACCGGCTCCTGTGCCTTCTGAGACGCCGCGGCTCCGCTGCGTACAGCTCAGTAGCATACGACGTGGGCCGGTGGGCACTGCGTACAGGAGAAACACTTTCTTCGACTTCTTTTTCTTCGTTGTCTGATATAGAACTCCTCGTTTAACTTTCCCCGGCTTTCGATTTGTTCTTCGAACAGAGCGCGTAGCGCTCATCTTTCTCGGGTTCCAGCGTCTCTACAGTGGTATAAAAGCCGGGCTAAGCCGAGCCGTTGTTGTGTCTCTGGTAACCGAACTCATTAAAACACGCGTTTTTAACGGGCGCCTACGCTCAGAATGACGCTGTGCGTTATTGACTAATACATCGTACGATCTTGTTTAGTTAATGGGCTTCATCGATCGACGCTAACATATTGCGATTTGGTTAAGGAAAACACGTAACGTTCTACAGCTTTGTAGGGAGCACGGCTCAGCGTCCACGGGGGAACTGGAAGAAAAAAGCGGAAGGGACAGGAGCTCCGTTGTGGAAGGCTCCAGAAATCCACGTGGGATTCTCTAATGTGCACCCACGTCTAAGTACCAGGACCTCTAGAGATAGATAGATAGATAGATAGATAGATAGATAGATAGATAGATAGATAGATAGATAGATAGATAGATAGATAGATAGATAGATTTATCGGAACACTGAGTGTAATTTAAGTTATTAGGGTAAAGCAAAGCACGCGCGCTCTTTTTATCTGAGTTTTAATGAGGGTTCATTAGAACTGCAATGGCCAAGAGCACTTTCTAAACGTGGTCAGCATCTTGCGCAATATGGTGGTAAGGACCTGTCGCACGTGTTACATCAAGCGTAATTACCTAAGATTCTTCTCTTTTCAACGTACACTGACTTTTGCAATGTACAATTCCTGTGAGACGTAATGGTAACTCACTAGGAATGGCGCTACCATCGATTACGAAATGCTCAAGGCTATATGAGGATTCAAGCCACGAAATAGTGCATACGAGAATACGCTGTAAGGCCACCAATTAGTGCGCAGTTTTGACACGAATGGAGACAGAGTGAGAGAGAAGCTGAAAGATCGAACAAAGGCCGGTAGGTAAGCCGAGGTAGCAGGCGGTAAGTCAATTACTATGCACGTGGAGACGGGCAAATGTACGTGCGCTAGCATTTCGTGGATTGTACGCTCGCCCGCAAGTTAGCCTTAATTTCATTCCGAAATACAGTGACAAGCGGCAGCATGCTATGATGTAGCGGCTGCATATGGCTTAGGTTACGTGTATTAGAGTTATTCGTCAACAAAGACTTTCGGCCTTGTACCAGAGGTGGTGAAAAACCTTACGAGGTACACAAGGCTTCAAACATGCCAGAAACAACAGGATAATAATAATAATAATAATAATAATAATAATAATAATAATAATAATAATAATAATAATAATAATAATAATAATAATAATAATAATAATAATAATAATAATAATAATCCAAACAAGAAATGACTCACTCTACACGAGATAGAATGGTTCGGCTTGGAATACAAAGTCGGCCAAGAAACTAGTGTTGCAAATCAGTGTCCATCACTGTTTTAAAAATTTATTGTCGACACCCTTACCGAATGATCAAAATCAGTATATGCACCTAGATCTAACTTCTTGTGACGTTTTACAGCTTTGCTGGCCATTCGTATTCATATATTCTCTCTCTCTGTCTAAATCGAACAATTTGTTCCGGTTGTTTCATCAGTTTAGTAGTGTGACAATTATAAACTCGCTGCACAAAATCAAAAAGCATTGAAGCTCTGAGCATGCTGTAATGAAAGCAGTGACAGCCAGGAACTTTACAACACCTCTAGAGAATATGCATTTTAAAATAGGCGTAATCTTACATACTCAATATAAAAAGTGCAATTATCCCTGTTTACTGAAGTTCAACTACTCCAGTCAGCGAACACTGTTTATAGTTTGCAGAAATGGGAACCCAACTACCATCAGCTTCCTCTTGATTTTGCTGATCTTTGTTTCGCATTTAACAACCCAGGGCGTTCAACCAAATCATTTCCATCATGTGAACAGCATGAGAATGATCAGCGCTGTATTGGATGCATTTTTTTCTGCGTTACAAACACCTCAAATATTTCTACATATATGTTTCATCTACCTATAGTAGGGAAGAACGCTTTGTATTAGATTTAGCTTCTGTGTGGGACACCAATTCCCATAAGCGTCTATCACAATGCTCCTTTCCTCCAAAATACTATGACTTCACCTGTATCGCATCAGAAATATAGCGCTGAAAAATATTCTTTGGTTTACCAACACTCTAACAGTACCAGAGTAACTTGCTATGCTTACGACTGTCAAGCGGAGCAAGAGCATGCAGAACTGCTCATGTATTTCGCTACACATAGTCATCTTTTATTCCTTCATTCACTTAATAGTTTACCGTTGTGGCCGAGAAGCAGGTTACATACTGTGGATCTATTTAATATTCCTGCAGAAAATAAATAAATAAATAAATAAATAAATAAATAAATAAATAAATAAATAAATAAATAAATAAACTGCTCTACAATGGTGGCTGCAGAAGTACAACCGTAGTGCTTCTATTTTTTTTTTCCTTCAAGACGCAGTGATTTTCACGAGAAACCCTCTATCTCTTTTTATTAAATGTATTTCTTTATTTCATTTTCTTTGAGCGAAAGCAGAGCTCCCAGTACATTAAAAGGAAGCACCATGTTGAATTTATTTTATGTACTCGAAAATGAAAGCACGTGGATTCTATTGCACTAGCACTTACGATGATAGCATAGAATGTAGCGTCAAAGAGGGAGAGAGAAAAGAATCACAGCGCGTAGCTACTACGTATAAAATAAGGGACGAACTTTCGAAAAATATAGACGACTTCCGACAATGATTGATGCGCCAAAAGGCCCCGCAATTTTGCCAGCTCAAGTTTCCTTAAGCTGAAGAGCAGCAAAATTGGACTACTACGCGTCGTGGGAGGAGATGCGTGCATCCTCAGCAGGCCACACAACGAAGTAATAATGATAAAAGAATGCCTAAAGCCCAGACTGTCTTCATTTTTTTCTTTATTTCCGGGTAAAGCTTCCAGCCTTTGTTCGCCTTCTCGAAAGCGTTACGCATATCGCTTCGACTCGCCGGTGAAACTATGTGCGACAATTTGCTGGAACGTTGCTTTCTGCGTTCGTGTTTGAAAAAAAGTTGATTAACCGCGTACGTGATTACTATGGGGATGACAATTTTTTTCACTTGGTATCGTATCTTGAAGTATGATTGGAGACCACAATTTTGGCAATGTTGAGCCGTGAACAGATCTTAGTAATATCTATACAGTAAACCCTTCGCTTTCTACGAAAGCCCTCTAGCGTTCGTCTAGCGTATAGTGAAATCACATGATCCGGCATGGAAGGTGGTATTATTACGCTGCAGAAGCGAATGCCATTTCGTATACATAGCTGTTTCACCATTCAGCAGAAAAAAACAGCCCTAGTAATACATCCGCGACGACATCGGTAAAAGAAGCCCCGCCACGGTGGTCTAGTGGCTATGGTACTCGGCTGCTGATCCGAGGGCCGCGGGATCGAATCTCGGCCGCGGCGGCTGCATTTCGATGGAGGCGAAATGTTGAGGCCCGTGTGCTGTGCGATGTCAGTGCACGTTAAAGAACCCCAGGTGGTCGAAATTTCCGGAGACCTCCACTACGGCGTCTCTCATAATCACAGCTGGTTTTGGGACGTTAAACCCCACAAATTAATCAATCAATCAATCGGTAAAAGAAGTTTTGGAAAAAACGCATTTTGTTGTTTGTCAGCGCAGCGTGCCCGCCTGTTCCTTACGCATTAAATTCCTTCGCAATAATTTGAAGCTTAAACTGAATTTTCTCAATTTATTCGATGTCTGGGTATGTGATTTTCTTGGTTTCTACCTTAAGCGGTCATTCTTAGTCTCAAATATTGGCAGGCTTTCAATGACCTGACTCCTCTGCTTTTTCCCGGTCGCGGCGGCTGCATTTCCATGGAGCCGAAATGTTGAGGCCCGTGTACTGTGCAATATCAGTGCACGTTAAAGAACTTCAGGTGGTCGAAATTTCCGGAGGCCTCCACTACGGTGTCTCTCATAATGTGATCGTGGGTTTGGGACGTTAGGCCCGACTAACCAACTAGATAAATCCTCAGCTTTTTGCGAAATTCTATGGAAGGAAACCTAACTCATGCTATAGATTAAGTTTACACACGCATCTGTCATACCGCAACTTTTTGTCGATGGGACATACTTTAAAGCGTCACGATAAATAAAATGTTACAACATCAACACAAATAGCACTAAGTGTCCACAATGTCCTGCTCGATAACGTGTCCCGGAGAAACACTGTTACGTCTTTTCCGTTTTTTGTTCTTTTGCCAAAATATTCGAAAAGGGGGGGGGGGGGTCGAAATAGGAGTCAGCATTCCGAATTCTTAATACCTCGCGAATTTTTCGTTAACCACTTCAGAGTCACGGAAATGCATCTACGACTATCGGATGGTTAAGAGGATGTCGGCACCCTCGATCTTGTACAGAATCGATGACCACATCATTTCCAGGTCATTCACTAGCAATCAAGTCACTAGCAAGAACATCTTCTTTCCTGAGACTGTTTTATGCGTTTGTTCGCGCTACGGGTTGCGATAACTCACAGGGGAAATTAGACTGGTCAATAGGCCAGAAAAGGTGCACGAACATCTTCTACCACCACGCTAATATGTAAATTCCGTCAACTGCGCACACCTCAACCATTACAGGATGTTGTTACAAGATGTTGTTTGTTGTTCTTGACTGCTTCCCACGAACCCGTAAGAAAACCGTGCATGATATTTGTCTTACTTGGCACGACCGCGACGTGGTGTCTTAAATCCTAACGAAATTGTTTGCACATTGAACTTGGTCATAGAAATTTGTAGCGCTTAGTAGGAAGCAAAGCAGCAGCTGCATAGTTTCCAGTCAACTGCCGCAACTCGTTACCCCGTTCATTACGCGGAACATTATGCTACCCTTTAATGCTGAATAGGAAAACGGGAGTACCCAGTTCGGCGAATACCTTTAGCGAAGTTCGCACACAAAGAGTGGCCTGGGGCAAACAGCTAATTAACCATGAATTCCCGATGTAACGCCTCGCGTTATAACCTTTAAACGCGAAGGAAAACAGTGTGCGTGCGCCTCGTTCGCTCATGCAGAAAAACGAAAGTTACAAATGCAAATTACCCGCCTTCTATTTGCATTATATCAAGAACAAAAATAAAATGGACTGTGAATTACTTTCTTTTTTCACCTTTCAGCAAACGCCATTTCGGAGGAAAATTTCCTTTCTCGCGTCACTGCAATCGTCGTTAATAAAGGAAACAAATTTCTGTGGGCTTGTTTCCATTCCTTCTTTTTTCTTTCCCGAGTTGCTGAATATGCGGCGGGGCACTCTGAGTGAAGGCGCACTTTTACGTGCGTGCTCACTTTGTTTCCGCGGCTCTAAAAAGCGTAATTTGCATACTAACTGCTGAAACACTCTTCTTGAACGTGGTGCGTTTCTAGGCACTTGCGCGGTGAAGAAAGAATATTTTATGCAAATAAGTTACTAATCACTACGTGTCAGCAAAAAAAAAAAAAGGTAAAGCAGCCCGAGACAATAGAGATTTTGAAAGCATACCCCATCGCTAAAATGCGCTCACCCAAGAACAAGCTCCATATTCTCTTCTGACGTTCATCCAAGAGTTGCGTGGATAATGAAATTAATACATAAAAGGTCAGTGATCATCCTGAATTTTTTCGGAAGAACCTGCTGTGTAAATGTGCGATGTCATGATGCCCTTCGAGCGGCGTTCAGTGATCACAAAAAAAAAAAAGCCTTGTCCTTACTTTGTAACAGCTGCATTTAATTAGCTGAAGTGCCAATGGTTGTCCTTGAAAGTGTTCGAAGGGCAAATTAGATACGTCGTATTCAGCTGATTTATCTAGATAACATAGACTGGGTCGTCGCCGACGCATGATGAGGAAAAGAAAGAAGTCATGTTCTTACAGTTTGATAAAAAATGAGATCAATGACTGTTAATTGCACACGGCACACCCTTATTTATCTTCGTGTTGTCGCTGTTGTAGTTCGTATTTCGTCGGTTAATGTTCGCGCTAAGCATTATTGCTACAGACCGGGCGCCCTTTATTTAAGGCGTTGACTTACCGCTAGACTTTCGACATTCTGCTTTCCTTGTACTATGGGCTGCGTTCGGCCTTAGCTTGCTTGAGGAAGTCACAACTCTTCTTGAGCAATAAACCCAACCATCTTGAAGAAGTGTTGCACACTAATTAATGGTATGCAGTGTATTGCGACAAATGCGAAGAGTGTTTGTTGGACAGAGCTGCGAAGTCACTGTCCTTTTCTATTAATGGTGTTGTAGGCTATCTACAGGGAAACGACACGCATATACATACCATAAACTCACCGCTGACATACGCGGCCCTCTATGGTGTCTGGATCAAAGGTAAGCCTTCTGTTTGCAGAGTTGTGAAATGGGTTGCAAAGGACGTTATTCAGAGGACATCTTTAGAATACTTTGAACCACAGGCAATTTTTTCGCAACGTGTTCCTTGGTACAAGTGCGCCAAGACCTTCTTGCATGTCGCGTCTGCGTATATGCAACTACCTCAGCTGGCAGTCGAACCCTCGATTTAGCGTTCAGCAGAAGAACCCTGCAACCACTGAACCACTCTTGCATTGCTAGAGGTTCAGAAACTGCGCTTTAATAAAACCTCTCGACTAACCCTGTGCGATCGTTCGTTTTAAATGCATACTTAGTAAGGCAAAGCTGATTAAAATTGAAGCGAATTGACTTTGTTCAGTAACAATACACGCGCAATACGCAATATGCGAATTGTATTTTCTGACACCTAGCACAGCTGCGACTATATTTATTTCGGTACGCTCCATTCCCATGTTGTGAACGATTCCTACAAAGAACAACGAGCCATCATTCCTTTCTCTCTCTACCTGTATTTTATTACAGCGTTTTCTTTCTCTATTGTTTCCTAGTATATCACTTTCTTTTCTTGGCACCCTTATCGATACCTTATGTTTGTGCCGTAGCATGTCTCTTGATGTGGTGTTGGTACGTTGCCACTACAAAAGCACGCAGTTTCCGACGCTCTGCTATAAGGCGAAGCGCCATGGTTCCACCAACTTGACATTACTTAAAGCATCTTTCCGTTTCTCTCCCCCTCGGTCTGTGTACTCACCACCTTTTCAACGCTACGACACTGCATTCAATATATGACACTGTGACAGCTGGTTAGCTTAGTATTTTCAAATGGTTCGTCACAGAAATGCTCCTAATATGTACATATAAAACTCTCGTGAAAAATTGTACCGATAACTAGCCAAACAAGCTTACAGCCCAAATATTTTTGTAACAATTTTTTTAACTGATTGAAAAAACACTGATTTAATTTGATTTGGTCTACTGTCAAAGCTACGTAACAGTCTAGCGAGCGAGTGTCTGTATGGGAAAAAATTCATATCCCCCACACAGCAGATCACGCACTTCTTACAGGTGGGGCCCATTTACTGCGACAGCAGCATTTTCTCACAGCGAAGGTAACATAACAATTCCAAGGGCGGTTTATTTTTACTTTTAGCGGTCGGTTTTCTTTGTAAGCCTCCTAATGATGTCAGCCCCTAACACCTAGCTTTTACTTTAGAGCAACCTTGCCTCATCGTAAAAAGTGCTCTTTTGAGGCATCTCGTTTTTTCAGCCCTTGCGTGCCTCTTTAAACGTTCCGGCTGGAGAGCAAAACGTGCTCAAGGGTTTCTTCGCGACCGTAGCGATCACACCCGTTGGTGTCATTCAGAGCTATTATACGAAAAGGCTGCTTTTAACGAGCCTCGACAAAACGGGGTCGCCTAGCATCAAAAGAGTGCAGGTGGAACTGGAAATGGGAGTTCACCGGCTGCGGTGCCTAATGTGCTCGTCTGAAATGTGCCGCAGGGGAGGCCATCGAAATATTTCAACCATGAAGTTCTTGAAATTGACGTTCATCAAAGGCACGATACGCACCGCAGCTTTTATATTCAGCAATCGTCAAAATAGGAGCTCTGAAGCAGGGAACGTAGGGAAACAAATTACCGAGTAACACAACCACCCCGCCACGGAGCAAACACGGCGGTTGCAATCCAATAAACATGCAATGTATTTTGTGCCATTCAACACAGACATGTAAGAAAGGCGCCGTACTGTGTCCTGTTTTTTTTTTCTTGTTTTCTTAATATCCAGCCGAAGGGACGGTGAAGACGAAGCCGTACCGACAAAGTTCTTGGACATCACAGCACACCACAGTCTCGTACCCACATCGTCGTCCTCGGCCCAATGCTACAACATAGTGATAATGATAATGAAAATGCTACTTGACAGTGGTATAATGACAGTGATATCATGAATGGCGCTGACTGTACAGCTAGAGAACGAAGAAGATGAAGAAGAGAGTTAATAATGTGAAGACGAGTACGAGACACTATACTCGGAAGCGCTCGTCGTGCCGTGTGAACAGGCCTATAAGCAACGTCAAAGCTAAGTTAGAAGAACCATAAGCAAGGTGATGTCACCAGCTCCGCTGTTTGTCCAATCTTCGGGATATTAGCTTAGTGAAGCTCCTTCAATTTTTTCATCCGTGTCGAATTTCGACGAACTATTGCGTAAGCTGTACTGTAATGTGGCTGCTGCCACTCAGTGTGTAGATGCAGCGCATTATCATGAAACGATAGTTAAGGTAACTGAGGAAGGCTAATGCAATAAGCGGCACCAATACAGAAAATGAGGCTTTTTTATTTTCGACTGGATGAATGAACAGTGAAGACTTAGTTGAGGTATACTTGTGAATAAAATAGTACGTCTCGATGTAAGCTACGCACTTCTAATCCATATAAGGCAGACAAACAAACATGTACATAAAGTGTCCATGGAAACTTGTCGAGGGCCACGTCCAACTAAGAGCTGGACTTTGATATCGTATCCACTGCAGGACTACATTATTGTTCGGAGGACAAAGGAAGCAGTACAATTTCGTTCAGGGGATAGCAGGTAGCGTTGTTATGTGGATTAGGTGAAGATTCATGCGTGTTGCTATATGCTCTAATTTACAACAAAATTCTTACCCTCAGTATACGAGTTAGAGTAATACAGGAAGCTATCAGTCTTCTGTCAGTTAAGTGAAATGAAAAACAAGCCTGCTTTGATGATACTATCCCTTTGTCCAGTCATAACAACGGAATATCTAGGGAAACCGCAAAGGCCATTTTTTTCATTTCGCAGCACGAAGATGATTGTGTTGGTCATCCTTCCGTCGCATTATCAGACAAGGAAATATCGCTTTTCTCCGTTGTTTGTAATTATTGTTCCTTTTAATGGTTTTATTATATGCGTAGTTGTTGCACAGCGCAGTTCTGTTGAAACAAAAAGTCTGAGTTTCCTGTTAATAAAACTACTTCTTAGAAAGCGCTTGTCCTGTGTGTTTCACTGCTTCGTCCCAGTGTTTTTTTATTTTTTTTGCTTCTATCAGTTATCAGCCAACCACTGGCATATACATCCTGCCTACGCTTCGCCTCAATTTTCCTCTCATCGCCAATATGTCAAGTAAGAGGAACCAGCGCCCCGTTACCAATGCATATATACGTACGTGCATGGAGTACAGACCTGTCCCGCTAACGCTGATAGGCGACTTCTATAACGTCATTAGGCGACGACATCGAGCATAGGCTGCGTACTGAATACTGTCCAACGACATGCCTGAAAACGTTTTATAGCCGCCCACCGGCAGGACACGTCGCAGCGCTGCGGGTCCCGTGCTGTATCGCTGGGATTCGCGACAGGTCATGAGACGTTCAAAGGCCTACATCCAGAGCGGTCGTGCGTATACGCTAGGCCATACTACTGCAATCCCCTACGAATCGAAACGTGTGCGTGCGCGAGCTTGTTGAAAAGGGGCCAACCGGCATAGCAGTCCCTCTTCCACCTCCTGGTAACTCGGTTACCGATATCACATTCGATACGACCGCCCGCACAAGGTCCGCGAAATTCACCTTGCGTTTCGACGCGCCTTTCCGCTCGCTCTCGCAATCTTCAAATGCGAATTACACCTGCCCCATTCTCATTTAATGACGGCTTGCACCTCCGCGACGTAATTCACTTACGCAGCCCGGCCCGGCGTCCACCTCCTGGATTGGCTACGCAGAGATCGCGAACGCACCGTTCGATACGAGAGATTTCGCGTTAAATAATACAGCGCACCTGCCTACGTGCTTATTTTGTACTGCGCATTAAAACTCCGTAAGAATGATAATTATTTTTACATTTCCTTGTTGAGATGTACCGCTGCTCTATTACTGAGCGCTGTGGCAACGAATCAAATCTGGTACGTGTTTAAGTTGTGAAATGTCTGTGTGGTGGAACCACACTATTGAATTACGGAGAAAGGCACACGCTAGTGCCAGCGCTGGCACCAACGAAAAGTAAATGAAGCTCGATGAAAAACATGAGCGGCATTATGTGAAAAAAAGAGGAAGGTTCGGTTAGTTTAAGGGGTGTTAGGTTGAAACGGCGCCTTTAAGCAAAAAAAAAAAAAAAGTGCTTCCGCGACCAATAGCCTGGTCAAAGCACATCCTAAGCGTTTCCCTTCAGGGTCTTTATATTTATCACAACGGAGATAAGAACTCACGTTTCTCAAAAGCCACAAGTTGGGTGAGTACAGACCATCATCTCAAGCATCGTGGGTCGCAGCGCCATCGAGGCAAATAGGAACCTGCGCAAAGCTGACAGCTACTGCTTACAAGTGTCAGTCTCTCACAAATGACCAGCAGTTATCAACAGTGTGCAAGTCCTAACACTACCAAAATAATACTAAGGCTTGAAAGGAATTGGTCAATTAAAAAATCTACATGTAGCATGTAATTTTTGAAATCATTGTGCCATAATGTAACATACATCTGTTATCAAACAAGAGGCGCGTTTAAACTGTGCACTGAGCGTCCCGGCGTACAGGATGATATAAAAGAGTTTAAAAATTTGACCAGCTTGCGCTAATTCTGCAGGGCTGCCGATTAAGAGCGAAGCTCGTGGACGAATGAGCTTCTTCGGACTTCTACAAGCCTGCGCGACCTAAACACTCAACTAAATCACGTGATTTGTCGCGTGACTATCTGTTACATTGTTTTGGCGGGAATATTTCACGTGACTACATTTTACATAAATTTCGCAGGAGGATGTCACGTGATTATCTGTTGCATGGTTTTTGCGGGAACATGTCACTTGACAAATTGTGACGTCATGTTGCGTGTTTTGGGGTAACGCGTCTAGCTTCAGATTGGCTTGACGGGCAATGTCCGGTTGTGATGCCCTGCCCTTCCTTTCCCTCACTACCCACACGTCACTTCTCCTCACCTCACTTTCCCGCCTCTTCATATAGTACATTGTAGATACTTATGCTGTGATTCACCATCTCCCATCTTTCCCTCTTCTTCGTCCTCATTTTCCTTTCAGACCTCCTCGCCATACTACACAAGGTTATGCTATATTTTACTCTGTCCCCTACGCCTCGCCCCTTTTCCACTATACTATATGAACCTATGCAATGCTATGAAACGTATCAGCGTTTATGTAGTACTTGGCTGAGGGCGTGAGCATGAGCGCAAGGGAAGAAAGAATCGCGCGCGTAAATGACACGTATTTTACTGAAGAAATGCACCTGCACGTATTCATGATTACCACACTTTTCGGCTCAAAGTAGACACCTAACGCTCAGCTTAAAGAGCTCTGGTCTGAAAAAAAAAATATTAATAAAATCACGATGCTCACACTGACGACACTTCCGAGGTTCCCGCCTCTACGGCAACTTCAGTGCATGCAACAATTCGAAAGACGGCACCGAAAAGACAGAGCCAACAAAGATAAAGAACGAAAGCAAGGGATAAGAGGACGCCCGCCTATTCCCCGACAATAAAAGGAGAGCATAAACGTATGAGAAGTTGAGGGCGTAAAGACCTATGCTGCCTATACGGTGTAAGGTGGCACAAGCATATACTCGCCACAAGAACAAATGACTGGAAAGAATTTATCGCTCGCGCTTTCGTCCGTACGGGGGAGAAGCATGGTGAAATATGCAAGAATGAAAATGAGGGTAAAAATATGGCGCAGCCAAGCGAAGCGCGCGTTCGGAAAAACCGTGTTCCACCCCCCCCTTGAGACACACGGGAAAGCCTGCCCGTTTCGTGACGGCCGCTCGTCCGTTATTACGCATCACATATTCCCCCTTCGTGTGTGCACCTGCAACTCGAACACCGTGTACATTGTTTCACTTGGAGAGCACGTTGTTTCGCCATGGCCTTCTTATCTTTATTTTTCTCTGTTGAACAGCCTTTCATTCTGTGGCGTCGTTCCTTGGGCAGTGGTAGACAATTTTCAGGCTTCGTTGAAAGTTTGCATGGCCGCTCACTTGAAGCAAGAGGCATTTTGTTGTGCTTCTTAAACGCGTCTCTATGCCTTGCATGAAAAACAACTGTGATTAACAGATTTAAAAACGGTTTCAGGGTTATGGAGTACCAGAGAACGAAGTACAAGCTCGTCGCGTCGCACCCTGCAGATGAGCTATATTTAGCTAAGGAAGACTTGAGCGTTACAATATGCTATTTTCGAAAGGAATTTTAATATATATTTGATAACCTTGCACTATAAAATAGGTCCCAGATTTCGTGAACGATATCTGTGACACGTTATGACTAACACAAAGATAAAAATGCTATTTTTTTGTATTAAAGTTCTTCTGAGCGTGGTCTCACCTCTGAAAGCACATCACCGAGGAATGAAGCTGCAATCGCGCAATTGGACAATCAGAAAGGAAAGCAGGTGGATACATCGGCCGAAAGGATGCGCTTCGGTAGCTATAGAGCCTATTATCTATTGATGATGATTTGTGGGGTTTAACGTCCCAAAACCAGCTCTGATTATGAGAGACGCCGTAGTGGAGGGCTCCGGAAATTTTGACCACCTGGGGTTCTTTAACGTGCACTAACATCGCACAGCACACGGGCCTCAACATTTCGCCTCCATCGAAATGCAGCCGCCGCGGCCGGGATTCGATCCCGCGACCCTCGGATCAGCAGCCGAGTACCATAGCCACTAGACCACCGTGGCGGGGCCGTCTATTATCTAACTACATTCATTTGCGCCGTATATCCCAGCAGAGATTAGTCAATTGATTAACTGATTAATGTAACTTTTTTTTTATTTGACCATATTGCAGGCCTTTCTCGGCCCATGCAGGAGTGGAGACAAGAGTACAAAAATATACATATATTGTCAACAACTCATTATTCAAAATTAACACACTGTATGAGATTCACGAATCATTCAATGGTGTTAGAGCACACAATATGATTAGATAACCTATTCCAGTGGTAAATGGCTGATGGAAAAAGGGAATGTTTATGAGCATTAACACGACTAAATGGTTGGTGGATTGCTTTAGAATGGTTCAGTCGCAATGATCGCTTAGGAGGGTCTTGCAAATAACGCGAACGTGATATGTGGAATTGACCATGATATAATTGGTAAAGAAATTTTAGTCGCGAGATTATTCTACGTTGCGAAAGAGGTTTTAAGTTCGCCCTCGCTAATAAGTCTGTAGAACTGAACTGCCCCGCGAAATCTGCATATACGAACCTTACTGCCAATTTTTGTATTCGTCCTATTTTATTAATAAGATGGTTTTGATGGGGACTCCAAATGAGATCGGCGTACTCTAAACATGGTCTAATTAGGGTTTTGTATGCATTTCATTTAAGTTGATATGGTGCCGTGCGCAATTTTCTCCTCAGGAAGGTCAATTTCTTTTCGCTTTCTGACATATGGCCAAGATGGAAAATGAACCGATCTTGCTTGATCACCTTAAAACTCTAACTCATGACGATCGTTACATGAACGGCACATGCAGACGTTAGCAAACTTTTCACGCAGTGTCTCCCTTCAACAAATCTCAGAAACTATGACATAACGCCACCTCTAAACGTGAGACCGTAAGGCCTCTAACGTAGCTGGTAACATGAAGTCACCGGCTACGCGGGTCGACCTGTTATTGCGCACGCCATGTACGCAATAACAGGGCATGCGCAAAGAAAGAAAGAAAGAAAGAAAGAAAGAAAGAAAGAAAGAAAGAAAGAAAGAAAGAAAGAAAGAAAGAAAGAAAGAAAGAAAGAAAGAAAGAAAGAAAGAAAGAAAGAAAGAAAGAAGTGCGTGAGTGCATGGTGAAGTACACATCAATCACATCGAGACCTCGACAGTTACGTCGTGATTAACGATAAAAAACGATAGCGTCGCTGTTCCTACACTTTTCACGCCGGAGAGCTGGCTTGAATTATCATTGCTATGGTAACAAAACGCTATTTCAACTTATATTTATTCACGTCACTGTATGTAAGTATGGCTGGAATGTGGGCTAGTTTGTAAAATATCATCTTTTAACGCGTTGCCAGGTAACCGCACGAACAAAGAAAGAAAAAATAGGATGATAAGCTTCGCCCTGTGTGCTTCCGTTCCTTCGTTGTCTGCGTCATTGCCTGGTAACGCGTTAAAAGGTCAGTATTTGTATCATGTTTATTAACGACGTTTTGAGATTCTGAGTGGACAGAAGTGTTGCAAAGCAATTAATTGCGGTCGTTCGTGCTGACTTGTATCGCACCGTTACACCGCGTTGGATAATAGGGCGAAAGTTAGAAGCATTGAGCGCTGGATCGATATAGAGCTACTGAACTGTTGTATTTCTCATTCTTGTACGCTTCCCATACCTATCAAAGTAGGTCCCACTTTGGCGTTATCTGCAGTTTACAATAAAATATGAAAATAACTAGCGAGACCTTACTGTCTTATTCAAGGTTCCTCACTTCGACCCTTCTGTGTGTTGAAACATGCACGAACGTTGCGTGTTTCCTAGTGTAACACCGCGGCGTAGTCATGCGGACAGAACGCTCACATGACAGAGATTGGTTGTACTTGACAATCACTCTGCACGCAGTTCTTTTCGTCTCCAGTAAATGTCACTGCTGTAGTTTGTGACAGGATCATTTCTTCCGTTGTGATCATTCGTGTAATAACATTTATGTTCAAGAATCTGTCTTCTCCACGCATGCAGGGTGTCCAGCGTAGCTTATTACCGCATACCAACAATGACAAGCACGCCTCTGAAATCAGGCACTTAGGAGCAGCGTCGCTCCTGTATATACAGATATGCGAAGGGTAAACACAAGACAAATGAGAGGCGCAAAGAACAAGTCAGCCCCATTATTTTGCGCAAGTTAGGAGCTAACTCCACTGTTTCAAGAATCTGCATTCCTGACGATTTCGCGCGGCGATAGGGATGTTTCGAAGTTGCGAAAAACACTTCCCTTGGAACACTTCATAACCGAAGCCCGACCGCGTGGCGTTTTAATTAAATATATCTTTCGTAACGAAATCGTTCTGTCGGTTTTCTCAGCTACAGTAAAAGCTCGCTGATAAGGCCCCACTTAATCCGTTTTTCCACATTTTTTTTTTGTTCGTGTGCGGCATCCCAAAAGCGCTAGGTATCTCTATGTCGTTATACGACTTTCGGAGTAAACGAATTACTTTTCCCACGAGGATGGTTTCAACAAGATTCCACAATTTTTTCGTTTAAAGCTTCAAGTATATCCAAAATGACACAAACATTTGTGCTGATGCTAGCTATGGACTAGCTTAAAGAAAAACCCTTGTCCCGACCTCTAAGTTGGAAGCTGATGGACATCGAATCTTAAGCGGTGACCTGTATTACTCTAACGTGTGACCCCTATTACTCAAATAAGGAGAAGGTTCGACAGGGAGCCTCACAGCTAGCATTTATTTCAGTCACCTCGGAAATATTATACTCATATATAGCGTGACATGTGACATGTTCCCCATGACACCTGACAATTTCCAGACAGCTGGTCTTGGGTAATATAAGCTTAAATGTTCCAGAGAGGGCCACTTGCTCCACAACGCCAGAAGCGGTGGGTTACATGTGTCGAGGATGTTTGCTCTGTGAGCACTCACGTTTAACCCCCCCTCCCCCCTCCGTGGAGCGCGAGGGTTAAATGATATTGTACTTTAAAAAGACGACGAAACAAAAACCAAAATGACAAGCAAAACGTTTGCTGCGTGGCAGGGATACGGGAGATTATCTTAAAAGCAATCTGCTTGCAAGCACCGAAGAATGGCCAAAGGCAAACTTTGATGTTGTCAAAGTTTAGTTCGCTGAAGCCACTTTTCTCTCCCGGGAGAGCTGCAAAAGGAATGGACTGAAATAAGAAAAAAAATCACAGCACAAAATAAAGATAGGGACACGCAGTATATAGCGGCTCTTCCGCAATCTGTTACGCCTGCAATCTATCATCACAGGCCTTACTTATTAAAACGCCTACAGCACAGGCGAAGCTTTAAGTAAGACACACCAACGCTGTTGCTTTGTTACAAACAGTGGGTCTGACCGTGCGTGTTTGTATTTTCCATCGGGAAGCAATGGCGAAGCGGCGTTTCATTTGACGAGCGTCATTTTTCATCAGGATACAACGTCCCAAAGCCTCTGTGTCTACTTGTGTTTTGATAAAAGTCCCCGCCTCCTGAGCCCTTGTTCCACTCTTACTGCTGTAGCCCTGGAAGATTCGCTGCGCGTACATCGCCAATATATTGCGTTACGTTGCCATCTGAGTGCCGTAGTAAAGAAGGTTTCGAGCTTTTTCACTTGTGATCGCTTTCATTTTGTTGTCGTTTTTGACGAAGAGAGAGTATGGCTTGCACATGCGCACCTCCATCGTGGCATCGAGTTTGACATTTAAGAAGAGAAGGTCGCAATTGTTGCACTTTCATCCAGCTTAATAAAGCGCCAGTGCGCTCAGGGTTCCGCTTTAAATATGTGAAGAAAGCAAGTGTGATCGTGCCGTTTTGAGAGCTGAAATTAATAGAAAGTTTTGTAGAATTGACAATATTGCCTGTTGAAAGAGTTTGTTGGGATCACTAGAAAAGAGCCTTATTTGTCAATAGAAACAAACGAACTTGAAACTTACTAAAGGCAATGAACTCTCTGAAGCAAGTTTTCTTCGCACCGCCTTCGCAAAGACGTTTCGAAATTTCTCTAGAAGTGGAAAGCGTTCACAACGGCAGCCTACTAGTTTTAATATTGCTGTGGAAGTTTACCGGGTCATCTATAAGCGGAGGTGACAGGTTCATTGGCAAAAGAAACAGAGCCACATGAGCCGTTTTTTCAGGCTATAGGCATCGAACACTAGGCATCGAACACAGGCTTTTTGAGGTGCGCAGCCCGTGGTGCTGCAGGCGTTCTGGGGTGCGCGACTTGTGAACGAAGCCAAACCATTGCCTCCAGTCTTGAAGTGTTAGGTATTAGTTTTCAAGTTCAGCACGCGCAAGGCTATGCCTGTGCAACGAGTGGCATGCCGCAGACATTAGGAGTATACGTAGTCATTTGCAGCGTTAGCTTTCCATGCGCAACATTCGGCAAGTGGATTTTGGCTAAGCTTGAGCATGAGTTTCCTTGTCATTGCGTTTTACACCGTGCCGTTTAGTTGTCATTGTGAACGACGTCGAAGTGGAGGGCGCAAGGAATTTCCACCACCTGTGCTTCTTTAACGTTTACCGACATCGCATTTCGTTTACGGACCTCTAGCATTTCGACGCCATAGGAATGCGTACGCCGCGGGCGGGATTCGATCCCGCGACCTTCGGGTCAGCAGCCAAGAGCCATGGCCACTACACCACCGCGGCGGGTCAACGTACGTAGATGATGTTGTCGAAGGTGAACAGAGCGACATATATAGTATATCTCCTTGAGAGTAAGATCACACTGATTCGCTGGAGCTTAATGCGAAACTTTAAGCGAAGTTTATACGTGGAATTTACTTGTCACTGTGACTAAATTTACAAATGAAACTTTGAGGACACAAGGACTCGTTGCTTTGTCTAATGTGGGCGCTCAGTCGAGTATTCATTGAACAGTGAGATGAGTATGAACATACTCACCAATATGCACTCTAATCAAATCTTAGGCTATGTGTAAGTTTTATGCCACTGCACCTGATTTGACGAGCAGCGCCAGACATTGCAACTTCCCTGTAACGAACTGGCTCTTGGTGAAGCTACGGTCTTGGAAGCTCTCTCGAACCTTATGAGTCGACAAGGTCAACTGATCACATTAAAATGGCGACATATTACAGCGTAGCACATGTGCTGCGACTTGTATGATTCATGTGGCCTATGCAAACCCCCATTTTTCTCTGTTACGCTCATCCGACCTCTCCCCGCAGTAAGCAAGGCAGCTATTTTTATCAACTCAACCGTACGACATATAAGTATTATCATGTATATCATAGTACCTACGCGTGCGGTATTATGAAAATAAAGAACTGGAAAGAATCAAGTTTAGCTTTGAGTGTTCCGTCATTTCTTCTTTCTCGCTCTCTCTCCTTTAGAATGTGTTTCACGGAAATGAATGTGCACTGCCATTTCTCCTTGCGCGTACTGCGCCCCTCTTGGCTGCGGAAGGTTATTTCTCGGTCATATGGAAGCCACTACACGTGGGGACGGGTGAACGGGGTCAGGACGTCGATGGTATTACTGGCTGCTCCAAAAGAACCGCTTTCAAGCAAGGTCCCATTCTAGTTAGAGCCGCGAGAACAGTGTCGATTTCTTCACAGAGGAAGGCTCGGAAAGCCAAACGGACAGCGCTGTCTCGGTACTGGACCGATATCTGCCACGTGCGCGAGCTCGACGAATCGCAGCATACAAAGAGAACGTCAAGCATAAAAAGGCGCTGTGTTCTAATGTAAACATTCGACCCGGAAGCTGGGTGTCCGCATTTTCAAAGTGTCGACGTTGTGGTGGTCGGTTTATATTTGAACTGGTGCAGAGTTTGTTTATACAGCTGTCAAACAACTCAGTGTGGCAGTGCCAGTGCCTGACCTGTCATATTCTGCGTTGGCTCTTGATGTAGCAGTGCAATATTCTGACGTAGAAGCTGGTATCAAGTGACAGGCGTTGACGTTGCCGCGCCCATCGAATTTTTATAACAACGTGCCCTGGAACGGTTATAGTTTTCGAACCTTGCGCAATTACACAACAGATAAACAACTCATGATGTACCATCCGTCATCCGTTCGCCGCCATTGGTGAACTTGAAGTAGTTTGCCCCTACTCCAGTGCATGTTTTTAAAAAGATCAGCGTCTGTAAATGAAAAAAAAAGAAAGGACTGTGCAGAATATTTTTCCCACATGTAGCCAAATTCTAAAATTGAGAACGAACTTCTTGTCGGCAGCTTACGCTAGTGGAGCAAAGCTGCACCAAGAGCGCAGCTTGTGGCCGACCTCACTTATTCCGGCTTCTACAAGCTCAACTAACTCGCGTGATTTGTTGTCACGTGACTAGTTGTCACATGGTTCTTGCGGAAACATGTCACGTGACCACCTGCGACGTCATGTTACGTGATTCGAGTCGCGTGTCCTAGGTTCAAATTGGCTTGGCGGGCAATGTCCGGTAGTGACGTAATCCTCCTCCTCTTTTCGCCTTCACACTCACGTCAATCCTCAACACGCTCAGCTCCCTTCCCACCCTACTGTACATGCCTACGCTATAATTCACCCTCTCCCCTCCTCCTTCCGTCCTCCTAATCTTCACTGTCTTTTTTCACCTTCCCGCCCGCTACTGCAAGGCTGTTCTATGTTTTACACTGCCCCCTTTACCTCACGCTTACTTTCCTTTCCCACCCATTTGCACATACACACACAAAACACATAAAAGCGGATGCACATGAAGCGCATCCGCTTTTATGTGTTAGTGGGCTGAGGGTATGAGTGCAAGAAAAGAAAAAAGTGCGTGCGCAAAGGCCGTTAATTTATAGAAGTGCGCGCGCACGTATTTCCTGATGATGAATGTCACTTGCCATTTTATTTTCTTGCCAGACTTTTTCTTTCTTGTCTTTTTTTCCTGTTCGCGGATTACGACGGACGGCAGACTTAAAGAGCTCTTTAAAGAAAGAAAATCACCGCATATCCACGAAGTGAATGATTGATTTATGGGGTTTAACGTCCAAAAACCAGCTTCTGATTATGAGAGACGCCGTAGTGGAGGTCTCGGGACATTTCGACCACCTGGGGTTCTTTAACCTGCACTGACATCAAACAGCACACGGGCCTCAAGATTTCGCCTCCATCGAAATGCAGCCGCCGCTGCCGGGATTCGATCCCGCGACCTTCGGGTCAGCAGCCGAGTGCCATAACCACTAGACCACCGTGGCGGGGCGAAGTGAACTGATGATGAGTGGGCGAAGCACTGGGGGATCCTTCGGATAACCGTGAATCTCTCGTATATTTCCCACTCGAACCTGCAAATGAGTGACAACACATGTGTACAGTATATACAATGTTGTTTTATTGGTCGTATATAATATTGAGATGCGGACTTCGTGCGATCGCATACCTTGCAGCTGTGCCCGAAACTGCGGTCAAGGAAATCGCACTTTAACCGAGCATCGGCGCCACCAATCTCAGGTAGAAAACGCTTGCGGTGTTTTGCTGCGCTTCCCGCGCTCTCGCCGCCTCTGGGTCCGCTTGCCGGCGTCGCCGTGCCGCTGCAGCTTCGCGAGCCCTCAACTCTGGATCCGCTTGTCTGCGTTGCCGTGCTGCAGCCGCTCTGAGAGCCCTCAGCTCCGCTTGCAGTTTTGTCGCCTTGTCTTCATTCATAACGAGGTGCACTCCATGACTGCCGCTGTCGAAGAGAGAGAGATCGCGCGCCGGAAGCGAGAGACACCGCAGCGAGCCTAGCGGTCTCCATTCAAACCCAGAGCACGCGCCGGGAACGAGCGCAACTACCGCAGCGCCTCTAGCGGGCGCTGTAAGTACTATGTCACGCCGACGTAGGGACAAGGCTCGACCCTAAGGAACTCCGCCCCTAAAAAAACGTCACCCCGCAGCTTTACAGTGCAGTAATGCGCACCTAGTAACACATATTGCTTCCAAATGTCCAGACGATAGTTAAAACACATGCAAGAACAAGCGATGAAGGCTGGGTCAATCTCAGGGACTTGCGACGTGAACGGTACGTCATCGCCTGTTTACATCGCAAGTCCCTGCTTTTTGAAGCAACGGGCTCCATTAGTGAGATCATTCAAGGGTTACACAGATGAGTGCTGCAAGGCCTCTATAAGCCACTTTTTTCACTGCAGGGAACTTTAAAGGATTATGCGGCTTGTACTACGCATCTGCACACCTCTGCAACACACGTGATCTGGTTCTGTCATTTTCATACATTTCTATTGCATTTTGGTTTACTTTCCATTTCGTTTCGCCTTTACAAAGAGCTGAAACAGGTACATCAGTTATAAAAGCCTCCGGTTGACAACCATAGGCTGGAAACTAACTTGAGTCTCTAACTTGATACAGCGTGCATCAGTTACGACTGTTGAGCATCTCGTTGAAAACTCATCAGTGCAGTGGTGCGCCATCGCGCTTTCCTTTTGCTTGCCTGCGAAAAACTTTCGAAAGTGTCACTCTAACAAGGTGTGTCGGAAAGTATGAACAAGTCTACTCTTGCGCAAGGGCATCATAGCATCGTGCATTCATTAGCGTCTCGTTGAGCATGCTACGTTGAGCTCTGGGTAGCTGCAGAGACGACGAATGCGACAACATGAAGCATGCAATACAAAAGCGGCCCTAAAACATCCAACTGCCATTAATTATTCCCCGCCTGTATCGTTTTCACTTATCTCACTTTCCGCAGCGCGGCACTTGTCCCACGCGCTGCCTGCGCCGTGTATAATTGATGGGACGCTAGCAATTAATGGAGAACCACGTCGATACTACGCCATCCCACGCAGCAAGTTCGTGGGGTTTTAATTTGTAAAGGTATTCATTAGTCTCGTACCTTTCTGCACGTGCTTCCCTCGAGGGCTGCTTTGTTTGTTTTCTTCCTTTCTTTATTCTTTTCCGAACTTCTTTCATGCTTTCACTTCCAAGACCGGCTGAGGCAGAAGCGATATCGAGATGGAAGGGCAAAAACAATGCCGTAAATGATCCAGAAGTTATTGGCCCTAGCTTTTTCTTGACGAGCTCAGTTTTTCGAGTAGGAGGTAATCACACTCGCCGCGAAATTGCTGCTGTGAAACTAAGAAAAACTAATAGTTCTTGCCTGGCGACCTGTTCTTATTTTTCGGGAGGTTAAGAATTGCGATCAGTTAACATGTGTCACTGGCATTTCCTCCACAAGGGTAGCCAAAGAAAAGCAAGCCAGTTCAGGTGCAGTGCTTTACTTGAACAATTCGCAACGACCCCAAACATACTAGGAGAAACTTTGTTTGGATTTCTTTCTTGGAGGTTTAGCTCCGAGAAAGAAATTGTGAATAAAAAGATTAGTTTCTCTGTCTGTATTATCTAGGCGAAAACCTATTAGTTGTAATGTTAACTCGAGTGTCTAAAAGGCATAGCTAATAAAATGCGTGTTTCTTTTATGAAAGGCTTTTTCTAAAACAAAGAAACTTATGTAAAATAATTTCTGTGTTTGTGTAAGATCTGAGGAAACCTCCTTACTGCAGTATGTACAGTACTAATGCAAGAACCGTATCTAAGTGAGGGGCAATCATTTTCCTTTTGTCGAATCTGTCTCTTAAATAAAATGCACTTAAAAGGAAATTATTTATTAGAGGGAGGAATCCTATTAGCTACCATACCTACAATCACAACCGCAATGAGAGAAAACAAGCTAGTAGAACAGGCTTTTCTTTCTTCAATGTTTTCTCTAAAGCGATAAATTGCATTCAAAAGATATCGTATTGCTTCGTTGTGTTAGCTCTACGAAACTTAATTGCTACCACATTTCGATTAGTTTCGATCAACACATCATGAAGCTTCTGGTTGAACGAACTACAACAGCCGAAAAACATTTCGAGCGTCTCTGGTTCCTGCGTAGAACCAACGTCCCACGCAGAACATTACATTTTTGACCTCCAACGTTGGCTTTACAATAGCTTCGGTGCCCTTTCTGCGCCGTTTCTTGTTGTACGAAATGCGCTATAATTTTAAGCTATAGTCCTGTCAGCAAAACGACATAAACTTTTTTTTTTCAGGATGTATTGTCGAGGGCGAAATACAGTAGAAAAATAACACAGCAGCAACCTAATGGCTTGAAATCAGCAACTGAATGACGACGCCGAACTTTATCTCGACATCATTCATTTGGCCGCGGGCCCATGAAAAGTTCCGCTTGTAAGGAGCCATCGCTGTCCGGCGAGACATCTCACCCGCGACCCTCCCTGCAAGACCAGAGGGGTTCACATCTTGTGCTCGAATGAGCAGCCAAGCCACGAAGCAGGACTCATTCATCAATTGCCGCCAGAAGGGACCAAGGGAAGGAAGGGGTGGGCGTGGGCAGCGGGAGAAAAGGGCATTCGAGGAAGGGGCAGCCGCAGTGGAGGGTTGAAGCCAACCGCCATTGCCCCAGCCGCCGCACCCGGTCAGCGACAGACCATTCGCTACTCTTGTCCAACTTCCTCTCGTCCTTTTTTTTTTATGTGTGCGTGCTTCGTTCTACTTCGCGCTAGTGCTCCAAAGAACGAACTTCTTTTCCCGGTTATCACGCAGACGTTTTATTGTGAACTTTTCCTTGTCACCGTGCCATCGGGCTCCTTGTTTTATCACCGTCGTATCCGCGGGAGACTCGTATATTCGCCCGCGCTTTGACGAACGCTCTGCAGGAACGTGTGACGCCAGAGGCAGTTCGGCGGCAATCAAAGCTGGGCAGACTGAAAGAAAAGATGGCTGTGCTGAGGCAAGCGCCATTCGTGCCTTCAGTAGGCACCTAACAGTAATAGAAGAAAGTGGCGCTACAATTGGTCTTACGAAATTGGGAGTGGGAGAGAGAGAGAAAGGCGCGAAGATGAGAGAATGATGCAAGGCCACATTGGGTGAGGTCCCCTGAGGCTATATGTCGACAGTTTTCAACCTCATTCGACTTCGACGTTAATATGTCGCTTCGTGAGAAAGGACTGGCCCGTACTTGCGCAATTGTCAAACAAGTCAAGTTTCTTATGCCTAGTCAATAATAGTTCGCTTGTAGCCGAAGGCAACGTTGCCTTAGCGTGTGCTGACGCACGGTTTCCTCACACAGTTTTCAAGCGAAGGTCGTCGTTGAACTTTCAAAATGAGGCACATGTTTCCGTAATGCAAAACTTTATCCATCAACGCAGAGCATTCCCGCTAGCAGATCTCGTCGATGTAGAATGTGTGCCAGCGCTAACGCGACTGACAGGCCTCCTCATGAGGTCTGTTGTTAAATTTGAACCAGAACACATCTTATACGTATTATATGTGAATACTATCGTAATTAGCGCACGCCATCGAACTGCGCACAGTTCCTTACAAGCTTAACTATAACGCGATGTAATTTGAACCGACACCGTGATGGTTGAAAGGTCCAACTAATTCTCCAACGTCCTTGCAAGTGGTCAAATATATTTGTCAGTTATGCAGAACAACGGCCTTACCACAAAGGAAGAATATTTTACACTTATATTGTCGAAAGCCCGTATAGATGTGTTCGATAAGTTCGCCCCTCGTCCGTTACGTCATCTCTTTCCTTCCCCTTGAATGAACTTTCTCAACTGCAATGACGCACGAGTTAAGCTTGCGGAAACCACTAGGCTGTCTGTTGCACTGTAAACAGTAAAAATGTAAAGTCTATCTTGATCATATTTTACAGCGTAAGCTGCTATGGGCTCATTACAGCGACCAAAATTTGATACTGACCGCCGCCGCCGCCGCCGCTAGTGTCCGTAACAGCTATGAGTTTCAGCATGAATGTAAGCTTCACGCCTGTATGGTTTTGAACAAAGCTCAGTAGGTGCGGTGACACATCAGCCATCGCCACGTGGTTGGGAGTCTCGCATTCTGAGCCACGGCTCTGATATCGTAGGCGAAGTAGTGGCACCCATGCCTGGCTCTCACCACATGGCTGAGTATCTTGTGTTCTCAACCACGATTCTTTTTCTTTTTTTTTTATTACATGGAAATGAAAACTGTGGTCACAGGGAGAAAAAGCCTACACACTCAAAACTTGGGCAAACACACACAGGTGTCCAACAAGTGCATCCAGTCAGGCGGCAGTTCTTTGGCAGCGTACACACTTCTGACATAGGCCACGGTTCCTCGGTAGATTGATCTAATGGAACGCGGGTTTTCGGCATGGCGATCACACAGTCTCGATCTCCATAGGCTGTATTGCAGATCAGCCAAGATTCTGATCTGCAATAGTGTCTTTCAGGTCATAATATGTTGTCACCGGTGGACTGTGCTTTCATAACAAAAACAAGGGAAATGAAGACGACTATGAAGAAGAGAAGGAAGGCGGCGAAGAAGAAGAACCGGAAGAATTCGGCTGATTTGAGGACGGTGAAGACGACGAAGAAGACTACGGCAACGAAGAAAAAAAGAATGAAGCGGATGATAACGAAACCGAAGATGAAGCAGAAATGCAGATGATGGAAGAGGAAAAACTGGAGGGGGGTGGGATGTGGAGGTAGAAGCAGGAGTGAAGTAAGACTGAAAGGAAAGATTGACATAGCACGCAGAGAAATCTAGCTTACGCTGCCCCTGTACTGTGTTCTCTGCGCAGGCTTGCAGTTTTTTTTTTTTTTTCACGTCGCCACCATGGCTATAATTAAGCTATTTAAGCTCTTATTCACAGGAATGTGATGTGTTAGAAATAATCGTAATTGAATATTTCAATCAATCGACGCTGTAGTTCAACGTGTCCTGGGTGTATGCATTGGCCCTCGGCGAGAGGTTAAGAACACTTATGAAATAGATAGTTTGTGATTTCGAGCACTCAACGCCTATGTGAATTTAGCAATTCCTCACTCTAGGTGCATGATAAACACGAAGAAAAATTAACTTGGTGAGAGAAAGAGATAGAGAGAACTCTGTCGAAATATTAGAGAGAGATCGAGGTGTTCGTTGGTGCTCGAGTGTAGTGTTGTTTGGAGGCATGTGGGGGAGCTGAAACGTTGGTGCACAAACATGTCGTTTGGAAAAATAGCAACAGGTTTCTCCACAGCTCTTCCTTGCACGTTTTTGTTGTCTTAAAGCTGCGATGAAGCTCATCATTCTTTCGCGGTTCCATGTTTGTTTGTGTTTTTGAATGCGTGAGCAGTTCGATGCGCTGACTCGAAGAGGAATCTCCGTGGCCGTCGCGCAATATTATATGAAGAAAATACATAGAACGAAATAGACATTCATGGGCGTGGTGGGTTCCAAACCTACCGCCACGCGCTCCAAAGCTAAGTGTCGTCATCATCACTGCGTCGTACTTCCACTGTTGCAATAACTCATGGGTCTATATCTCAATCATACGAACACGTTTTAGCGAGCACGCAAAAAATCTGAGAGCGAGAAAGATTTACGGAATAAAAAAGCTTTTCAAAACAGCGTGCAAAACCGGGGCAGAGGATTAGACGTATCTGGAAAATTCCGACCTTAAGATATTTCAATGACGAATCTAGCAGTGGTTGCGATGTGCTATCAAGCGCTGTTGAAGACGATGACAAACTTTTGAAGGACGCCGTGTCGATGCAGCCCGGCGCCGAAGTTCCACAGCGGGTCGCCACGCAGACCAAGCGCTAGAAATGAAAGCGCATGGTAACCGAGCTCGTGGAAAATAGCAACACACCCACTAACCCCAACATGGTATGAAACGATGGCTAAACAGCTAATTATTACCAGAAAACCTTAAGCAACACTAAGTTCCCGGAAGTTCTTCATCGTGGATATCTTTCTTTTTTAATTATGAGCCAGAAGTAGCGCACATTGTTCGTTTTCTAATTATCCTACCGAGCGTGCGCGGTATTCTGAACGCGCACACACATGGAAGCTAACATAAACGCACAAACATTCGCGGAACAAACAAGCTACCCATTCTTCCGCATGGTCCCCGTATACGAACAAAGATGGACGTCCGTTCTGAGCTCACCCCCATAACGCGAACGTAAATTTTTACTTCCTCTCACGCATTTTTTTTTTCCGGTCCCTCGCCGCCGTCCACGGCCTTCGCTTTATGCCGCCTCGTTGCTGAACGCCACGTCCGACACCGGAGGAGGATGCTCGACGAAGACGCGGAACTGCCTCCGCGGGTGGTCTTTCCTGCTTTACTTTTTTTTTTTCATTACGCATACAACACACGGCGCATGCAAAACAAGAGCCATCGCAGTAAACAGCACGCGTGTACCAAAAAAGGAAGCTCGACATTGAGAAGAGAGGGGCCGACTGGTATAGCGCAAGACAAAAACAAAATTAAAAAAAGATGCCACGATTCCTCTTGTCAGACAGTGCCAGCCAGCCACGCATACTTGCACTGACGATCTCGACAAAGCTGACTTCCCTTTCCCGCTCTTTTGCGGCATCACAATTTTTTTGTTTCTCTTTATGCTTGCGTCCTAGCTCGCATTTATTTTCTCTTTTTTACTCTCGTTCTCCGTGCTTATTTATATCTCCGCGCCCGTGCATAGAAAGCGTGTGTTCCTGCTTAGGACTTATATCCTGCCGTGCACGTGGTACATTTCCCGTATACAAACGCGAAAAAGAAAAGGCTCGAACACATAATACGCAATGACAGCGCTGAAATAAATGATTATTACGATAATATCGCAAAGATGACGACATTACCGAAAGCAACGATAAGCAGCATATTTGATATAACGGCTTATTTCTGCTATGTACAGGAATACGTAAATAAAAAAAACCGGAAAATATAACAAAAATAAAATCGAGAGAGCCTATCATTTTTTTTTCCTCCCACCGCAACAGAACGTGATGCTTGATCAAGAACGACATAAAAAGTGACAAACGAAGCGGGGAAGTATTATGCCACCGTAATGGGACAGGAAGATCGCGGGGCGCGGAGCGTTGGAGGGGAGATGCCAAACGCAGATTTGTCCGTAATGGAAGATGCGGAGGACAGTTGGGCGTCAGGGCGAGATAACAAAAACGCATCCTTCAGTTCGTAGATCGAGGCCACCCTGAGCCGAGGAGAGGGAAGCGAGGAGACAAGGGTGCGGCGAAAATTCTCTCCTAACACGGGAGGGGGGTTAGGTGCTCAAGAGGAATTGGCCTTTGCTGTGAGAGCAGTGGCGGGATGTTGGAGGGATGAGGATGGGAAAGACGAGCGGCGAAAGCCAAGTGCCTCGGGCAGTTGACGCCGAAGAGCTCGGTGCATTGTGGAGGGACATGGTAACTTTTTTTATTCACCCGTTTTTATTTATTTTTTCAGTGACACAGCATCCTTGTGAGTTTGGTTCGCTGTATCTTTGATTCGCTCGCAATCACTGCTCGTGGCGAACTCGGGGCGGGGACAGACGAGGCCGCAAGGTCCTCATTCATCAGCCCTGGTGCTATGATGGGCCGCCAGGCTCTCTCAGGGGGAAAGTCATTGACAATGCTGCGTCCCGCACGGGAAAGCTGAGCTCAAAAGGACAGAAAGTTGAGCGAGTTGGTAACAGTCCATAATCAAAAGAAGAGGCGTGCAGGACACGGACACAAGGAGAGCAGTGAACACTGGTTGCGTGGTGTTCACTGGTATCCTTGTGTCCGTGTCCTGCACGCCTCTTCTTTTGATTATGGAAAGCTGAGACCTCCTGTCTTTTTTGTTTCGTAGGTCAACTTTCCGCTGATACTAACACCTCGCTATAAACTTTGGAGAGAAAATATGCAAAGTTATCGCATCGGGTTAAACCTTTTAGCAGTGCAGTGGATAAACATAGCTATTACATAAGATCAAACAGAGGCTAACATGAAAATAAGCACATATCTATAGGTTATTTATAGCTGCATAATACTTGCTCACGGCTTCATGAATGTCTAGCTTCACGTAGGTTCCAGCATATCATTTGAATTTATTGAACAGCGCAAAAAAATAAATAGAGGCTGTTGGCGGGTTTGGCTAGTTCATACTTTATTTTTCATGTTATGTTCTATGTAACAGAAGATTCTGCCACAATACACCCGAGGTTGTGGTTCGGTGCAGTGGGCACGGATGGTGTCATCCGGTGCATTACAATACTAAAACGAATGCGTGGCAACATTCGATGGCATTTGTTCACTTCATAGTGCACGTCAAAGCAGATTTTAAGTATATGACATGCTCGCGTGTTAGCTGTACTATCGTTTTCTGAAGAAATTAGGCATTATTCTACCCTTGCGTGGTGGCCCAATTATATTATTGCATTCGGTGACATTACAGCAATCGAGAGATAATCCGAATGTATAGACGATCCCGTAAATATATATTGCATCAATGCGAAAATGACTTTTTTTTTTCTTTCTTCCTTTCACCAATCATTTTTTCTTCTTTTCTTTACTTATCTTAGAAAGCTAATTTCGAGAATTCCAGAAAATGTTAATTCCAGCTGTTGTAATGAAGTTAGCTTCCGTGAAAATTCGCAAAGCAGCGAAGTTGCGACTGGTGAACTTCGGCTGCTGCGTAGGTTGTAAAACGAACCAGCGTGATTCTAAATTGAGTTATTTATTAAGCAAGGTTTTCTTTTCTTTTACAGACGAACCATATATATACGAATATATGTACGAATATATGTACTTCTGAAGTCTCACTGCGAAATACTTGTGCTTCTTGCGCTCGGTATAGCGGTAAAGCAAATTCCCCGCGTAAATAATATACAGCGTCATTTCGCATAACCCTGTTTCACCATCTCGAGTTACTAGCTACGACGGAACATTGCCGCGCCTACACAGGCCGCGCTGATTCGATCCCACCTACGCGATGACAGCGAACGAAACGAAATTTAAAACGCGCAGTCCTCCGTCGAAGTATGAAATGCACACAGAGTCACAAAGCCCTGAAACAGGCAAGGAAAAAAAAAAAGCTTTCTTGTTGATCACACCCATGACGTGAACATCAGAGGTCGCAAAATAGAAAAATAGTCTAAAAAACCACTCCGAAGCAGTCAACCTGGGACGGTTCAACGATGCGAGGCGAGGTTGACGGCAGAGGGAAAGTGAAGAAGAAAAGAGGAAGGCGGGTTAGGGAGCGAGGGAAAAATCGGGGGAAGGGGGGTGCATAACGCGGGGTTTGGTGAAATCTCATTGGCTCCAGGGGAAGGTTAAAAGCCCCTCGCGATGAGCTTTGCGTCGGGACGCGATGTGCGCGGCTGCTTAACGCCCTAGATTGCCTTCATTTTCCTTGTTTCCTTTCCCTTTTCTTTTTTGCATGCTTCCTCGTCGCATTTTATTCGCGTCTCTACAGTCAGCTACTGAGTCAAGGCTGGCAACGCGAGGCGGGGGAGGACCCCGAATGCAGTAAAGCGGCCGCGAAGAGAAAGAAAACGATGCCCCGATGAGATTTAGATGCGCCTTAACGTCACCGCACTGCTGCCGACGCCGTAAGGTCGCTGCTCCGAAAAGTATAGAAATGAAGTGGCGTGAAAGAAACCTCGGCAGCAGAAGCGGTGGTTGCCGTGGGGAGGAGGCGAAGGGGGGTTAAGGTACAAACGAGCACTCCCCGACCCGCACCTTTGGCCGTGAAAAGCTTACGCAACAACGTTGGCTGGTGTGTTCAGATTAGAAGAGCGTCGTGTGCCTCATGCTATCGACGTGGCTTCCGCCAGATTGGGTTGCGAGGAAGCAAAATACGTGAAACTCACTTCACTTCTTAATGACCCACCGTAACTGAAAAAAAAGAAAGAAAGAAGAGGCAGCATTGTGAGGAATGTCACTAGTTCTACGGTGTAGAAAGATATCGGAACACTAGTGTGGGCGAGTTGGGGGGGGATAAAGTGATAGTTAAACAATGTTGACGGCTGCTTTGCGGATGACACAATTGATTAATATTTTGGCTGATACGATAGGGGAGAGATTGGGGGGAGGGGGGGGGGGCTGAACGTAGAGTGCGATATGGGAGAATTCGTGCAGCCGAATAAGGCTCGCGGCTAGAAAGGAACGTTCTTATTTGAGGCATTACGTCGGAAAGGTAGCAAACGTCAGCTTTTGTTATCGAATGGCTACTCATTAATTTCGTGATTAGAAAAAAAAATTGCATGTTCTCGGACAATGGAAGAAAAGGTACAGCTAATGTTCTATACGCCTCTGCAAGACCCCTTCCTAGAAAGGTTTAGTTGAGCTGTACGACATTTAGCAACCTTTAAATTATATAATAAAGGTGCTGAGAGACAATACCTAATGCATTCAAAGTAACCTAGCTTGATTTACCTCAAAGTTGTGCTCACAGTCTTCGTGAGAACAGCGAATGAGAAGAACTGTGACGTTGTATTTGCTAAACGTAGGTCACACTGCAACGTATGTGTGCTATTTCCTTCATAAGCTCTGCGCGTAGAATGTTTCACAAACCAGTTTGACTCGGTGCAAGCGTGCAAGACGCTTGCCAGGCGCGCCCAGCAAACTTTGGTATCCTCCTGAGTGCACCTTTTGCCACTCTTGCTCACCTTGCAGCCGGCTACAAGTTCGGGGTCGGTAAACCCGTGCTTGACCAGCTTGCATTGCTGCTCTATGCTTCTTGCTCGGCTTTCACCTTCTCAATCGCCACACCAAATCAGTACACTCAAGACGCAACGAGAGCCCACGACAACTGTAAATGATGGTGAACTCAGTTTGCTTCCACTATGGCCGGACTACAGACATGACGCACATAAATGCCTCGTCTCCCCTCCAGTCTTCCCCACCACCATATAGCTTTACCGTCTTATACTTCTGCGTCAAGAAGGTAAAAACGCCTACGTGTTGGTAAATCCCGCTCAGTGTGCACAATTTATTCCCTCGCGGCATTGCGCGCAAAACGCCAGAGGCACACGCGTCTCATCGAATTCCCCAAGTGGACATAAACCATCCTCAACTCACTGACTTCGCAGATGGGGCAATCCACATTGAGAATATACTGAGGCCTTACCTGTCTCCCTGTAAACTTTTTTAGTTACGGTATGATTAAGAGCTTTCGAGTAGTTTGGCATTGCACAATTCTCCAACATGTGTAATTATATGATGACCTAAATTCTTTACGATCTTCCCGATCCTATATCATGGTTGGTGCGATGTCTTCATGCCTACTATGTATGCTCTGATGAAACATTCACAGTACATCAAAAGCTAATGCAAGACCTTATTAGCTATTCAAAGTACAATTCCACGTGACCCTTCTCGCTTGCTCAAGCTGAACTTCCCCCTAGGTCCTCTTTAACGTTAACATGAGCCATTGGCTTCCTAGCTACGAGTGTGTGAAGTATGTGATTAATTTTTTCGGGTAAGTGGAAACCTGTCAGGAAGGATAGGTCATGCTATCTGCTTCGTTGAAGCGGACCTGTCATTCAACTAAAACTCAATTATCATAGCTGCCACTTATCGCATGCGGCTTATAATCAAATTGCCGGCAATAACTTGTAAGCCTATATTCATAGTTTTCAACCTCACTCACTCACTCACTCACTCACTCACTCACTCACTCACTCACTCACTCACTCACTCACTCACTCACTCACTCACTCACTCACTCACTCACTCACTCACTCACTCACTCACTCACTCACTCACTCACTCACTCACTCACTCACTCACTCAGTGCCACGGTGCATTCGCAAGGCTGCAAGATTATCATTCAATCTTCAGTCATGCTTCCTTGCGAAAAACTCTGTTATCGCAAATACTAAACAGCTGGCAGCCAGCTCTAGCCGCGAGTTCTCAAATGCTGCGCTGTCTTGTAAGAAATGAAGGCAACATTGCGCTACGTTCACACTGCTTAAAGTTTCCGTGATGCCACTATGCGTGTAATTGGCACACCACAATATTTTGACGCTGCTCGGATGAAGTAACTGAGTGGTTAGGAAAAATGCGAACGGAGCACGGTGATAATGCGCTCAGGAGGATGACGCACCTCAAGTAACATTAATCGCAAGTGACTGGCACTCGGGCCGACCGAGTCGCGGCAGTTAATCTTCCGGTATTTTCTTCGCCGAAGACGTAGTACGGCTTGCAGCTTCGCAAGCAGCGTCTGCGAAACGCTTGGTTTAGGTGGAGATTAAAGATGCGCGCTTAGTTACTTAGGCTAGTCCATGCTTCCTCTCACCCCGCTGACAAATGACTAATGGAGTTGTTGCCTGCTTCAGGTAGGATGTGTCACTGAGAGGGACACGGTGTTTCGCAGAATTTCTGATATGCAATAACCTAGCCGATGCACACACTTCTATACTCGTTGTTCGAGACAATTTCCAAGTTTTACGACTATGACATATGCGATTGTTGATTATAACTGAACGCAATCGTGCTCAACGCTAGGAAAAAAGTTCAATCGAAAACCATGAAGTCCTCGCGAGGTATAAAAGCTCTTGATGAAACAGAGCACATCAATAATTCCCTGGCGAAAAAAAAAAAAAGAAAACGTCGAGCGTATGACAGGCTGCGGTGATATCAAACAACGCAAAGCACGTCAGAAGCATGACAATATAAATATGTGCGTAATAATCGCTGTGCGATAGTTGCGCTTGTTCAGGTAATCTTTCCTCACCCCTGATTACTTTGCAATTCAAGCTGATTTCGTCAGGTAACATGACGTAGCAGACGAGCACTAATTTCAACTGAAGTTATCCACACTGTTTTGTGAAAGCAGCTTTAGGGGTATAACGTTTTTTTCTTCAGGCAATACAAAATGAGCATGTTTTCCGACCATTCTAATCAGACAGCGCAAATAGCAGGCGTAACAATTCGGGATCTTTACCTTCAGCCTATATTTGTTTCTCTACTGTTTTGTTGATCAACCATTAAACCTTATCTGTGGTTCTTGTATAATGATGGGATAGACCGTAAGGAGATTTTTATTAATTTTTTCATTCGTTCATTCTTTTTATCATCCCTACTGTGAGCCATTTCTGGCGTTAGAGGACGAGAAATGCCATATCCCAACAGAAGAGTGATATGCGCATAAATAATTGTTTTTAACTATAAACACGTTCTTAAAAACCTACATGCCAAACATACAGAAAAGGAAACACATTAACCTGTCAGGTATGAAAAGTAACGTTACTGAAATCATGTGGCTTTGCCTACAAGTACTGAAATTAGGGGCAGAACGTGACGAAATGTCTTTGCTACGATCACTCCGCGTGGGACAGAAGGCAATATTCCATAGTCTAATGAGATACATCGCTTGTGTAATCGCAAATTTACAATCGCTTATCACCGTTTCTTGCATTGGCATTCGCAGACTTCACCAGAACGTCTACAACATGGTCTCCATTCTCCTGCATAGTTGGAGCTACGTACTTACAGGGATCAAAGTCCGGATGAAACGCTCATATCAGACGTGACAACAAAGGTGGTGCTTATACCACATCATTCACGGGCGAACTGGCGTCGTCATCGCAACTTTTTCCCGCCAAATCATGCGGCGACCGGACAACAACAAAAGCCGCCACTGCGGGTCCCCTTCTCCCCGGCAGAGGTGACAGTCGACGCACAACGCGCATCATCCGGATGCGTCGATGACAGCCGAGTGACGTCCCCTTAATCTATCTACAAGCCGTGAAAACGTAGAGAGAAAAAGAAGAAGACCGATCTGTTAGGAGGGGGGAAGAAACAGACAAAACAGGTGACGATGCTCGCATCATTTCCCTGACCTGCGTCCACGGAGTGGACGAGATAAAAAAACAAAAACAAGAGCATGGAATGAAAGGGGAGTGCTACGGGACAGGAGAAACATCGCAGGCTCGTGCAAGTCACAGACAGAGAAGCAATTAAAAACAAGAGCTACGAGAAAGCGTCGCCAATAAACCAATCTCGCACCGCCCATCGCTGTCTCCGGCGCCGACTGCGGACGTGGCTCGGTGGTGAACGGCGTCGGCGGTGCAAACAAAGAAGCTGTTCCTTTTCGCGGCCCGCAGGATGTTACAAGATGCTCTTCGAAGCGAGCGGAGCAAAGGGTGGGGGGGCTCCGAACCAGCGCGCGGGGCGGAATCACGAGACAGGCGACATCGTTCGCTGTATTTATGGGCTCCTGCGGCAGATGGCGCCTTCACGCTTGGCCGTCGCCCCGTAATTACAGCCAGCCAGCACCCACCGTCCCAGCACCGCGGCCGAAACAGCCCCGAATCCCCCAGGCTCGCGATTGTGCGCGCCCTTCTATCCATTGTCCTCTTTCCCCGCATTCTGTCCTAGGTATTGCTTTCGCTGCTATTCGTTTCCACCCGCGCTTGCTTTCTTCGTGTTTGCCCCCTCTGCCTCTTTCTTTTCTTCATTTCATCTTCAGCGAGTCCCTACGCGGTGCCATTACATTCTTCTTTTCCACTCCGTGTCGAGGACGTCCGCGATGCTTCAATGACTGCGGTCGCATACCTCCTCTTCACCCCTCCTCCAAAAAAAAAAAGAAAGAAATGGCTCCATATTTTCTAAAATTGTCGTCATTTCATCGGTGACTTCTTTCGTTTCTTTCAGCCTCGCCTTTATTTCTACGGTACTTCATGAGCTTCGAATGATCTTGTATATGCCACATTCACCACGTTCCCCTTCCCATCCCATTTCACTACACCGGCCTGTCTTCATTATAATGTGCATTCGCCATCAAAGAAAAGTGACATTGGTATAATTAATTCCCTTTGCAGGGACCTTGTTTCGCCCTTAAATGAAAGGGTCTTGCAGGCTTTCGAATTCTGCTAAGTAAACGCATTTCTACGTTTTCCCCCCCCCCCCCCCCCCTTCTTACAGCCATCGCTCAAGCTCATATCTTATGACGTCCTTAGCAAACACAACCTCAAAGGCTGCGCCCGAGTGGAGCACGTGCCGTCAAAAACGCCCTCGGGGATTCAAAGCTGCCTTTTCTTTTTTCTTTTTCTGCCTCTTTCATGTGGTAAAGCTTTAGAGCTGAAAACCGCCATGTCCCCCAGCCATCTTTCATCCAGCATCTGAGTTTCTTTTTCTTTCCTTCTTTCTTTCTTTCTTTCTTTCTTTCTTTCTTTCTTTCTTTCTTTCTTTCTTTCTTTCTTTCTTTCTTTCTTTCTGCAACCATTACACGGGGCGACAACCCCATGTCACACACACGGTACGGTGGTGTGTGTGTGGACCTCGGTGGGGCCCCATGTTTGCTCACTTAGCTTAGATCGAAGCGATCCGGTGTCGATTTCGGGTCGCGGACCGTCCCACGCCGACGAGGCTGTTTTACGCCCGCCAGGGCTGCGGCAAGAGTACGACGGGAAGGGGGCAATAATCTTATTATTAAAGCGCGAACTCGTGCCCGGACACAGAGCGATCGTCCCAGTCACGCATCGCTCCATCCGCGTTGTTCGTGCTCTTCTTTCATTACACTGGGGCTCTCTCCACTTTTGCTTGCACAAGGACGGTTCGGAACACAAAGGGGTCAGGAACGTGGCTTTCTCACGCGGGGAGAAATCGTCACGTACCGCTGCGGTTCGCTAAATTTGACTAAATTTAAGGCTTTAGCTGTCGCTTTGATGCGAGAGAGAGAGAGAGATAGAGAAAGAGAGAAATTGGCGCGACGGGCAATTGACTATGAAGAATGTTTGAGTAGCCCTTTTTCTGGCGTTTTCGTATCTCTCCTGTCCATTCAGCGCGTTTCACACTATAATTCGATTCCTGACTAATGCGCGACGTACAACTGCAATCTCTACGAGTTGCCGACGGCGGCACTACGCGCTTAGACAAGACGAATAAAGATATTTGTTTATCTATTGCCGCGACCATTTTGTATACAGAGAGTGATTGTGGAGGTGCCAACGGTGTTCTATGTGTGGCGCGGCCTCTTCAGTACAATGTGAAACCACTGGTGAAGCACCAGCGCTGTCTCAGTATACCGTATGGCCTTCGTCAAGCTGTATGATATTGACATCTAGTTTTTACATTCTCACCCCACTGCACGGTACTGCAAACCAGATACTCCAAAGTGGTTACCCTGCCCGCGCTGGCTATCTCTCTCAGTAAAATTTTGGCCTAATGGTGAGAGAATCGCAATGTTATGCGGTGATCGAAAGAAGACTTGTTTCACTGATTTCGAAGAGCACGTTGCTCTTGAAAACGAATTGTTTCGATATGACTAGCACAATCATTCAAATTCTGCACATTGATCGTCAACAAAAGAAAGACCATGAAGTTTTTATTGAAACAAAATTTGTCTTTCATCTTCACGACCACTACATTAAAGAAAAATAAACCTGATTCATAAGGATTCTGGCACCTTTGTCCTTGGAGCAGTATATTCGTTCTAATTGGCGTTACTAAGTAAGGTGCAGAAACAATAAATAGGAGCAGTTTAGCATACACAATGAAATCCCAGATGCACACCTTCTTATCTACGCACACTGGAGAGTGTTTACATAAAGAAGTTGTAGAATAATACACTTACAAGTACATTAGAGTATAATGTAGGACGTAGAAAATAGCGCATGTAATAAGGCTCGTTATAAAGTTATGACCCCACTAAACCTCGCTATGCGTAACTGAGTACAATTATGTGAGAGCAAATTAGTATCCATGCGTTTGTAGCACAAAATTAAAAAAAAAAGTCCATACCAATTTCTCAGAATAAGGAAGCTTCTTATGAAAGCTTCTGATGCATACATAAATGAAAAATAATATTGAAGTGTGCTGTCATGTCTTAAGGTTCGGCACACGACACAATGAGCCCCAACAGCAACTCCCCTTGACAACGTTGTTTTCATTACCGCCTTGCCAGCTAAAAAATGAGGTCACTTTCCTTCCCGAATCGCGAAACATCGGCATGGAAACCTCGAGAAGCAAAAGAGACGAAAGAAGAAGCGGGATACGGCTTGGTCGTGGATAGTTGGGAGCACCTTTCACACTTTAATATCAGAATTGCGCGCGGGTGCCGAATGGAGGAACAGAAAGAAGAAATCGAGAAAACGGATTGAAATTTACATTTATACTCGCCTTCTGCGCACTCATTTACAGTGAATGGTTTTCCATTATACGAAGCTCTTGAGCCCGAGACGTGCTTTGATGGAATGTTAAAGTGCACAAGGTCAGTGTCCTCATCATTACCTGGCGGGATGAGGTCGCTTCGATTGCGACGACGCCATTGCCGTTAAAGAACGCGCTCCACACAAAATGTCAAAATTAATTGCAATGTGTAGCATACAGAACCTGACAGGTAAGGGAGGCTGCATTTTTACATTCCGGCACGATCGTAATGGTGCCATGGTAGCCAGGAATCGAAACCACGACGTGGTGTTCGGAAGCGCACCACCAACAACGCAGCAAGTTTTAACAGTCAGAGAAATAAATGGGCATTAAAGAGGCTGCATCAAAGTCTTTTTGAGATCATTCGTTGAGTACGGCTCACATGCGTAGAATTTATTTCATTATGATACCAATTAGGGGTTGTAATACATACAGTCCAGAACTGCAGCACGTGTCCTGAGGCGATGCAGTCGTTTCGGTAGCAGATCATTAAAAAAAAAAAAACTTTAGGATAGCCTCCTTAAAGCGAACGTCGAACGGAAACATCTCAGTAAAGCTTTCTTACACTATGTGCAATAATCGAATTGGAACCACGATGTTGCCTTTTCCGTTTGCCTTAACCACAGAAGGAGACCGTGTGTTAATTTGAATATTGGGACGGAATTTGTTACTACCTAGGATTGTGAGCAAAAATTTTGTTTTCCTGACTTCAAATATGTTAAGCCTATCACCATGACGCCGCTTACGGCGCGAGACCTTTTTGATGAGGAGCATCTCTTGCACGCGGGTACGTCACGCGTCCGGCGTCCGCACTCACACTACGCATGCGCGACTCTCCTCTCCCTTCCCTCTCTCCAACAGCTGCTGCAATAAATAAGGCGGGTAGAGAGCGCGCGCGCGCTTCGCTTCAGTAGTATCTCCTCCTTCTCCGATGAAAGAAGTTGGTGGTGTTGGTGATGGAAGCAACAGTTCCGTCAGCGAGTGGGTTGACGCAAGTACGCATCAGCATCAACCCACACTCTGACAACGGTCACGCGGTGCGTGGTAACGAACCAAGTTAACAACGTAATAACACGCAAGGTTCAACGCAAGGTTCACCGCAAAGGTAACACCGAAAACACTGCAGACTTGTAAACACCGCCGTTAAATGCACCGTTGAAACTCCCAGCGATGCTCCGCATCACCCCATGGTCCCCTTCGGAGAGATGGTGTAATTTTTTTGAACAAAAAATGAAAGCACAGAGGTTTACCTGAGTGTTCCCGCTCATAACAGGACCTGAACCTACAAAGTGTGATGGTTGTGAAGGAGTTGTCCTGAAACGTGATGTTTGCTCCTGACCACTCAGCTAAAGAGCTTTTTCTGAAAAGTCAGTGACTGCTCTTGTCGTATGTCGCATATGCGGCAGTGGAAGCAGGGTGACAACCTTCGTAAAGCAGCCAACAAATCAGCAATGCTCTGAAAGAAGAGAATTGAAGTCCTCCTGCAGCGATGAACTGAAAAGAAAATTTCCCTTCAGAATTTTTTCTAGATGAGCAAAGCTAATCGTCAATTTCTTGCGAGCTTAGGCTATCTTTTGCTCTCTTGTTTAAAGAATAGAAAACGTTAATGCCAGAGGGGAAAACAACCTCCCTTCTCGCATTATTGGCTATTCCTACATTCTAACTTCAAAAATATGAATAGTATAAGTGATCCTTTCTAGAAAATTATACTTGGCTTGCTTGTAATGCTCACGCGTTATCTCTTCAGGAAATGATCTCACAGCATCCCGAGTGTGCGTATAAAATGCATGTTAATGCCCGACGAAAGTAGACGTCTCTCAGCTGTCAACATTTTCCTTAATCTTACAGAAACCCGCACATGGACATACTGAGGAAGGAAGGAAGGGAGGGAGGTTAACCAGAAAGGCGTCCGGTTGGCTACCCTACACTATAATTTCGGTCGACCTCACGTACTTTATAAATCGACTTCATGCGCGGCAGTCAGCGAGGAGCTACCAAAGCCGCATTGTTTGGCATCGAGCAAAGCGTTACGAGTAGGATTATCGCACTATTGCAAGTGGCAGGAAACGGCAGATAGATAGGCAGAGGAGATGAAGTTTGCGTGGATAAATTGGTCGCAGTTATCACAGGACCGAGATAATCGGAGATCTATGGGAGAGGCATTTGCCTTCCAGTTGGCGTAGACAGGATGAAAGAGAAAAAGAAAATGATGATGAAAAAGAAGAAGATGATGATGATGCAAGTTGAGTAGCACAGTTACTGCACCCCCGCTCCCTTGAGCTGGCGAAGAGTCGTACAATAAAAATGACATATCTGATGTAGAAAATAAAAGATACTAATTTTCTTCAAGAGTACTTATAATTAGGAGTATAATAGTTTATAAATTACAAAAAAAATGGCGGGGGGTGGGGGTTGCTTCCGTTCAAAACGTGTCGCCCCTTTTGCGTTTGTCACCACAACACAAAAAGCAAATCTGATTCACCAGAGCTTCGCCCACTATGGGGGGTGGGGGGGGCGATGTAGTTTTGTTCACAGACACACACACACACACACACACACACTGCCGGCAGCCAATTTCCGCATATTTACCGGCAGATATTGTAACAAAGACAGGCACAGGAGATACCGTTGTTTAGGAGAGCAGCCCTTCAACGAATCGTACAAACGGCAACGTTTAATACCGAGAAGAAATAAAATCAAAACTAGGCTCTCCGGATTCATCAATAAAATATCCTCTCTCTCTCTCTCTCTCTAAAACTAGGCGATCTACCCAGGATCATCAGGACATCTGGAGAAACCATCTCGTTTCCGTTCCCACGCAGGCGAACGCTTAATTTGCGACATACACAAAGAAATTTAGATCCTTGCGATTTGCAATAATCCGTGCATCTGTGTCGCTTCGCAATCTGCGTCGCTTCGCAATAAAAGGAGAAACAGTTCAAGCCAATTCCATGCGTTCAAAAGGGTGGGAACAGAGAAGCCGTTCTTTTATCGTGTTTATCAACTGGCGGCGTCTCAATAGCCGGCCACGATCTGGTTCTACTGAGCGTGCGTGGCTTCACCATGCGCGTCTTTATTTATTTATTTATTTATTTATTTATTTATTTATTTATTTATTTATTTATTTATTTATTCATTTCTTTCTTTGCATTTCATGCTATAGAAATGCAGCCGCGGCTTCGGGGGTTGAATCCGCAACTTCGAGCTAAACATTTTCTGCCCTTGCCCCGCCACGATGTTCTAGTGGCTCGATGTTCTAGCGCCACGATGTTCACTGCTCTCCTTGTGTCCGTGTCCTGCACGCCTCTTCTTTTGATTATGGACTGTTACCAACTCGCTCAACTTTCTGTCCTTTTGTTCTAGTGGCTATGGTACTCGGCTGCTTATCCGAAGGTCGCGGGATGGAATCTCGGCCGCGGCGGCTGCATTTCGATGGAGGCGAAATGTTGAGGCCCGTGTGCTGTGCGATGTCAGTGCACGCTAAAGAACCCCAGGTGGTCGAAATTTCCGGAGCCCTCCACTACGGCGTCTCTCATAATCAGCGCTGGGTTTTGGACGTCAAACCCCACAAAATCAAAATCAATTTCCTGCCCTTTATCGCGCATTGGGCTTTCCATAATCACCATCATGTTGCAGTGGGCTGCGGACGAGATGGGGTCGAGCGCAAGAGATGAAAGGAGAGAGCGCGCAAAAGCCGCACTTAGGGTTCCGTATAGCAGCCATCATGTAGTGTACTTAGCCGAGGGAAACAGCAGGTCAGCTTTGTCCTCTATGTAATCGCAGAACGCCGGCAGAGGGTCAGCCAAGGACACCTTTTCTGTTGAAAGTTTTGGCCAGAATGGACGCAGTCCTCTATACCGTGATTCAGTTGAAATGCATTTCATTTTCCACTGTGGTGCTTGAATCAGCAAATCATGAAGTACGACGCAGCTTTGAAAGGACCGTATAGCTGAAAAGGGAAGAAAATCCTAAAGTGCACCCTATGTTTCATAAACTTTTAACTTGCAACGCCAAGGTAAAATACAGGTCATTTGGAGCGACCTTCGTCCCTCAGTGGACATAAAGCAGTATTGCGATGACGATGACCTTTTCTTGTTGTAGTACACATCGATTCGTCGGTTATCCTAAAGAATGAACAGCCAGGAGAAGGCATTTTCGAAGCCTCACCTCAACAACTGGTCTTCAATTCGATGAAGGGCACTAAGGCAAATCATTGCTACTTTCTGAAAGGAAGTATCGGCAAGCAGTCAGTGTAGAGGCTGTCGCCCTCTGCGTTAGTTTGTCCATAGCACTTCTATCGGGCTTACATATTTCTTTACTGCAACTTTATGGGAACGATGACAGGGGTAAAACGTTCGGAATGAACCGACATAAGCTGCCCGCGTAGGTCCTTCGCGCTTACAATGCGACGGGCGCATGAAGCACACACAACCTGTTTTGTTCAGATACAAGCCGTCCAAGCGAGGCACGAACAGGGACAATATTTTTTTTTTCCTTTCTTTTCAACGCACCGGAAGCATCGCAGGCCCCATGACGAGGCCACGAGGAAACATGTTGGAAGACGGATTCGCGCCACTGCCTTCGCTCCGCGTTTTCCACTTTGCAGTGGCCGCAAATACGCGGCAGCAGAGGCCCGCGGAGAAGAAAGAGCCCCGGCCCAGTGGAAAATGCTCGAGAAGTAAAACCGGGAAAATAAAAAGACACACGAAGCTTCCGCGCAATGGATAAGAGCGAACATTATTTTATTACATCGACAGTCCCGCAGCAGCCCGTTTCTCGACAAAAGTCTCCTCCACTTGGACGCGGGCCAAGGGGGTGCCTCCGCAGAAAAAAGGGAGCCGACCAAGAGCGAGGGAGAGAGTACGTGGGGAAAAGGACGTAGTCGAGGCGCGCGCGTTTCTTGGCGATGCGGATTAAACGCGCCAACGCTGCAATCCCCATCCGCACGCTCTCGCTCTTCTCTCCATTTGGGGCGCGACGGGACGACGCCGCCGGCCCGGGACGTCGACGGGAAGATGGTAGGGAGGGAAAAGGGAGGGAGGCGGCCGAGCGGATGTGACGTCAGGGCTCTCCTCTTCCGCGCAGGCGCGTTTGGGGAAGCGGCGCCTCCCACGTGACTAAGGCCGCAGGCACCCCCTCTCCCACCTCGAGGCGCCACAAGCATCGGACGCGTTCTGCGGTGAAGCGAGCGCTCGCTGCTTCCTCGTGGCTGCCGCCGCTGCTGCTGCACACCCGGCGCCCGCCGCAGCCGCCTCCTCACGACGCTGTCCCACTTTCTGACTCGTGCGCGCCGCTGAAGACGGGAAAGGAAGGGGAAAAGGCGGGGGCGGCGAAAAGTTTGCCTCTAGGGCTCACGCCTGCAGACAGGCCGCCAAACAACGAGATCGTCATTTAGAAAGGACGAACGGTGCTAGGACAGAGGCCAACCATAACAAACTTTGACGCCCCTTGCGGCGTCTGTGGGAGCTGCATTTACGTGTCAACCGGATTGAGTGAACTGTGTGCATCGCTTTCAATCAAAACCGTGACGGTGGCGTGTGAGCAAAAGTGAAAGAGACACAGGGTGCTTCTACACGACCATGTCCCTGCATTCCGTGGGATACCGTGACGTGACGCATTCCCTCCTTTGACGCACGTGTGAACGGCATTTGGACGCTGACACGACCGTGCCGGAAGTGGGGTTTGGACGTCTGGATTGTCCACTGTCTCGTTGCTCCGGAACTGCAAGTTTTCAGTGTATTTCAGTGGCCGTGACTTACCGGACCAGGGCGCCGTCGAGTTCCCGATGAACTTAGTCGCTGGCCCGGCATGAGCCCTCCTAGGAAAAGCTGCGCTAAGGCCGGCCTGCACCGCAGCCCTTTCGGGATGCGCGGATGCTGGTACTCCCTCTGCCTCACCATGTCGTTCGCCTTCTCCGAGATAGCGGCGGAGTTTCTCCTTTCCTCGGAATACACCACATCAGGTACTTAATTCGCAAACAGTTCGTGCTCACGCACTCACTGCTACTGCCTTTATAAGCGGTCTTTTTTACAGGAAAAGCTACGATTAATCTGCGAAATGATTACTTACAATGAATATAAGTACGCCTCATTTTTTTTGTTCTTTTCTTGAAATTCATACCGACATATTTTGCATCCTACGGGACAGAATCTTCAAACTCCTTCGAAATTGTTCAACGCTTCATTGAAAAAAAAAGAGACCTTAAACTTTAAGCCGCAGCAGTTCATTTTAGATGCTAATGACCTTTATAGTGTCTCGTTGTAGAAGATATTCAATGCTTTTCATTAAGTAGTCAAAAGCTGATTGTCATCCTGGAATACAAACATGCAAAGTTTGGCAGTTGGAGGGGGCCCTGGGAAATCAGTATAAACTTTCTCTTTCCACGAACTTCACTTTCTCTTGCCAATTTGAACAGAAGCATCCACATATGGCTTGCCTAGCAATTCTATTTGTCACGCCTTGAAGCCTTATGCAAACGCGCCGAAATACTCTTGTATAACGCATTGTTTCTTGTTAAGGTGTCAAAATATTTGATTACAGAGTTTTCACCTGTACTCTCCGTAACGAAGCACATGACCAAGGAATCCAGCCTTTTACCATTCTTTCAGCAGCGCTGCATTCGGTCCGGTTCGCGGTGCATCGATCATCTCTTGCTGTATACTACACGTCATGAAATGGAACGTAGCTGAGCCCAGTCAATAGCCCAAAAGTAATTTCCGTTTGGTCAGCTCCCCTGCCGTAATCCAAATCTTTGTCAGTGTTCGTTTCATCTAGGTATTCTCCCTGTTCACTTCATTCGATTAACGTTTATTCAATCAAAATTTGCAGTGTTGATTTGGGTTTACAAGGCTATATATATATTTTCCATATCCTTACGCTAACGACAATACGTGTGCCTATTAGAGGCAACGGAGCACACAGTAAACGCCAAATACTATGTGTCTGTTGTGCTAGTTACCACTGCTTTAATTGAATATCGCGGATTAGGTTCTGCATTTGATCAGCTGAAGATACCTTTTATTCTGGTAATGATTTCAGAAGACCTTCTTAGAGGAAAAGGGACACATGCTAGTACGGAAATCGAATGGTAAGTAATCAAATGTAGCCTGATTAATGAAGCATTACATTGACGTGTACTATACTAGACGAAAGGGAAGCCTCCATTCGACAATACTGACTCCGCAGGTACGTACAAACGGGCGCTACAAATATGGTTTGAAAATGAGCCCGCTGTTGTAGAACCGCAACGTTGGTCATTATTGCTATCGTTGCTCCCGTCTGAGTCCTTGGTGGATGTTGTCTAGTTCTGCAGTTTTGTACCGAGTTGTTCTTCCCCGTGCAGCACCTCCAGCTGCCGTATAGCCCCGGTGTGTTGTGGCCCCAGAAATCTTCCAAATGTTTTCAATTACGACATCTTCGCCTAACGTTCTGTGCTTATCACAAGGATTTAGAACAGAGGAGCACGAGCACTAAGTGATGAATATTTGTTCAATACACTATGGTACACCATGTGCGAAGTCCTAAATACAGTGCTGAAATTTATCCAGATGACATATATGCACACGTTTAAAGTCAAAAAGGAAGGATGGAAAGAAACAAGTCGAATAAATATCAGCGTCCTTGGAGCAATAAACGCATCAGTAGAAGATCAGCACTGGATTGGCGTTGAAAAGACTTTTCCTTGGCATGATATTAGCATGTTACTCCAAGGATAAATTTTCGAAAGTAGAACTGGCTTCTATGTTGTGTGAACGGCTTCAGAAAGTATGTCTAGAAATTAATTATCAACGTGGATGCGCGTATGCGTTCTTTTTCTCCCTAAGCCAGGGTGTAAAAATCAACAATAGCACAACAGTGATCAGCATGTAATTTATCAGAGCTACTATTTCTCTATGCACTAACGGAACCCGCGCTAAGGCAAAAGATCAGGGCAAAAAATACGCTAGTTTTCGCTGCCTTCGTTAACACTACTTAGATGTTTCCAAGCGTTTCCTTTTTTTTCTTTTTTGCTCGTGATGTTTTCATACCAAGTGTGTTGGCGACCAATCTTTCCAGTTATTCTCTGAGCGTTAATGAAGGTAAATTTAAAAAGGGTGTTAAAGTTCTCTTAATAACCACGTGACGCTCTTCTAATGAAAAATACAAGCTTCTAATGGTGCCTGAGTTGCATAACGTAACACAGAAGCTTGATAAATTAATGAAGGCTAGTGAAATTTATGGCGTTTGATGTGGGCCTCAGTGTAACAGTATACAGGCTAGAGTGAACGCCAGTGTAATGGCAAAGGTTGGGTTCCTCCTGCTTTCCTCTAATTTACAAAGCGTTGCAACATCTCTTGGCCTTTTGTAAAATTTACCCGGTCGTCTTAAACGCTGGGCCCCGCAAACAGCGCTAACGCTAACACGTGTGGTGTGCAACGGCTGGTGTTTTCTCGACTTCTGTGAGCAATGTGGTGTTCCCGTAACTTCAGGTGGCATTCTGCAACCGACCACAACAAACCGCTGGAGAGCTGTGGTGCATAGTGAATGAAGTTGTGCATGATTTTTCATTAAAGGTCCCTTCCTGCAAGCCACGTAAATTTATAATGGAAGAATGCAAGCGCGCGAACTACCTACCGGGTGTCTTCTTTCCTACGCCTATTTCTTTGCCCCCGTGCAGGCTAGAAAGCCAGGTACGCGCATCTCGTTAACCTCTCCGAATTCACTCTACATCTTTGCATGCCTTTCATTAAAGAAATAATTTGTAAAATAATAGACACCCACTCCACTATGTGTGTTCTTCCAAATGATGCAATATTCATTTACGCGGTTTTACGCTCCGAATCTACAATACGATTCGACGCACGTCGTAGTGAGTTAGGTGGGTGAGTGAGGGAGTTAGTGAGGTAAATGTGCGAGTGAGTTATTGAGTGAGTGATGAAGTGTGTGAGTGATGCGGGCGTGTGACCGAGGCGAGTGAATGACTGAGTGAGTGAAACAACTTTATTCGCCTTCCAATAGACGCCACCGAATAAACTTGTTTCACTCAGTCGCTCACCACTACAACGCGTCCTACTGCGACATGACTCGTAATCACATCATATCGTATCACACGTAGGATGAATTTTCACCAGCCGGGGATCTTCAACTTGCGCCTAAATCTAAGTGCGCTGGCGTGTTCCGTCATATCGCTCCCCAGAAAATTCGGCTTGCGTGGCCGATAATCAAGCCCGCTTCCACGACCTTAACAACGCAATATGTTTCCTACCGATCCATGTACCACGGCGAGATGAAGGCGTTGTGCTTACGGTGCATGTGAACCCGCGAAGTTTTGCGCGTCAAACGTATAAAAACGTCATGGACGCAGCAAAATTTACAACGCCACTGAGACAGTGCAGGATGACGTGTACGATAATATTAGTTGTGCAACGGTATTGTTCCACCTCTCCTCCCCCCTATAAGCCGGCAATACAGTTCTGCGTATTCCAATCAAAATGAATATGCAGCGTTCGGAATATATTTATACTGAAATTTATATACAAGCTCTGGGAAATATAGGCTTGTGCTTATGCCTTTCGAAATCTATTTCCGCGTTTTTTACTAGGACCATAATTCCGTTTCCCGTCCTAATGTGCCGTATCGATCGGGAGCTGTCTGCATTGCGAAGTAAGATGTCTCCGAGTGAACTTACCAGGCACCTTCACGGCACACGAAAAGACAAACTTTCCACCACGTAGCTACTATTACCAGCCCGGACGTCGCCCGAGCAAGCGCCATTCTTTAGTCAAACGCATAATTGCCACTGTCCCAGCACGGCACCCTGCTCGCTACGTCCGGTGTTCAAGCAAAAATTTTCTTTGCTTTCCGATGAGACTACATGGCGTTGTATTTGAAATCTGGGAGCGATTTTTCCTTCCTCGCTCGGCGGATGGGCGTGTGCCTTGCCTGTCCAGGCATTGGACGTTTGCATTCTCCAAATTACCGGTTATTGAGGGAGCCTTATAGCAATAGACGTGCTTCTACACTTTTATTTCGTTTCCTCGCCACGGCCGAATTTTCTCTTCTCTCTTTTATAGCGCCGACTTTTAAAACATCTGCTCTTCTTCTTATTCTTTTTCCTCTTTCTCCTCGCTCCGTTCGTCCCCCTCTCGTGCGCATAAAAATGTGCTCAGTAAGGGAATTCACTGCCTCCCATTTCCATATCCCATAATCCCAGCCCCGCCAATATATATTTCTTTTTCTCGTACTGTTCTAGTTATTTTTCTTCCGAAGCGCGGTCCACGATCTCGCACCGCCTTTCGTTGTTCATTTTTCTGTTTTTTGCTCCGTTCGTTTTCCTTTGGATAATTCTTTCGCAAAGTTCACTCCTCAGGGCGGGTAAATCGCGATTCTTTTTCGACTGAGTCACTTTATCACGTCCAGTCTCCTCCCACGCGGCCTGCCTCGCTCACAGCGAACGAGGGGGGACCCGCAGCGTGTATTGGCAGGCTTAAATTTTTGATGCGCACCGCCGAGGCGTTCGCGCGTTGACGAGATTTATAAAGCGCTGATAACGGCCTTCACCTCTCAGCCCCCTGCCCCCCCCCCCCCCTCCTTCGCGTACTTCTCGCCTCTGTCCACCTCCGTTCAACGCAGCCTTTCGTACCAACTGACCTCATCCTCCCCTCGTCACACGCGAATGCTCGCACTCATAAAACCCGTAAAAAGGGATACACGGAGAGTGTGTAAGGATGCGCGAGCCTGCGTTTGAATTCTTCATTTTCTGTTGCTGCTGCTTCGCTGTGAGCGATACTGGGAAAACGTTGGTGTTTCTTGGGTTGGCGCTCGTGAGAGGAAAGCATTGCGACACGGACATAAGCGGACGAGGGCATGCCGCCCGAAGAGGTGAAGAAAAACACAGTTTCGTCATCAGGCGTGAATACCAATGCTGGGTTCCGACACAGGGAATAAATAAATAAATAAATGTTGTCCCTTTGCGAGAACCTGTATTGCTTAAGGTGAACGACTTGAAATTATGCGCCTGCATATAATGGTCGCGGAGAAATGCATGCGTCGAGCACGAAACTTCGTTTACGTTGGAAAATATGGCCTGAACTTGAGGCAGCTATGGTTTCTCGAAGGATAGTGGCAAATACTGCTCGCAGAAAGGAGAGAGCGCTGTGCGATGTAGAAAAGTATGCCGACATCAATGCTTGGTCGTTATTTAATAATTGTACTTTACTTATTTAATAATTTACTACGTCTGGGTAAAGAATGTTCCGTTGTATCCACTTATCAAGCACAGGCATGTTTATTGTGACCAGTATTTCTCAAATATAACATCGCTTCGTGAGTCGTCTTGAACCTTTAACTATGTCAAGGAATACTGCACTACGCAATTAACCATGAGCCGATAGTCTGATTACCACACGATAGCGTACTCCAGAAAATATGTGTCAAAATAGATAGTTCACCTCATTGTCATTATATCGCCGGCACAAAACTAATTTCCGAACAACAAATGTTTCAAAAATTATTTCTTCTTTCTTTTCTCATCTTAAAAAAGTCTACATTCATACATAATTCAGAGCGTTCAATGAGACTGACATAGAAATTATAGCCACCTTCAAGACCAGAATGTTTTCAAGTAATAAAGAATACATTTTCTGCTTGCTCTAAGCCATTCAGCCTTCAACCAAAGCCCCCGTGAGCCAGCTTCGTATGAAAGTATCATTCTAGCTATAGCATTTGCTTCCAAACAGCGGACGTTCAGGTTCATCTGTTATTCATGGCAGAGCTCGGCGTGATGATGAAAAGCTACGGGTAGCCCTAAGAGAGAATTTTTCAAGAAAGCACCCACGAAAAAATTTTACATATAAGTAGTATTTAATACCATTTCATTTTCATCTTCAATTCTTTTATGTAGTTATGATTGAGAGAAGCATCCTCTCGTAATCAGCGTTGCACAGCGCATCAGTGGTAGACTAGAGCGATCCGAGGGCGAGTGCGTGAACTTCATCGCGGCCGATTTGTTCTCTCGATGGAGGGAGAGCCTATCCTCCATGTCCGTCTAGCCCTTTGGCCATCGTCTCGGCGCGTTTAGTAGCACAGTAACACGGACCTGGATGCCAAGACCTTCGGACCTAAGTACTGTGGCCCATGCTTCGCGTGAGGGTTCGGCCAGAAAAGCGTCGGGCTGAAGGGGGGATCTCGCAGACTATATGCCTCTGGTGACATCTCCGCATGGTATGCATATCGGATTCGCTTCCGCTGCGTGTGCATGTGAAAATATGTATGGTCAGGGAAACGATTGCGTCTGTAACAGTCCCCACGTAGTTCCTTGAATCTTGCTGAGCTTCGGGTTCGATAGAACTGTCACCGACGAAAACGTTTGGGAGCCATGACCTAAATCTCCAATGCGCCATGCTTAACAATTGCTGGGACATTACGTACCAAAATCACAATATAATTATGAGGCACAGGCTAGCGGTGGACTCCAGAAGCTTCGACCACCAGGGGTGCTTTTAACCTGCCCCCGATAATGCACAGTGCGCGGGCCCCTAGCATTACCGCCTTCATTGTAAATGCGGCCACCTCCGGCTTCTATACCTGCATTTTTCGGCCGAACAACTAACTACGATAAAACTTCGGTTGGGCCTAGTCGATACGTGTTCCTTTGCGAACCACGAAATTCAGCGCTAACATTCAGGACAACCATACAGAGGGGGCACGACAACAGCGCCAGTGTGTCGTGCCAATGTGTCGTGTTTAATCTGTAACGTTCTAATGATGTTCTTTGCGATGCGGCCAACAAAAAATAAGGTATTCCACGGCTACAATTATAGAGCGCTGTGCAACGTTGGATTCATTGCATTGTATGGAAGTTGTGCGAAGTCATCGAATGCATTTGCCGAATTCAGACAGGGGGTATATTCCAAATCCCCAAGCACTTCTGAATTACGCAAGACAACTCTTTGAAACTATTAAAAATTATTTGGAGCACGAAATTAATGGACACCAAAATATCTTATTGCCGTAGATGGCGCGGTTTCCTTATTTGCATATAGGGAAAGCAGTACATGTGTTATCTCTATTGTTCTCTCTATATTTGCTGTGATATGCACAAAATTGCCTTCTGTCTGCAGGACTTGCCATGTGGAACTGCATACAGTGCGTCGGGAACTCACTAATCCTTTCGGGGTGCGCTCACTATATGTTCGTATTTTCTAAAGAAAGCTCGTACAAGTTTAGCCGCGCTGCAGTGCAGATTTTAGCACGCAGTATGCACCAGAGTGATACAGTGAAGGCGGCATAAATACGGAAGAACCTGTCAATGAAATGTGGACGCGGCTAGTACAAGTCAATACGTCTGCTAACTTAATATATGTTCGTCAGTATACTAGGCACGACAAAGTCGAGGAATCCTACAGATCTTTGCTTCCAGTGCATTGTTCTTTTTTTTTTCAGGCGAGTCACCAATAAGAACTATTTGACACTATTCTATTCAATTTGACACTCTGCGTCTTATACAAAAGCGCACACTTAACAAACCTATCTTCGGCTGTGCTCATGGCGCTGAAGCTAGGAAATCATCAAAGCATAAGCAGGAAGTTTTGATGCGACGGCTTTAGCACGATCCCTCCCCCTCCTTCCAAGGCAATCCGACTACGAGGGCCGTCCACAATGACGCAGGTGCTTTAGTGAATAAAACTGAATTTCTTAAAGTAGAATCCGTCAGAAAATTATAAACCGCGACTTCGCCTCAGCCTTCCCACATGACTGGTCGGGCTTTAATTTGAATGTACGAAAAAGAAAATATAGTGATGTTACGCGGGAACTCAAATACGTACCCTTTTTCAGTATTCTACAGATGATCCCCTGGTTTCAATGAGTATTTTATAGTAAGGTGATGCGAACAATGGCACTCTCCAAATTTTTGTCTTCTCAGTTTGTGTCAAAGCACTCGACTGATTGATTAGTTATAAACTATTTACATAGAAATTATCCCATTCGCCTAAAATCTACATTACATGGCGATATGCATTCCTGTAGCTTGTTTTTCTTATTTTTCGCTACCTATATCTAATCGACATGAACTCCTCTAAACTGTTGCCGTGTAAAGTGCATTGTAGAATTGGAAGCACTTGTGGTGCCAACTCAAGTTATACAGCGAATTATAAAAATTAGGCAGACCTACACTAATATTTAGTCAGTATTCGGAAAAAGATAGGTCATAGTACTATACCATGAATCTTTCAGGCACAATCAGCAAAATTAAAAAGAGTGCTTAAAAAGAAGCCTTTCAAATAGAAGCCTTGTCAAGCGGCTTGGAAAAGAAAGTACCTTTCACAATCGAACCATATACGGCAGAAGATTTCCTAATTCTCAAATGGACTGCCTCATGTAAGAAAAAAAAATAGTGAGAAAGATAACTGAACCGTCACATATGGGCAATAAGACAGACACAAGCAAGAAGTTAATTTCCTTCTTAACGCGTTCCGATAGTGCGGCCGTCTATAATTAATCGCATCTTCGTCAGCGCGGAAAAATAAGCAAAGGTAATTGGACTCGCAGTGGTCTTGCGTATCTTCATATTTTTCTCTTTTTTTCCCCTCTCTCGTCTCGGTTCATTGCGGAAGAAGCCATGGCTCCAAGATTCCTTCTTCTTTTTCCTTTTTTTTGTATCCCCGCAGAAAACAAATAGAATCTGCGGGACCGGCCCCAATTGGCGTGCCGGAAGAAGAATTGGAACCTGTCGAGTAGGCACCTATCGATATATGGACTTCTCGCCGAAGCGCTAAGAAGAAGCAATTTCTCTGAGCCACACACCTTAGCGATAGCGTTTATCTGCTCGTGGAGCCCGAATGAGGAAGACGAAGAATACCCTCGAGCTTACCGTTCGCGACAGTTTCGACTCGACTTCCACAACTGCGGACGTTTCACGTAATGACGACGTCAACAAAAGCAACGACACGCCGAGAAAACAAAGCGTCGAAACCTTCCTTTTGGGCTCATTTGGCTCGTAATTAAGACCTTCAAAAACTCTGACGTTGACCTAGACAAGAACTGGCAAAGAACAGTCGTAAAAGATTTTCATAGGTTTTTTTTTTTTTCTCTTTTAACAGTGAAATGGTAAGGCTGGCGTTTTCCTTACCTGTTATTTTTATGACGCCAGTAATGCCCGCATCTCCTGACAAGTATAAATGGAAGCTCTCACACAGTTTTCTTCTAGACCTCTGTGCTCCTTTCTTACATTTACTACTGTGGTAGTATAGGAACATTGATGATAGATAGCGCTGACAGAAATTTGAATGCCTCTGGTAACATAATGAACAAAGTTGGTGGCCTTACTTATATCCACATTTGTTTTTGACCACGACAATTTTTGTCATGTTTTGTGATACACTTTTCTACACTTGATTTTACAAATTCGTCTGGCGTATTTCCAAATAAAGTCACCAATATGAAGAGTAAGCCACCCCGCCTTCGCTTAAATGGTTCGTAATAATGGTTCTCTTGAAAGCTTTGCGAACGTACCTTTCTTCAAGTGTGAATAAATTCCGGGAAATCAAGAACATTACAGCGTGGTAACCACTGAAATCAAAATTCACTTGTCGCTCCCTTGTCAGTGCATGGCGCACTGAGATTTCTGCACAGTGCAAAATTGCAGGAATCCTCTCGACATGCACATTAACACCCAATTTCTTGCCACTGCACTTGTTTATGTCCAAAGAGAAGAAAGCATTGCTCCTCTTCCGACGGACAGGATTAACGTACCACCAACTAGCTCAGTTTTTAGTGGTACTTTACCTAGTCTATTGACCTGAGTGAGATTATTAATGTTATGCATACTAAAGGAAAGCAGAAACTGGGCCGTAACTCCTAAGTGTAGTACACTTATCGTTTCTATTATCAACCTACAATGCAGGAACGGTAAACATTCACTGCGAAGTGCAAACTGCACTGCAGCGACTTCAGTGAGCAGGAACCAGTCTATAGCAGTATTTTGATGAAGTCGACAAGCGAATGTTATTCGCTTCTCTCCCAGCCATCAAGCTAAGTGATTTTCGCAGAATTCTAATGCTACTCTCAAAGAGCACTGGGGTAAGGCGCCTTCACTAACTTTCATAGCGGTCTGTAAGGCTGAAGACCTCAACGTCAGTCATCAGCTTCATCCGCAATCACCCCCGTCTACTGTTGTCGAGTTGAGCTCTAGTGATCCACAATGGGCAGAATACCTGTGACGAAAATAACACAAAGCACATTTCTACTTTTATATGAACGTCGTTACCGGGATGGATGCTCCCAGAGTTCTGCCTCGGGAAGGGATATTAATCTCTCAATAGAATGGCTACAGTCAAGCCGCCTGCCACCCTACTATGTGTGGATTTATACCATTCGGGCCATAAGTCCACGCCAGGCTTTGTTGAACAAAGGAGAAACTACACTTATACATATAAATTGTCGTACACGTTTCATGCCACAAGGCGTGCTTTATAACTCTGCCTCTTGTACTAACCGAACACATTAGCATTAACAAAAAATTAAGTAACGGGCATCGCATAACAGCATTATGCGCAGAGAGGTGCGCCTAACTGCGGTAGTATTTGCGCTGAAACAAAACTTTTACTCTGGAGAGACGCAGTATAACGCAGCATACGTAGCGAGCCCCCTGAGTCGTCAATCTCTTCTACTGTGGGTATTTTTCTTAAGAAGCGTGATGAATCGGTTATCACTCCAGCAACCGCGTGTTGCGTGAGTCCATCCCTACCCTGTCCGTGTCTTTTTATGGTTGCTTTTCCTTGCAAACTGTAGAGATATAATTCACAGAGTGCGATATTTTGGAGCCACTCCATTACTTCCTTGTGAAATCAAAGACGCTCACTCTGTCACTGGTGCCTATACGCCATGCGCAGCGCCTATAGGGGCGCCACTGAAAGCCGCGTAGCGGCGGCCGTTGGAACCGGTGGTGGGTCGCGTAGCAGACACCTCATTTCACTGCAAGCATCGCTGAAGTGCGCGCGCGCGATCTGCAGCTTGTGCGCGTCCCCGATAATTACTTTTGCGGCGATAGTGTGTGCAAAGGAGCTGCACATTATAATAGCGGAGATGTGTCCGATGTCACAGCTGTGTGGGACGACAATGTCACCATAAGCGCCAAGTGTTTGCCACAGACAAGCGTCAATAAGCTTCCCTACGAAGTGGAGCTCATCGCACCGCTTTCTTTATATCGTCCCGATCACTAATGCCTGCATGCGTTGACGCGTGAACCAACGTTTTTTTCTCGACACAGTAGCTTCGTTTACGTGCCATGTGTTTATATAGTAGATTTTGAGGGATCGCTGTCGGACCGGCGCATGGATTTCACGACTGCGGCCACGCGAAGGGTCAGCGTTGGTAAAACAAACCAGCACGATAAACTTAATTGTGAATATATATCTCGGCAGCTTGCGCTAGTGGCGCGAGACTGAGTCACTGCGGAGCTGGTGGTCACCTAGCTTGTCGTAGCAGCTTGGCTACTTATTTGCTAGGTTTTTCGCAAGCTATTACCAAGTGTTGCAAAATGGCGTTACATTCTACGCGATCGTCAAAGTCTTAAATGTGCACAGGTGCCATGTTTTACAGCCAATATGCAAGTTGAGGCGAGCGCACAGCGAACATTCTGCACCGGTGATCGTATTCCATTGCCATCAATAGGTAGAATGCAGCCTATTTCGTGCAGCACACGTGATTCCACGGCGCTTTTGTAAAGGAGCCGTCACTTGCCCCACATTATCTGACATTGCGCTTCGCGCAATGAGTTTTTCAAGAGAGCCTAGGCATCGCGTCTTATCAGTACTAACAACCTCATGTGCATTGTAGCGTCACAATGCAGGCGAGGCGACCACGTGTAAACGTAGTAGCGTTCGCTGAAGACGTAGCGAGTTAAATGGAGAAATAAAACACGATAATCGCTCTAACACTGCTGTTAAGAAGAAAAGAGAAATAGCGGGCGCGAAAGAAGACGAAGTAGGATCGCGAGCGCGTGGCCCGTGATGTTCTGGGTTTTTCTCTTCAGAAAAAAAACACGGCATCATAGGGTCTCGCTGCTCGGCGCTCTTCAGGGGTATTGTGTTCCGCCGCACTTCGAAGCCTGGTTTATTCTTCATCGAAGTCCTCGGACTTTACACTCCTGTAAACAAAGCGCGATTGCTTGCCTTCTGCGTCGTACAGCCGCAATCCAGCGCCGCCGTCGCTCTCGCTCATGAAATAGCACCGGAAATCTGTATAAGTGCGTTCGTGGCAATTTCTTGTGTGTGTTTGAGCAGCCGACAACGCAGCAGTTGTTTTTCGGCATCTCTGAAGCCCGAGAGAGTCGTTAAATCACGATGAAAACACATCCATCCGCGCACTCGCGTACACGCTCGCGGGAACACTGCTCGCTCGGACCCACCAACGCTTCCGAGCCGTGGCGGCAGATGGCGTCGTCGGCGCTTTGCACATCGCCTATACATACACGGTAGGTTACAACGTGAAACACAACGATATCTATTTTATGTTTAATGACCTCCTTAAGAGCAGCGCAAAATTAGAGAAAACGAGGACAGACACACAGTGCACAGAACGCAGGCTTTTAAAGGCATAGTACGAATGCTAATTATTTGTCATTACTAATAAATTTTTAAAGCTTTTCTCATTATAGCGCGAGCGTCGCCTGTTTTGAACCTTTTCTGCTTAGCCTGGTCATGCTTATCGCTTTTCAATGTATTTGCCTTTGCACATGGTGCCTCTAATTGTTTGTTGTCCGAAAAAAAAAAAAAACTATTCTACGCATGCGTGGCGTGCCACAGCAGCTGCTAAATACGACTCGTAGATCAATAAAACTTTCACTTGATGTTCAGTGCCTGTGTTGTGGGCCTCACTGTGTTCTTCTCTTCGTTTTCTCGAACTTTGCGCTGCTATAGACAAGGCCATGTACAACCAACTAGCCAACCAGTACCGCCTAAGCAAGTTTATGTATAATTAAATCATTAACTCGGTACCCGTTCTTTGCGCTGGCCTTCCATTATCCATTCTTAGGCCATAATCAATATTCAATGCCATAGCAGCGATGCTTTCCGCCCAGTCACGAGCCAACAAAATGCCTGTCAGAACATTAGGCACTCCATATTTCTGCCATAATTCCCAGCGGCAGAGCGGGCCCCACCAGGCATGCCCCTGGCTCAGCTGAGACGCGGGTCAATATATCGAGCTCTTCACTTAAAGGCGTTTCTTACAAAACACGTCAAGCGGTTGGGGCCAGAGTAAAACACAAGTGCGATCATCTCAAAGGAATACACGCTGGGACCGTCTGCTGTTTACATTCCTTAGGGAAAATAAAGCCGACAAAGCATAGCCGGGTCTTTCGGTATATGGCAAATGTTTGCTCTATCGATCCTTGCAGACCACAGTGGCCTGGGAAACTCTTCCGCAGCCTTGAAGAGTTTTCGGTTCGTCCAGGCTTGCTTACGGAAAGAAACAAAAGCAAAAAAATCTGCCCTCTCACCACATCATTTTTTTTTGTTCTTTTTTAATAAACGTCTGCAGTGAACCTTTACATAAGGCCATTTCGACGTACCAATTTAATACAGCTGCAGCTGTTCGCGGTTGAAGAAAGCAAGCGACGAATTCACTAGGTTTCTGGGTACGCAAGTAATGCTGGCTTATAATGCCTATAACCTAAGCCTTATAGCCTATGATATGGGCGATGTAATTTCCGTACACCTTCTTTTACATACCGTGCAAGTGCATTAGTATTTCTTGATTACCGACCCGACACTATTATGACAAACTAGGCGCGAGTATTAGCATGCCAGCTTGAAAATTAGGCAGATTAATGAACTCATGTGAGCAGCGCAACAACATAGAAGCTGCATAGAAAGAAATGGTGACAGATGCAAGAAGTGTCAGTTAGCTTTGTTCACGTAAAATGTGACTCTTACGTGTCCCATCATCAAATGATCGTCACGACGTTTAAAGGGAAGGCGACTCGTAAAGTATCGTTAGTACCGTTGAATTGGCAGAAGGTGCAACAATATTAATAAATTTAATGGGAAGCGCTACATGTGGGGGGCGGAGAGGGTACCTCTTAATCTGACAAATCAATGGACCATTTTTGCATAAAGGCAGACAAGTAATTATTAAATTAAAAAAATGCACTACGTATTAGCACTGTATTTTTTTTTCAAGTCACGACATCGCACAGTGCGACCACAAGCGCTCACGTCTTTTAGCAACTGGTGTGACTCGTGGAAAATGAACATTAACTGCACTAAAACAGTCGTAATGTCTTTCACCAATCGGCGTAACCCCTTGCATTTTGAATATTCTCTAGGTGCCAACCGGCTTAACAGAGTTTCACAGTATAAATATTTAGGAGTAATTCTAACCGAACACATTTCATGGACTAGTCACATTGATTATGTATGCAGTAAAGCTTTAAAAAAATTAGGTTATTTGCGCCGCACCTTACCTAACGCCCCACTTGATACTAAACTGCTTTTATATAAATCACTCATTCGCCCTGTTCTCGAATATGCATCCGTAGTTTGGTTCCCTTACAAACACTGCGAAATGGCCCTTCTGGAAAGCATACAGAGAAAATCTATCCGTTTTATTTATCACAACTATAGCCGCAATTTCTCACCGACCACAGCCCTTCAATCATTAAACATTCCATCACAACTCTCGCGATATCAGAACGAAGCTTTAAAATTTTTGCATTAAGTTATTAACTCCTCTTCCGGCCTTTCTCATGGTAATCTCATCACGTTTACCGATGAAACTTGCACCCGTAGTTCCCACGCTTTGAACGTAACACCTTTCTTTGCTCGCACTAATACCTTTAAATACAGTTTTTTTCCACGCACCATAGAACTGTGGAATTCCCTGCCTGGACACATCCGCTCCTTACCATTAAAAGACTTCATAGTTGCCGTCGACGAACATCTTACTAACGTGTAATCAACTTCATTTTCGCTTTGTTACGTGTGTACTTGCTTTACAACTTGTATTATTTGTTTGCACCTTTTTTCTGCTTTTTCTCTTTTTTGTGTTCTGTTGCCTAGTATTATATAACTTCCCACTCCTGCTATAGCCCTGGATAGGGCTGCAGTATGTATAAATAAAAAATAAAATAAAAGGCGCTTACCTACATTTAGTAGTAACTGTTGGGGTTTGACATGTCAAGCTGCAATATGGCTGTGAGGTACGCCACAAGTGGACAGGGAGGAGAGGATGGTGGCCTCGTAATAATTTCAACCATCCATCCGCCAGCGCACACCTAAGTCCGAGTAAACAAATGCTTTGACAGCGCCGCTGTTCTAGGGCAGGGCTTGACGTCCTTAACGTGTGATATCATGTGACGCTTAATACGAAACGTTGCCTTGCACTCGACTCACTACCCACAGCCACTCCTGCCCGCCGCCCACTGCAAGAAAGAAAGAAAGAAAGAAAGAAAGAAAGAAAGAAAGAAAGAAAGAAAGAAAGAAAGAAAGAAAGAAAGAAAGAAAGAAAGAAAGAAAGAAAGAAAGCTGTTATTGTGCCATGAGGGGTGGTTAAAAATCGTATAAAATTGTGGATGATCACAGGAGAAGCACAGGAGAGCCAAAGCGCCGCTGCTTCGGCAGATCTCATGGTGGGTGGAATTGGGATTTGTTTAGTTTTTTCTTGTATTTCACCCCCATCGAAAAATGGCCGCCATGGCCAGAAACCGAACTAGCATCCGGCGATTGCTACCTATCCCTACTTTATTATCAATTCCCTCCTAGAAGTAACAACAATGGAAAGTCAGTACCACCAAGCAAACGGAGATTGTTCAACCCCGTCTCCAAAAATCAGATTAAAGCTACGTAGAAGCAACCGCTCATTCACGGGCTGTGATGGCTGTTTTATTCCCTTTTGCATTAAAATATGACGAGACGTGATCATCGGCAATTTTAAGCATTAATGGCCTTAACAATTAAGCACCCTGACCATCTCGTCGATACTAATCAATATTGCCATCTTATGTACAAATTGTGCCACCATGTTCCGAGGATTTTAGCTATAACACTTCCCCTAACTCCTTCAGTGCTAAATAAGTTATACCTTACGTTCTAACAATGTGTTTCGGAAAGGTTGCGAAATTCGGAGAATTCGGCAGTAAGGAAAATTATTAGGAAAATATGGGCGCAGCTTTAAACAACCTCGGGTCATCATTATAAAAGTAAATGCGAGAGTACAGTGCCATTATTGATAGATAATATCAGGCTAAATATATCCAGAGACCTATTATGCCGTGGTCAAATTATTCCCCTCTATTCGCATAAAATTTTCTGGCCTTGCTATAACAGTTGAGATGAACACGTACCTGGCTTTTGTCTCGCGCTTTCGCAACGCGCCCAATTATAACGCGGGTGCAACTGCAAATATGTTCGCTCGCGCTAGACGATATTTCGTCACATTCTCATTAATCCACCTCTTGTATTCGAACTGTATAGGCAGACGTGTTGAGGTTTACGACAGATATGGGAGCGAGCGTTCTCGCTCTTCTTTCCTTTTTTTTTTTTTTTTTTTTGCGCTGTCATTGGGAAACCTTCATGTTGCAAGCGCGTTGTTCTCAACCAGTAATTTAAACTGCGCAAGCAGATATGGAGATGCTAGCCGAGCTTGCCAACGAAGTAAATATCTGAGACTAATGTTATAACAGAGAATCGTCTAAAAACATGTTTGTATATGACGATCCTCATCGACTGTAGACAGGCCAGCCTTCGTTGAAAACCGTGGGTGAGAGGAACCGTGGTTGGGAGGAAGAAGTGACCTCCAAAGCGTCTCGCATGGTTACCGCCAGTGCTCGCTCGCCGTCAACTATGACTGAACGCATGTGGCCTATGCGAACAGCCTGGAATTTATGAATGCGCTTGAAGCTTAGCGATACAGCGGTTGCTAGACAATGCACTCGTGAAAAGGACTGATTGCAGGTATTTGTAATATGACCGGCCTCGACAGCCAAATAAACGCGAGGAGCCTGCCGACGTAGTGCATTTCGCATCATACCCTAGCAATACAACTTCTACGATGAAGAATATGCAGCCAATTGCGCGGCAACGCATATGCCCTAAAGGTTTGGCGCACAATCAGTAGTCGTGCGTCGTTGAGCAGCTTAAACAGCATCCGTGGGTGCTCAATGTTTGCACGTAAGATTTGAGGGGTGCCTGTGACCCCGTGGGGCCGAATTCACAAAACAACTCTTTCGCATTTTCTTTTCGCAGTTGGCTGGACGGCTTCATTAACGATAACTTCAGCATTGCGATCGGCTTAAATATTCTCTTAAGAATACCTTGTCTAGTTACACACTCTTGTAAACGCGCGCCCTGTACAGGGGAACGAAATGTGCATAGGTCTCTATATATTTCGCATTGTTATCATGAGCACCCTATCGTCAATCAGGTTACTTGAATGCGTGTTTCGTGCTTGTCCATTACTGAAACGAAAGTTGGTTGTGTGCTGTATGCCTAATGCCAAGGCATGTGTACACTTCTTTCTTCCATCACTGGCGTTTCCTTGCGGTTACTATTATTAGCAGGTCGGGGTGCATGAAGCCTGCTTCATTTCCGTCGCGGACGGGCCCGGTGCTGCGTAGTCTCTCGGCTCAGCCTACGCTCACTTTCTGCTTCGGTATTGCGCCAGCGCGAGGTTCGGCCTACGCGGACCTTTTACTGAATGAGGAGAACGGAAGCCAAAATCCTCACCAAGTACAACCTGGTAGATTCGCAGTAAGACTAACAAAAAAAAAATAAGTTAGATTTAATATTCTAAGACGAAAAGGAAGAAAGACAAGAGGCAGTGTCTGCGGATAACGAGTTGAAAGGCTGGCGGCATAGTAAATGTGTATTTGAATTTTCATTTTGAGATTTTCTTGCCTGTTACACGAGTGAGTTGCAGAAGTATGACCTTTCTGCCCTATATGGTGTGTTTATTTCACGAGCCCCTTATTTATTTATTTATTTATTTATTTTATTTATTTATTTATTTATTTATTTATTTATTTATTTATTTTTATTTACCCAGTCTTCATTTCCATTCTCCCGTGCAGGGTACCCAGCCTGATGCTGTAATTTTAATAAAACTCTTTGCCTTTCTCCCATTTTCCTCTCTCTCTTTATCTATCTTGAGCTACCCACACCTTTAGAAAATATGCACCGACAAACCGCAAACCGTGCATTACTGCAGCAAATACCACTGCAGAGTATGGTAAGAATCATGTTCTGTTGATGGTAATGCCGTGGCTAACTATAAGTACCGATGCAGACGCCTCTTATTAAGATTCGTAAAGAAAGTCGAGTAAATGATACAAAAGTTGAAGTCCTCGTTTTTTCAATATAGAATGGTCCACTGAAATTTTCCGTCGCAATATTTATAGATTCTTTGGCAGAAGCAGCAACCACTCAATAGAAGAGAAAGAGGAAGAAAAAGAGAACGAGAGAGAGAATATTCGCGTTAAGGACAAATTCATTTCTAGTGAGTGCCAATTAAGTTGCGCTCTTACGTTACACTACAACATCGAATTAAATGAACAACGTCTTCCAATAAATTACACAAAAATTTCTGCGTATATAACCGCTATAGAGGCTGAGCTACATTATTTGCTAGAACATTATTTAAACCTATTGTTGTTTTTGATGATTACTCCTTTAGAGGTTACAGACAAAGTGTCGTTCTTTGTTTATGCTTAGCATTACGTAACAAACGTTTAGCAAGCATTAAGAACAAAGTAAATAATTGTGACAAAGGATAACAATCACGACTAATATTTACGCTTCATATGTCACACAATGTATCGCCAGTGTTTAATGCGAGTGCAGGATCGACAATATCTAACCATGTTGTTGCCAAAACAAGCAAATAAATATATGCATCCGATTTTACTTTTTAAGGAATGAACCCTGCTGCAACACCTCTCGTGGTTTACACGCTAATGAAGGGGCCCTGCGCTTCGGGGAATACAGCCACAAGACGCCCCTGCATGCATCATCCAAGACCACATCATCTGCTTCCTTCATAACTTGTTCGCGTGCTTTAAAAAGCATGCTTTCTTTAGATATAACTGAAGCTCTCTTAAACATATATTTCAGAGCACTCAAAGGAGTGAGATTTTAGTCAAAGATCAGTATATTCAAACAGTCAAGCTAGTCACGGAAGCCTTCTTTGTACATCTTTCCCCTCGAATGAAGGTAAAAGAAGTTTTAAACCAACAACGCGAAACATAAGCTATACCAGGCAGTCCGTTAAATTCCAGCGTTGCATGCACTTCCGCTCCTCTTAACGTTCTCACATGCGACAACCCTGAAGAAAAAAAATCAGCAAAATGCGTTGGTGTTCCCGCTCTCGTGACATTTAGGTATGGCGAAGCAAACAGCTGCCTCCGACTCGTCGCTTCCACTTTCATAACGTTCGCTGCAGACCAGCAAACCAAACCGTGAAATAATGATACTATAATAACATAAACGGGGGGACAAAAAAGAAAAGCGCCGTTGCTTCAAAGCAGCACTTCAATGGCAGATGACGAAGTATCTTGGATGTGCCGACGAAATTCGACGAGACCAGAAGAAGGCGAGAAGCGGACGCCTGGGCGGCAGCGCCGGCGGCGGGCGTGAAAACGGGCACGCCGCCGCGAGCACGCGACGCGCGTTCCTAATAGCACTCGTTTTTTTGAAGGGGTTCAGCAGGATGCACCCGGAGGTAGGGAGGGGCAGCGACGGGCGGAGGAGGCTGCGAGTTTCTGTCATTAGGCCCAGCGACACGAGAACAGGGAAACGCACTTCCTCTGGCAGGAAGACGCTCGTTCATCTCAGGAAATAACTGGCGAGGGCTCAGATATGAGAGTCATTAGAAAGGCAGGACGAAAAGGAACCGAGAGAGCGACAACCGAGGACACGACGAGAAAGTAGGAGCACGTGTTTAGGTATGCATATCCATAAACGAAAGCACGGTGCAGTTACAAAAGTAAAGTAACATTTGCGATACAAGACGGAGTGACGAATCCGAGAGACGCATACTTTTTAAAATGCAGATAGGATGAACTCCTACAGAAGCGCAGCAACGTCAGTGAGAGGCTGTCAAGTGGAACAGGCGGAATTTCTTCGTTGAGTATGTAGCCAAGTATGTGGTAATGTGTGATGATGTTGCAGCGGAAAGCTCCGTACGAGCTTGCGATGACGGGACGTGGAAGACGCTGAGATCACAGTAGTTCACTGAGGCAGGGGACGCTGACTGTGTATCTGAGTTTGTTCGTTTCTTTTATCGGTTATTACTTGTCGTACCTTTCACAGTACTCGCTCTTCCTAAGGTGCTGGCTCTGCGTGGCGTAGAATAAGTGAGGAGATATGAAAACTGAAATCAACAATGCCATCCAATGATGGTTCGGAAACAGTAACGCATTTATATTTGTACGAAGAGGAAGAATAGCAAAAACAAAGGAAGAAGAAGAAGAAGAGGCGAAGACGACTGCCACAGCAACGACAACAAACGGAAATTATTTAAGAGAATGTGCTCAAATACTGAAGGACTACTCGATGTGCAAAAAACACAATTTTTCGCATATCGCCGAAATAAACACGATAGGCTGGTTGTGCTTCTGAGGCCGTAGAACAAATCCCCAATAATAGAACGCCGACTTTATTAACATGAGATTGAGAAAGCAGCGCTCTGTTTTCCCAAGGGCAACAAGTATTGTTTCGTTTTATTTAGAAGAGACTGAAAAGCTCCCACATTACGTTGAATATGCGGGCGAGTTTATAGGTATACGGTTTTTTTTTTGTCTTTTTTTTCTGCAGACGTCATATAGTTAGGAGGACAAAGCCGTGCTGTCTACGCTTGCGAAAGCGTTTCGCCATACAATGAAACGGTTTGAAGAGCGCTCGCGAGGATAAACCGCAAAGCGTTGCGTACAGCCTTTGCCTGGGCCATCGAACCCGAGTTCTGGTTGCGATAGCATATCTAGGAATGAGAATCGCCTGCCGCTATGCGTGTGTGTTCGTCTTTGGGAGGAACTCAGTTTCTTCGTATTTACAAATATCCCAAGCTAGATGACGCGTCTTCCGAGTGTCACGGATGAGTCTCATGGATGTCGTTGGTGCGCAACTTCGCATCGCTGTCTGTCTCCGTTTCCAGCGTTGCCCGAAAGCATTGTGGTCCCTTCGTCCAAGGGACGATCATACGGCATGGCACGGCCAATGTGTGCAGAAGGAAAGAGTCGTTCATTCCCCGAAGGAAAGCCATTAGAGCTGGTCGATTTCGGACGCATTATTGGAGTACAAGCGCTACAGAAACGACAAGGCGGAGAAGAAGCTGTCCGAGTGGGACGCGCGTTTCAGCACAATGCTCCTGCGGCAGAGTGTGTATAGGGCGCACACCATGATAGGCCTAGATGGCAAGTTTCGGAAATTGGTGCTCACTAGAGCCCCTTCTTCTCTTCGAACTCTCTCACTTTGTCCTGGCGACGACGCACTCGTTCTATGAGTGTGTGTTGCGCCCATGCGCTCTGGGCTACGCTGCCGACGGCATCCCATTGGTCGTGGCCTCCCCTTTCCAGCGCATCCTGTGACAAAGACGGCGTGGTCGCTCGGCGGGACCGTCTGGGCAACGCACTCTTTCAAACGGCCGGAAGTCTTCGAAGTGCAACGCCTGGCGCCGTCTGGAAATGCAGCAGTTCGATTGTTTTGTGTTTTCCCCCCTCCTTTCCCTCTTCGCTGTCATTCCGTTCGTCGCCCTCTGCCTCACTCACTTTCGACTGTCCGGTAGATGAAGATGGAACGAGTGGTAGGCCTGCGGCTACGATTGGAGGATGGAGGTTTGTGTTTATACAGACCTACGGCTGTCGTGCTCGGAGCTCCTTCTTTCGCCTCCGCTAAGGGTTATTGAACAGTGATTTTTCGGCGGCGGAAACTGCGAACCGTGAAGAAATTACGACAAGTTGTTTCTCCGTTGGCTGCGAGAAATTCGACAGACGGCATTGAGAACTTTTAAGAGACTCGCTTAGTGTTCTAACGCCATCTTCTTTTTTGTGGAGGGCGATCTGAAATTTCTTTAGCTCTCGCTTTGTCAACAGACCGTCCGAAGTGAAGTGGTCTGCTGCTTTCACGTTCTTTAGAAGTAGCAAGAAGTAAAAGGAGCTAACGACTACCCCCCCCCCTCTCCCTCTCTCTGCATTATAAGCATATAATTTTTATCTCATGCTAAACATGTCCGTAATAGAAGACACCTACCTGCGGCAGTGGCATGCATATTAGCGACAGCGGCCACTAAATAGTAAGCAGCAACAAAAAAAGTAAACAACCGTAAATTGAGCTCAATAATTTTCGTGCTGCACTTTGGAATTTGCCTCAGTACCTAGAAGGACATAGCTATAGCCTTACCTTTCGCACTCTTCGAATAAACGCGTATTCAGTTTGCTTTACATAGACAGCTACGGTAACTGTCCCATCCCTGTGAGTACTCCGCTAATCAGATAGAACACATGTCTTAAGCGCCGCACGGAGGTCTTCAAGTAGCACAATCAGGAACTTGTAGCTCAGAGTGCACTGGAGGGTAAAGTAGTCAAATGCGAAACTACAACTTTACGCTTACGCAGATCGTAGAGCCAGAGCTCCCCTCTTACGGATTTTACGGTTCACACACCCAGAGCGATAACTCCCGCGGACATAGAAATGACTTTTTTTTTCTTTTTTTTTTTTGCTGCGGATACACTCTGGTACTTTGGTCGTATACCAGCGAGGCTCGAGGTCTCTTCGACCCAACTGTAGGGGTCCCGTCCCGACGGCACCCGGCAATCAAACGTACCAGTATATATAGCGAGGTTCGCGGGGCGATACCGGAAAGCCTGCCGTTCTCGGCGCCATTCTTGGGGACAGTGACGGCGAGCGAGAGCTGCGGACAATTTTCTGGTGCGCGAAGGCGATAACGGGAGAGGAACACGCAACCCTTATTCCGTTGCTCCCCACGCGCCTTTCGCCAGCCAACGTAGCGGCGGTGTGCGCGTGCAATCACCGCTTCCTCTTTTGCCTCGCCGAGCCGCCGCCCTCCTCCCTCGCTTTCATTGTTGCTTCGTCGCTCGTTCGTCGCTGCCGACCACCACGCTTCCTGGCTTATCTCAGCTTTCGCCCCGCTTGTCGCGGTTCGCCTTTTCTCAGCCGTCTCCCTATCGTTCCTCTGCCATCCCCTCGGCCTCCTCTCCCCATCTACCGTCTCGTCCTTTCACTATTGGCCCCGCGAAACCCGCTTCTTGCTCCCTCTTCGCCCACCTTATTTTCCGGGGTCCCGGACGCCACCCCTTTCAGAGAGGCTTCCTCCGTCCCTTATACGTCGCCTTTTTTCCCTCGAGGAATCCTCGCGATGCGTTGGTTGCGTTCCCCCTTTTCTTCTTGGCGCCTCGGCTCCGTCGTCCCCTCGGCCACGATTTTCGTTTATTTATTCATCTAACCCTTCCAATTTCTCGCAGACTTCGCACGAGGCGCTCGCGACCAGCGTGTTTTGTCGTCTCCGCGAAGCACCCATTCACCACGAAGAGGATAATAGCGATGACGGAAAAGGAAATAAACACCTACGGAGCGCAAAAAAAAAAAAAAAAGAGGAGCCATCGGGCGTTGAAAAATTGCCATTTCTGTAGCGAGCGGAGCTCTTCGAATAACTGGCCGAGCCTTCTCCCATGGCGCGTGAAATCGCTAATGTATACACCGGAAAGTTTGCATACCTAAGGGCGTAAAAGATAATTTTTCCCGTGAAAGTAATTTTCAACTCGAGCGGAGCCTGTGTTCTCGCCCGAAGCAGTTGCAAGGAAAATGAGTGCGTGTGCATATAAAATATCGCTCCCGAGTTTTATTTATGTATTTATTTATTTATTCATATCAGAAAAAGAAATAAAATAATATGTGCTAGAGTTCGAAACCACGTGGGATGATTTTTAGTGTGTGAGCTGCATGCATATTACCCGTGCATGTAAAATCTTGAATTATTTTCCATGGCAATGGAAGTGCCTCACTGGGCACCTTTTATCTATTCGTGTTTTCATAAGCTGCAGCGTAAATGTACTGAAATTAATACTATGAGATAACTGTAATCGCGTGCTTCTTAATAGTAAGGACACAAAGAAAAGCAAAATACAGTAGCAAAAATGAAATAAGTATGTCTCAGCGCAGTGGTTGTCGTCATATATTTGTAATGAACGGCTTATTGCGGAAGGCGACTGATTAATTCGCCGAGAAGAAAAGGTATTGCTAATTCAGCCCAACAGTCGCGGGCCTGTCTGTTTAGGTTTAGAAACACACTGAAGCAGCCCGAGTGCTCAAAGTTACTATGTAGTTCTCCCCGTTCCACGTTACGATGTGCGTAATAACTATACTGTCGTTGTCACACGTAGAAACCATGAAATTCAACCGTCTTTCTACTGCGGTTGTCATGGCGGCAGCCGCAGATGTCGCATGTATATTATGTATGTCGCATGTATACAAAATGTACATGCTTTCCCACGCCCTACATTATCACGCATGACAAGGCGGCAGTTCATCTTTTTTTTTTTTTGCCCGAAGACCGAATTGCATACACGGAAACACACCGGATGGCTCTCTGACCTTACTTTTAGGGAAAAACATGCTTTAGAATGTTAATACTTAGGAGTATTAAAACTTCTGTGGTCACTTTCCTGTGCATTATTTGAATACCTTCACACGCATTACGCATTTAGAGTGCCTTTCTCAAACTGCATGTTTTAGGCCCAGATAAGAACGCAGGTTTGGCTTTACTGTGGTGGTAATCCATGAAAAAAGCCTTGGCATTCTTTTGTAACTGATCGCATTGTTTTGCAAAGACCTCGCTTTTGAGAAAACAACTAACGAAAATTCACGGGCCTGCTATTGCAGCCAGTCTAATGAGGCCTCCCAGCAGAGCGAAGGACAAATTGAGGGATGGAGGAATCGTGTTTCTGAATGTATTGTGAAGCTTTCTAACTAGCCTAATATAACCCATCAAAAGGACGTCTGCAGGCTACAAGGGAAGGAGACAGCTTCACCAGAACGACGAAGAAAGTAATGTGACAGCAACGCATGGCTTATTGTACAGAGTGTAAGGCTAGCAGCTTTAGGGGCGATGTGTTTCCGCTTTCTTCCACCGAACTGAGCTATACAGTCCGCCGCTGAGCTGCAGGATGGCCAACGCACAGCGGCACGTTGTCTCTGCTTGTGGGGAGTAAACACCTGCATTTTGTTCAGTGCGACAAGCCTTTCGCCGAAGCTTTCTGCCGGGAGTTGGACTCACGCTTTGCCACGCCGTAAAAACATCGCTGGCGACACGCGAACAACGCGGTGAAAGCGCGGCGCCGTCTCGGGAGGTACCTGCAAACATGGGCCTCTTCGGTGGAAGGGCAGCTCGAGATTGTGGCACGTTGACGGCTTCAAGCGCTGCATATAAGTGCCTCGCCGCTTGTGTTGTCATAAAATCCGCGTTTGTAACAACAGCCACTTCTGGTCCGCGTCTCCGCTTGTGCAATATCCCAGTCGTCTGACTATAGGACTGGCATGCATATTCGACTCTCATACCGAGCTTCCGATAACTTCACACACACACACACACACGTATATATATATATATATATATATATATATATATATATATATATATATATATATATATATTCCAAAGTAGTATTACTGTTGACTGAACTTGTGCGCGTTTGCTGAGGTTCACTGCAAGAGAACAACCTTGGTAATGATAATCGCACACACACACACACACACACACACACACACACACACACACACACACACATATATATATATATATATATATATATATATATATATATATATATATATATATATATATATGTGTGTGTGTGTGTGTGTGTGTGTGTGTGTGTGTGTGTTTGTGTGTGTCTGTGTGTGTCTGTGTGTGTCATTATCAAGGTTGTTCTTGCAGTGAACCTCATCAGTGCAACACGCACAAGTTCAGTCAACAGTAATACTACTTTGGAACACGTGCTTGGGAAAGGCAATGGTAGGCATTTGAACGGACAAAATTTGCCAGGTCAGTGCCAAGGATCAGCCCAAAAAAAGAGGGAAAAGAAAAGGAAAAGCAGGGTATTGAAATATACAGCGTTTTAAAAAAGGAGTTGCGCGAAAATTGCTAAACACTGCAAGCTGTTTTTTCATACCACTGCTCATTTTGTCCATCGTGCCCTATACAACATTGTAGTGGCATAAACCTGTTACCTTCGCGCACTACATAAAATGTACATATGATTTTTTATTCAATTTCGTTGTTACTTCTCATACAGTGTTATCTTCTTTCTTTTTCATTTAAGTATGCACTTGTTTTACAAAGAACATACATCCTATGTCTACCGCTATTTTTACGTCGTTACTTTTTTGTTCATTACCGTATTGTCCTGCACTACTTTAACTGTTCCCTTTGTTCATTATGTATGCTTATGTTGTCTACTGAATGTATGCAAATGCTGCCTTGTGCACGGGCCCCCAGGCACCTACCAAGCTGCGTTTGGCCGCTTTTCGCTCGGGGTGACCCCAGACTATTACGTTGGAAATAAACTTTCTTGGACTCTTGAACTCTTGAAACACTGTGGCTGCGTTTTAGTGACCGCGACTACTGAGCACTTCGCATGCTCTTCTAGGAGTGCCGAAGTTTCAGAAAGCGAACACCAAGTCGATAAGAGTGCAGATTTCTACACGTAGAGCTGTTGCAATGCTCCTTAAAATTCCGAGGACGGTGTAGGTATTTCCATGGCATCAACCCTTAGGCCAGACTCACGCATACTACTACACACTAACGGTGCCCGGTCTCCAGCTTGGATGGCATCAGAATATTATACGCCCATTGGGGACCCCAGAGATCAAGACGTGATTCTTACCTGCCGCCTATCCTTCGGATATTTAAGGAGTCTTTTGCAATCGAATGATCTTGAAGGCATTACCCTAAGTGCCGTTTCTAGTCCTCTGTCGCAAGAACGAAAGTCTGGCTTTTAATGACGACAGGGAAGGCAATTACCGCGTACGCAAAGGAACACAGCCTTTGTTAGTCGGGGTTAAAGGTTGTCATGCGTACATAGCTGCGTTGCGCCAGCCTCGTCGATAGCATGGAGGGATTAAAGCGGTGGATGATTATTCCACTAATTTCGTTTTAATGTCAGTAAATTCATGCCACTACCTTCTAATTTCGTGCACACAAGACAACAACGTTTTGCACTCACAACACTTTGTTCACAGAAAGATGCTACACCTTGCTCTTTGCTAAAAACATATTTTAATGTATGCACACATCCATTAGATTGCATGCAATATACGAGACACGACGACAAAGTTTCTTCAAAGATTAGTGTGTAATGCTGTCGTACGTTAATGGAAAAAGAACAGCTACACAGCCTTGTTGATGCACTACAGATGTTGCGAGCAATTCTTAGCAGCGAATGCTAACACATGCCACTCGATTAATGACAGCGAGTGGTTAGTGATGCAAGCAGTAGTGTTATAGCTCGTCCGAAGGGAACTAGCTTTGAAGAAGCACTCGCTTAGCAGAAGTCTCTTGCTAAAATAAATAAGAGAACTGCTTTCCTTTGATTACCTGACTTTGTAGTAATTAATGACCAAGAACGAAGCACGTACGCGATAAGGACAAATGGGTGTGACGCACCTACCTTTGAGACATCCATTAATGAAAAGCACTCTTACAGAACGTGTATGCGCTATCACGTGTTATTTTATGCGCACTGGCGGGCTTATGCAGTCTCTACCTATATGCGGATATCTGCCTAAGTGTTATACCCCTTCTCTCGTTCGCCACCGCTTCTCGGTGCAGACGAAAATTTGAAGACGAACTTACAAGGTTTTCTAAACTGGTATGTCACTTCATTCACTGTCTTATTGTAAATTGTTCATCACAAGGATTTCCAAGTGTCTCTGCCTACTAGCTGATGCAAAATTTCTGCTGCTTTGCGAATCTAGACGCTGGCGTGATGCCCATCCAGACAGCGTATTGACGATCCTACACAAGTTGCTTTCAGGACTTACATCGTGTGCACGTTATCATTGGAATTTCATGTTGGAGGTGCCGTGAGGTCCTCAGATATCACCTAATCTTATATTACTGGCACAGCTAAAACAGCGGGCTGTAGCTTTAGGGTATGGGGGACATACAGCAACTGACTGAGCGGCCGCATAGCTCATCGTTATTTCTGTCAGTATAAATCCTATATGTAGCGAATGCCTTCTGTATTACGAGCCATAGGCTTAGCCTGTATTGTACTAAGGCACTCAAAAGGAAAGTGGTGCAGAAACATCCAATGATGATTGTCAATGCCCTCATGCAGCCGAGCGCTTTCCGAAAGATATTCCCAATATTAATGGAATGATTGGCTTAAAGGCGTGTATATGTGTGTTTCAGAGAGTGTACTCAACAGCGTTTCATGCATGATTGCTTAACAGGGCAGTGTTCAGAAGAGCACATGATCGCTAAGCTCTAGATATGCAGCGGAGGTATTAGGCCAATACACATAGAGGTATAAACCGATTTGTCCAATGTATGCTGGTCGCCTCGAGCGAAGCGAGCGCCGGCTTGAAGGATGATTACCATTCCTCTTTCCTACCAAATCCACCGGAAGACAGTGTGCTGGCAGGATAGGTGGGAGGTTGTTCTGTCCACGAGCTCTACAGCACACCCAATCAAATATTCAGGCGGCCCGAATATGAAATAACTCCGTGACGACACCTTTGCTTATCGAACTACCACTAACACCCCCGAGAATGCTGCAGTACTGAAGAAGGACCATGATAGCATTTCTTGTTTGCGTTAGAGCTGGCTAATAAAACTACGAGGACATGCGTATTCGCTTAATTTAATAAAACTAAACCCACACGGAACGGTGTAAATACTACGGCCCTCATGACGGTCGCTTCGTGAAAGTGTCTTTGTATTTGCACACACCTATTTGCATGAAGGAAAAGGTTTCACGGAGTTTACATGCTGAATATCTGTTACGATAAAGCTAACTGCAATTTAATTGAGTTTTAAGCAGAAATGGCTTAAAACGGAACTGCTTTGTGGTGCAAAGCTAGTACATGACCTAAACGTGGCTAGGCGTATTCATTATGGGGTACACGGTGTGCTTCTCTAACGGACACGTCCGAGTCAATTAAAAGAACGCCACTCATTGAATTTTCGCCAGTCACTCTCGTCATGCTAGTACTTAAACCACAAGCTCGATTATTAACTTATTGGATATTTCTATGGGACGGAAGCGCGCCTCTCAGTTATATTGTAAGAAAATGTATTACTGCAGTAATACATTTTCTTAAAATATAACTGGACTCTTATGTCTTGATGCAGATATATATCAAGACCTAAGCGATAACTTGTTCTTCGCCCGCCGTATGTTCAGTCATGCACTGACCATCAATACGACTGCCGACTGGACACACGAGTGTCTTTCACTTAACATACAACGCAACGGCAACGAAAAGACGTCTTCCTCCCTTGGTCACTGCCATCACCGACAATGCCAATTGGGAGAGTGTTTCCCGCAGCCATATTGAGCCTTCACACTAATATCTCTTATGACCGACGGGCCTTGAAAATAAATAAATAAATAAATAAATAAATAAATAAATAAATAAATAAATAAATAAATAAATAAATAAATAAATATCTTGCATGATGGAAGCTGCCATTTGTAGCACTGTTGTAATTGTTGCGAAAGCCTGCGAATGCCACGAGAACAAACCAAAAAAAGGAAAGAAAGAAAGAAAGAAAGAAAGAAAGGAAGAAAGAAAAAGAAAGAAAGAAAGAAAATGCAATGAAATCTCTTCGTTTTGAAAGGCAACGTGAATTATTGTCAGAAACAGTTTTCGCAGTCCTAATGTAAACATCTGCACTACCGCATGACGAGCTGTCACATTGTCGGCATCAGTTGTGTTTTGCCGATAACTTAAGAATGATTTCTGGCCATCGCCCCAAGAACGCCGCGATTTCACAAGGTTCACTGACGCGCGTTGATTCAGTAGTGGTTGTAAACTCCATGTGGTAATGTTCAATAACAAATGATAGAAATTTCGATATGCACCTTAGGTGACGCGGCACGTTTTCTTCATTCAACAAGCTCGAAAAGACAAATACCTATTTGGTAAGTGTATTTCTGTACCTATCAAATGACGTAATATAAAGATAAGCTGAAATTTCGTAACGTGAATTCTGTTTTTGTTTTTTTCAGGATGAAAAGATCATTTCAGACATTATTGTTTGTGCGATTGAAATTTATGCCAGCACATATGTAAAACTTGTGTCACCGCATAAATATACCCTAAATTAGAGCGTAACGAGAAGCTTTCGCATCAGTCATCCTTACATTTTATGCAGTAAATGTAACTACTGTGACGTCGGTCTAGTTATCCCTTCCAACCGTATGGAAATGCGGCTTCAGTATTCCCGTCATGCTGCTTACGCTAGGAAGCGTGCTTCTGCTGAGCACGCTGTCATGAATCGGCAGCATGTTACGAGCATGGCGACACCGGAATTCCTACCAATGGGAGCGCAGGAACGCCAATCTACCGCGCTTTCAAAGCAAATTCAACAAACCAAGGTTGCCGAACCTAATACAAAGAGCCCCACTACCGTGCCTCATCACCAATTGTAAACGTTGGGAGCACTGCAGTCCACATCTTATTTACAGAGGCTAACCAAAGACGAGGATGGATCATATTATGTCAGCTGAGTGGAATATATACACACGTTATTACGAAAGACAAAGCCTTAGTTAAGATAAGGTAAAACAAGTTAAATTTATAGCATATGACTGTGTATGTTTTACATTGTGTTTGTACGAATATCTTTGCGCAAAATTTTTGTCTTGCTTGTTCCTTTGCTCCTCTTAAGCAGGAATATTTTTTCTATGTGCTATTGCTTGAGGAGAAAAACATATCGAATTTTATTTTTAAAAAGGCAATCACTACGTTCAGAGATAAAGTTCGTCAGTAGGAGCAAATTCTCCTAGACATACCCGCGGTAAAAGAAATATCACGCAAGCAGGCACACGAGAAACAAAGCTAATACAGGCCATAGGCAGTACTGAAGGCAAGTTAATCTTTACCGAGCGAGACTTAACCCTTACTCACACACGTGTCGTGGTTAGAAAGTAAAGTGGGCCTTCTCAATATGGATTGTGCTCTTGTCATGATAGCGATAGAGTACACAAAAGCACTTTTAATTTCTGGTTGACACCCACTGCCTCCATGCGACGCGTGTTCAGTCACTGATAGCAAGATCGCTTTCCCTCTGGCACATTGAAGTGTTATTTTGCGGTTTCTACACAAGAGTAAGTGTGATAACTGCGCTGGCCTTCTAAGAGCATGATTTCATTTTCAGCGCCTTATTCCATTAACCATATGAAGATTTACAAGGAGAACAAGATACAAAAATAAGAGTCAGATCGCTCATCTCTCGTTCATAAGACTACGAGATGTATTTTTAAAATAATGAGAAGTCTCACTAGGTCTTTGTTTTTTTTTTATGTGAGAGAGATACTCCAGCTAAGTCGTATCTTTTCATATAATCTTTTCCTCGCAAGGCCGAATCTCTCCTATACCGAATGAACTGAAACTTTACTTTAGAGACCATCTCCCGTTTTGTCCTTTTAGCGCTTCAGCTTTTCAGGCTAATGCGCACAAGCGGCTTCATCGCGAAATCCACCAGCGATTGGGCAGCGTCCCACTTCCCAGCTGGCCGTTAATAACCGTCCCCGTGGGCCTGTCATCCACGGCTTCCTCAGTGCTCCCGCGGCCTTGGAGCGGGGGCGGACAGATACACAAGCACACACAACAATCCGAGTAGTAGCGTAAGCCCAGGAAAATGAACGTACGTAAGAAAAGAGCCAAGAACGAACACATACAAAGGTTAAAAAAAGGAAATAACTCTACAAAGGCGGCCTTTTGCCTCTTGTTTATCGCACGGGAACTGTCAGAGCAAACTATTGTAGGAATAGGAATACGAGAAAAAGTGGTAAGAAATGGGAAAGCCCAAAATAAGATAAAGACATGTTTGAAGACGCTGGAGAGCAAAGGAGAGGACGTAGCGGTCGAAAGAGGCAGGTCTTAGGTGCCGCCCTAGCGATAGGGAAGTCTGGCCGCTGGATCCTCTTCCTTTCAGATGTGGTGACAAATGCCCGAGGCAAAAGACAGATGAAAGAAGAAAGACCCCGGACGTGGGAGAAACGCCATGGGCCAGATCTGTCCTTACATCGCATGGTGTCATTAGGAGGGCTTCACCCTTTCCTTGGCACGGTCCCTCTGCGATGCACGTTTTTCGAGAAGCATGTCCATCTCAATCGTATCGCCCCACTGCAGCACGGACCGGAGACCGTGCATGATAGGAGGAAGCAGTGATCATCAGAATGTTGCCTTGGTTCAGAGACTGCTCCCGTTCTGCGCGCTCTTGTGCGGTTCAGAGTGAGCGATCTAATATGGGTTCCAACGCAAACGCTTCTAATGAAGAAAAAAAAATTTGCATATGTTATACTACTCATGCATGTATTAGTATAGCATATATACTTCAAAAGGCACTTAAGTAACTTGATTTCGTTTCTCCTAGAAGCAGTGCTTCCTGCTCAAATCTGGGCTGAACGTGTATATCCGTGTGTAGTTATTCTAAATACCAAAGCCGACTTATATAAAATATTGAAGCCGACACTAAAAGTATATTTGTGGCGTAAATACAGGCGACTTTCAACACACACACACACACACACACACACACACACACACACACACACACACACACACACACACACACACACACACACACACACACACACACACACACACACACACACACACACACACACACACGGAAAAGAAACAATTGTAGCTACGTCCTTATTGCAATATTTACCTTATTTCTGTGTAGCTATGCCATTATTATATTGGTTTTTCTCAGTGGTGGGCGGCAAGCCTGTCTCAGGCTGTGGCTCCTTTTCTATGTCTTTTTTACGATATTTCCCCCCGCTTACATGAGCGGTGTTGTTGCACTGTCCTCCACTGAGAGACAGTTACTGCACCGCTCAAAAGCCCTCTTCTCTCTCTGAAGGAATCTCCTATACATGGCTACCTTCCGTTCTCTTAGTTCGTGATTCTGTCTACTTCAGGGGCTAAACGCATCCATCAGGCGCTAACAAAATGCTTGCGGTTCACATAATCATAGTGAGAGAAAAGCAATCCATGACTACTACATTAGGCGAACTATACATCACGCGAAGTTGACACGCGAACCAGATGGTCGGCTACAGTCCGGTTGAAATGCAGCTTGGGACATACACAAAAAAAGTAAGAGTCCCTAAATTACTCTCGCAACAACAAACGGCATAAACAACGACAGTAGCTTGTCAGCTCAAATACAATCCATATTCGCTCATCAAAGAGGTCACAGAAGTTAACCACCTAACACGTCATTGGCACTGCGGCATTAATGAACATGGGCAAGCAGATGTAGCCGCATTTCATCTGTGTTTCTCATCTTCCGTAGACGTTTTCTACTTTGCTTTTTGATCCAAAGGTTACAGGATCGAATCCTAGACATGGCGCTGCATTTCTATGGACGCGAAATGCTGAGGCCCGTGTTACTTTGCGATGTCATTGCACGTTAAAGAACCCCAGGCGATCGAAATTTCTGGAACCCTCCCCTACGGCATCTATCACAATATACCGTGGATTTGGGACGTAAAATCCCAGAAAACAACCAATTACTTCTCCTGGGCATGATAGGCAATTAAAGATAGCCATTGGCTTACCTTGGTATTTTCCTGCTTCGCTGTGTTTCTACGTCTTTTTTTCTTTTTCTTCATCTACTATGTCGTGGGAGTGCGTGCTCGCAATTACGTAGTTTCGGAGGACACCCAACAACCGCGACCTGCGAGTACCGTCAATTTACTGCTGCGTCCTCGGTCAGCTTTGAGCGCACTACAAGCTGCGGCTCGCAAGTGATTAGAGAGAAGCGAGCGCGCCCATAGTCCGCTGCTCGTGGCATCGGAGCCGCATTTCCGCAACAGGGGTGCTGCATTGGGGAAGGACTACGCATAGAACGGGAAACCCGATCTCGCTCTTCGTAGAGCGGTCGTCCCACACCACCACCGCTGGCAGCACAGTTGCAGCAGAAGGGAACGCCGGCCATGGCTAGCGCCGCTGCATCCGCGCGCCTCCTTCACTTCCGTGTTGATCAGTTTGATCTCATTACTTTATTTTCTCCTTTCTTTTTGCACGCTCTCTCGCAGGCGTCGATTGTGGCCCTACCAATACAGTGCAGCGTTGTCGATGCTACGCAGGCCTTTGGTTGCACATCAGTCTGTCGAATTGCGAAAAAATCACGGCACGAGTTTCCGAATTTCTTCTTGCTCTGTAAGACCAGATGCAGGAAAATTTTGATGATGGAAATAACATTGATGAAGCCGATTCCCCAATGGACGAGAACGATAACGAACATGAAGCCTTGCAAATTTGGGGCCATTTCTTTTTTCTTTCTTTTCTTTCTTTTTTAGTTCTGCGCTCCATAGCAGAAGAAAACGCCGCGGGTGAAAGGATGTAACAGAAGACTCCCGTTTTCTGTAGCGTCGGCGTTTGCACTGACGGAAAATACTGTTGCATTACAATTTGTCATAAAAGGAGACGTCAATCAATTCTTTCTACCATGTTTACCAAATAAATGTGGGTGTTCGTTTCTTTCTGTTTTATTCCTTGAGCATGATAAATATCATTAGTATTTGCTGATACTTACTGAGGAAATGACAAATGGCTGCAAACACCTTCAAACACAATTATAAGCGAATAATTTATTGTCTCCCTTTATTCTCGATCCTCGTCCTTGTTTTTTTGTGTTGTTATTCTTTTACGTCTTGTCGTAGATACACTCCTTCACGAGTATTATGCACTGACCATATATAGCCTATACAGGCGTCGTTTGCACTTTTTCGCTCCGGTATCTGTCTCTAGCCTTTTCACTGCTGCACAGTTCTAGGTGTACGGTGTGCCGGCTTTGCGGTTCCGTATTCGAGCGCTTCTGTTGCACTCTGACTGGCTAACAAGCACACAGCTGTACCTCGCCGGAAGCCTAAAGATTGGCTCACTGAACTACGTGCTCGTAGAAGCAAAATAAAAAAAAGGGGAGTGCATTGGTGGATGCCTGCAGTGAGCTAATACTGCCAACGTTGGGCTTTCGGGAGAAAAAGAAAACTGCTAAACGAAAAAAAAAAAATCTGCTGGATCAACCAAAATGTGGACGAGGCTCATGAATAATACCTTTGTCTTTGAGAAAGCGAAAGCCCTAGAGCAGGGACTTGGCTTTCCTTCTAGAATAGACGTTTGCCATTTGTGTATTGTTATTTGCCAGATCGCAAGAATAAACTAAGATACACAAAGCAAGACTGACCGATACAATAAGAACATTTTTAACCCAAGAAATTGAGGACACGTCTCAGGGTCGCAGAAAAGTTAGAGTTGGATTTCACAAGAAAATAAGACGTCGCAATAACTCTATAACGTCGTGTCCGCAAGGGCAAGCATAAATAACGAATCAATCTTGTTGGAAAGCTACAAGCTTACTGTGCTCATAATATATAGAAGTCCACGATCTAAGTTAATAGAAAGTAAAGTTAGGTGCAAATGCCCATCTGAACAAGGGCTCACGGAGGGCTGAAGTTGTCGGCAAAATTCAAGAAAGGCGACGAGGATAAGAAGAAACAAAATAATACACAACGTCCATGCTGTGGGCGAGATCCGTTCGAAGCGAACACGAAGCAGAAACAACGTCCTGCGGTCTCCGAGACCCCATGTATCGTTGATGCACGTTCTAAATTTTTAACGAGACCCAGGGCACGACCAACCAAACGCGATTCGATGGAAAACAAGGCCGGATACAGAGCACAGACAAGGTGCCAGCCTTTTCTCCGCACCAACTACACAGGACGGAACTTTGTGTCATGTACAACGTCAGTGTTATATATACGTATTTTCACTTCGTTCCACGTCTACGCTTTCATTTCTCCAACCGGGCGTTCGCATGCACCGTATAAAAACAGTCTTCTTCACGCATGCGCGGAGTCTGAGATGAGGACACGATATGCGAGCGTGCGCAGTTCGGAGCCCCATTTATACACTGCCCATTGTGAGGCGAGTAGCTACCACTAGGTCGTACTATGTCGGTGACTACTCCCCCTTGCATTATCCTCTCGTTCGTCTATTATTCTTTTTCTTTCATGGCTGTTCTCTCGCTCACCTATGCCCAAGCGCCGTATCCTCGCGTGGAGAATTCCTTTTGTTTGCCCTCCCTCTCAGTTTCATTGCTCGTGCACCACCCTTTCTCCGCCCTGCATGTTCCAAAGCCGAGTTTTTAAGCTGGCCGCAGCATTCTGAATCGGCGACGACTCATTCGCATTCTTTTGTCTGTGATTCAAAAGGATGCCGCGGCAGCGAACGAGAAACTCTTTTATTTTCTCTTCTTCGCCCTCCACTCTGTCTCTTCTCGTCCCAGACGAGCGGAGCGCTGGGTTGGCGGCAAGCATCGCACATGGCGCACAATGGTCCCGCTAGAACGAGCTCGCGCCGCAACGCGCGCGTCGCGGTGCCGTCGATTCAATAAAGGCCTACCGTAGTCGGCCAACAGGCTGCACCCTTCTGGGGAAAGAGTGTCATGGAAATGCAGTGCGTTCTAGGCGCTTATTAATGCTAGAACATTACACGGCACATGAGTCGCAAAATGCGGCACCCGTCATGGACAGGAATGCATGGTAGCAAGTCATGTGCGCAAGAGACGACGTCATGACAAGACAAGGTGATGACGTTACGATGTAAGATTATGTGATGACGTGAATTTTTGCGCAATAGAGCTCCGACTCGAACACGTCAGCGCTCTGCCAACCTTATAATATTACAGAATGGAATGTCTTTTTCAACAACGGACACTCGCATTCTGTAAAGCTTTACGATGTCTCATATCTCAACAAAAATAAGGGCCGATTTCACAAAGTCTAGACACGCGATTTCGACCACCGTACCTACATGAATATTGCCAAAACTCTTTAGCACTGGCTAATATCGGCTGGTGCGGGCTTGCCTATTGCCTGCCAGAATTGGCTAATTTGGTTAAGCGATAATCAATGTTGACCAAATATGGATAAATAAGTTCCAGTTTTGCTACTGGCTGTCAGAAGAACATTCTATTCTATCAAAATGGGCGTAGCCGGGAGTTTATATCGAACAGGTGAGAAGAGAGGAGGAGTGCATGATTAGGCCCGTACCCTTCCCCTCGTGTGTGCTCGTGCTTGGGTTTGCATGTGTGTTTGTCTATTTCCTAACCCCTGCCCTTGGACTTTTCTACGCCAGTGTCTTTCCACATATGTGTAACGAGTGAATTGTCCAGCAGTCGTTACTGCTTCGTACTGCTACATTTGTTCCCAGCACGAACGAAAACGACGTCATTTAGCGGAGAGAAAACGTTAAGCAGAAAGTTGAGCGCTGCCAATTAGCGTGTAATATTTCGAAGAGACACGTATGCCTCCTTACTTGTTGGAATGCGAAAGCGCGTAACGTCAAACGCGTGGCTAAGAAGCCAGCAGCGCCTATGATTCACCGTCGATTAGTGGTGACGGGGTTTCCTGGCATCCGGAAGCCCGGTATGATTTCTACTGAGAAGCGACGGTTCTTTTTGAGAACCATGGATTGGTCTAATTTCGCAGGAACTTACAGAATAAATTCGACACCAATCAGGGTATTTTCTTACGTTAAGACATAACATGGCGTTACCACTGATGTCATGAGATGACGTCCTTGCTACGCTATCACGTCATCTTGAGTTGGGACAACACCAAGATGTCACGTTACAACGTGGCTACTTGTTCACATGACATTTTGTGCCATTCATGTCCGCGCAAGACTACGGACGTAGAATTTTTCGGTTCATGAGCCAAGTAATGCTTACCCGTTAATAAGTTTTGCGAAATCTATGGCATAACTTAAAGAGCTGCGGCCATTGTCTTCAGCATTGCTGAAAGCAGTGATCTTCAGTGCTGTCTTCATCACTGCTTCGGGTGCAGGCGAGACATGACTGCGAAACGCCTGCAACTACAAAGACCGGCTTTTATTTAGTGTGAAGAAAACAGTGCAATATCTTTCTTTTTGTCTTAAGATATCATTAAAACTATATTATTTTCTGTTTCAAGCTATCGTTTTCACACTTCGCGCTGACTTTGTAGAAGGGTGCTTACGGTAGGTCTGGAATGGCACGCACGGAGACGTGTACACATTGCAGAAACAGCGCGCATACATTTCCATTTCAATACTTGGCTGCTACGTTCTTCAACGTATTAAATTTGTTTTTGCGCGTATGACATTTCCAATCTTGCAATTCTGCGATAAGCATAGAGTGATATAATTCACCATTATGCTAATAAAATCCATCTGTCAAGAAACAGCAAAAAACATTGTTTTTTGAACATATGAGGATGAATATGCAAATTCAATCGTCGTCATAACAAAAATTCCCATTTCGAAAATTATTTCTATCTATCTATCTATCTATCTATCTATCTATCTATCTATCTATCTATCTATCTATCTATCTATCTATCTATCTATCTATCTATCTATCTATCTAATTGATGGATTGACTGATATCCGGGGTTCACATCCCGCTCATTTCATACAAGTGCACGCACACTTCACGATGATAATCATTTTCGGCTTGCACGTAACACCGAGCGGCGGGCGTAAAGAGCTCAGCTATTAAAATAATCGCAGAAGCTTCCACATATATCAGTACCATCCCCTCAAGATGCAACACCGCGATGGAAAATCTTCTTTAATAGCGGAAAAAACAGATTGCAGTTCTGTTCTGTGCCGCAATGTGTTCGACGACGTGGCGCATCGTCAGGACAAACAGATTTGAAACATTATAGTGGTTAAAAGTTCTGAACCCCTCCTTTGACAAACTTGGGAACACGTGAGGCGCGCGACCTCTCATTCATTCTGTCTTCACCACGTAGAAAGGTGCATTAAAGATTTAACTTCAGGTAAATAAATTCGTAGTGCCGATTTCTCTAAATGTAGTCAACTAAGATCAAGGAGACTACTTCGTGCTTGATCAGGTAATTTTATCACCTGTGTCTGGCTTCCCACTCGCTTTTTTTGCACTTTTTGCCGTGTAAGTTAAAAATTGCCGCTCAATTAAAAAATCCGAATTGTGTTCGTTGACGATAATTTTGAATTATTTGTGCCTTCCTTAAAAAGTTATGATAAAAATATTTTTGTTCTTTGTACGCAATAAAGTCCTTTGTACGTATGTATGTTCATGTTTTCGCCAAGTTGCAATGCGTATCCACGTATCTTCAATATTAACGTTGTCTCCAACTTCAAATCTTCTGTGAAATTGTAGTAAATGGATATCTTTGCAGAGTCGGGTGCTTCTTTTCTACTGTTATAACGAGTGCCTCTTCGGTAGTGCTCTAGTCTTTGTTATTGCACACAATTACTGTTTCATCTTAGTATGAGATCCTGGAGCATAGTGATATTGCATCGTTAATGATGTCACAGTGACATTGCCCAACACGCTGAATCAACTTTTAAGCAATCCTTTCAATGCGGACACCCTTTCTACAAGCATTTTGAATGATCAGAATTTTTTTGAACAGTTGTTCAATGAAATGGCTCAATTTTTCGAGAAATCTTTATGAGTTTTATATTCTCTTCCTTCGTGTACCTACATTAAAACACACAAAAAGAAAATTAGAGCGAGACCCACAAAAAAGAGTACGCAGCTTCCGCTAGGTCGCACAAGACTATGTGAGGCTAAAACAGGTCAATAAAACAGGTCACTTGAGAGTCATGTGATATTTCCGCGGGAATATGTCACGTGACATTGCGTTACATGACTTTGGCTGAAGCGTATCACGTGGCATTGGGTTACGTGAGTTTGGACCATACGATGGCATCTTCACGCTTCAATAAAGTAAGAAAATGTGACGTGACATGTCCCCGCCAAAATCATGTGACGCAACGTCACATGGCATGTTCCCCCAAAGTCACGTAACGCAATGGCATGTGGTATGTTTCTCCCAAAATCACCTAACGCAATGTCACGTGACTGGTTTCTGCCAAGATCACGTAATGCAATGTCACGTGGTATTGCATGATGCCTCACAAACTACGGCTAGCTCATAGCGCTCCGCAGTTAAAAGTGGCCCGAAAAAGATTTTAAAATTAGCTTGAGCAGCTTGGCTGCTAAAAGCCACTGTTAACTATTCATTGTCACAGCATTCAAAACAAAGAAACAAACGCATGCGTGTGCTCATGGTATGGTAGCTTCGTGTGATGGAATGAGATCGCGAAGGCCGAGAACAAACTCTATGGTGGGGTATAAAAAATAAGATTCAAGCTGGGTGTGAAAAACGTCCGCAAAGAACGGGACACTTCATTTTGCAAAATTTACCGCTTCTTGGTCGTGCGTGATGAAGAAGGCGAAGAATGAACCAAGTGAACCTCGAACAGCAAATAAAACGCTATCTCCAGCACACAGATAATAGAAACGAAGCAAATCAAAAAGAAGCTCGCGGTACACATGTGCCTTGCGAAATTAATAGCAACGAAAAGAAGAACAAAACCCGTGGTTCTAGCGTGTGGGTGCAGTATAGGCGTGCTCGCTATCCGCGCGAAAAATAAAAGCGGCCCCTAGAATTATATTTATAGCGGGGCCGTTTCTGGTGCCAGGCGCACTTTGGCGGTGTCCTCGAGGGGCACTGAATTTGAGAGACGCGCTCGCGCTACTTGTTTCCACGTAGTGTTGCCGCCCACCAAGCCTCGTTGCCGGAGAGAAGTCGTTCGTCCTCGGTGCTTGCCTTTCCTACAACGGTTCCTCCGCTTCCGCTGTTGCACGCTTTCTTTTGCCCCTTCTTTTCTCCTTTTCTTTATTTCCTTCCGCATCGTTTTAGTCTTCTCAGTTTCTTGTTTTGTGTTTTTCCGTGTACATCAGCGTAGCGTATTTGCTTAACGATGGTAAAAAGAATGAAAGGAGAAAAGAGGACCAAGAGGCGGAGAATGACAACCAAAAAAGAGTGCCACCGATGGCGCAGGCATGAATATGGGCCAAAAAGAAACGGCAATCTGTAGCACCCAGAAGCGGTGGTGGTTCGCGGACGAGCGAAATAACAATGACGTCTACGATCAAAGCAGCACGCGAGAAAGAAGCAGTGTAAGGGACAGCGCTGAATAAAAGGAGTACATCGCTGATACGTGTGGCGGAGAGAAACGGGCAAAGAAGAGAACGCGCGCGAGCGAGCTAAATGAGCAGAAAGGATGGCGTTCCTTGTCGTTTCATTAAATCTACTTAATGTCCGCAGAATATGTTCCGGCTGGCCCGGTATTGTTTCTACCCCGGCAAATGGTGGAACAACACACAGACTGCACATACCCTACACTCCCCCACCCCTCCCCCCTCCCTTCGCCATTGGCGCTACACGTTTTGGTGCTCCCGCTTTTATTTCTTCCCTCCTCTTTTACGCCTCGCTGCTCTCTTGCACGATGTGTCTGCGTTATGTCTTCCGTGTCCGCCTGCACCCCCACCTTAACGCCACCATTGTTGATGGCCCGTTATACTCTTCCGGACACAGCTATGCCGTTTGTCTACGGGCGAGCCATTTGAAGCGTTTTCTTCGCTCGATTATACACTACTCATTATTCGTCCTCCGTCTGCAACAATCACGTCGTTACAAGCGGCCGGACAAATACGCGCCTGGCTCGTTTGCCTACCCTGTTCGAACCTGTCCTGGCACGCTTGTCTAGGAGACAGAAGGGGCCTAAATGCTTAGAGCACGCTGCAATACTGCACTAATAACTGGGTCTCTGGTAAAATTATAGCTATAGACAGGGAAGCAGACAAAATAGGCCTGATTTCAAGATTATATCAAGCACTTTACGCAGGGCGTTGTTGTTTTTTTTTTTTAGTGTATGTCCAGCTTATTTAGACGGTATTCGTATTTTCTAAGTTCTTCTCTCCAGTCCGTGTCTACATGCCTCACCTTTTCGCATTATGAAACCTTACCAACTTGCTTGGCTTTCTGTCGTTCTAACCTTCTTTTGACAGGCTTTCCTGTCGGCAATGTGAATTTCTTCGCCTTTAAATAGTTTGTCGCAGACGAACCTTATTTACCCGCGCGACGACCCTGACGCTTATCCAAGAGACGCCCTATAGTTCACCGATTTGAAAATAACGCGGGTAGAAGAAGCGGAAAAAGAGGAAGCGCGAGCCTGATTAAGTGAGGCAATTTTGCGTTGCCGCGAAACCTGACGCCTCTCTTATAAAGTTATCGGCTGCGCGCTTTTCTTCGAATTTGACTTTCCGCACAGGAGCCTCGTCACCTAGTGACACCGGAGAGAGGGAGAGATACGCCATTACGGGGATACCCTTCGTGTCTCATTAACTCGAGCTGACTGCGGAAGGACGGCGCGTACAGGTTTTGCGCGGGTTATTATCGTTCGGGCTTGTTTTTATCCTGTTTGGTTCTCGCGAAAGGGGAAGCGTATGGCGTTCCACTCCAAGAGGAGTGCAGCTATCGATACCTTAGTATAAGAGACGTACAAACACGAGAGAAACTAAACAAACAGCATGAACACGAACTCAACTCAGGCGCGCACGAGGCTTCTCCGGCGCATCCCCCATTTTCAGGAAATAAAGTTAATGCCGCGTGCAAACGCTTCTACCCACTGCATCGAGCCTAGTGATCGAGATAATGAGCGACCGATAGAATAGGAGGTACACGAAATTATCAGGACGGAGTAATTCGCGCAAATAAAAGAAAGAAAAAGAAATAAAAGGAAGGAAAGAAAGAGCGTGTCTTGTTACATTCGCTATTCCGGCGTCATAAGCATCGAAACATCTGCCGCGGCGGTGACGACGGGTGCGACGATCAGCGCAGTGCGCGCTGACTAGAGCTTCCACGCTACGAACATGTACGGTCGCTCATCGCCTAGCTCGCGGCTCCCTCGCTGCCACCTAGCAATATAGGCTGCTGGTAGGTAAGGGGGGACTCGCGACAGCGTTCTGTACGCTTTCCTCGACAGAATGCGCTGATCGGTTCCGCCACATTACACAATTACGCATCGTCGTAAGCCGCCACGGCCCGCGCGGTGGCGAGAGCGGCTGAGCGCGAGCGTTTGCGCACGGTGGTTGCCCCGATAGGTGATGTCGCGAAACGGAGGAATTGCGTGCGATCCGCAGTACGCGTATGCTTAAGGGGCACGCTCCGAATGGATCTATATGCCACACTTTGAGCAATTCAATTCGTTGCTCGCACTGATGGTTACGGCAGCCTGCATATTCTCGTAAGCGTAAAACAAGCCATAGGCGTTCGTTTGAACAAATGTTCTACTTTGGGAAAAAAATATTAGCACTGTAATTAGCCCTGTTTCGAGATCAGTTCGCTTGGTCATTCCGAAACGAGTTTGAGTTAGTGCTTAAACTTTCCAGCAGCGAAGCACCGCGCCAGAATACTTTACGAGCACACGAGAACGGAATCAACCGAGATGTCGCATTTGTGCTTGACTTACTAGCTGTTGCACATTAGAAAGCAAAACACAAATGGCTCTTCAAGAGCTGTAATATTTAGGCTAGTTGAAGCACGCTTCAATCTTTCTGCTAAGCTCTTATAAGATTAATCGATGCAATTTTTGTTAAACAGGCAGCCTTTCAGTCATTCCCACGGCTAATTTTTTCTTCTCTCAATTACCTCAACGTAACAAACGATAACTCGCTGCATTGAGAAGCGACCTCCTGAAGTTCATCGAGAGAACTGAAAAGCTTCACTGCCAAAAGTACTTATATAGAAGGAATAAGGTGTTCAGTTAGAAGGATTCCATAGGAAGGCTCACCGTGAATTGTACGGATTCAGATACTCAAAGCGACGGCCGCATCATCGTCAGATATCTGGTTGTAGGGCTTGATGTCATCGCTATAGAGAGGAGCACGTACAGTTACGATTATATGGGGTCGAGGGAATCGTTGGAAAACACGGACAAAAACGGCAGTTGGTGTTACACAACGAAGCAGCTGATGTTCCATAATTTAATTTAATCAGCACATTTTATTCGGCTTGAAATGAGTCAGCCCCTTGCATGCATCCTAATGACCTTGTTTGCTGATATACAGAAGTTTAGGTACAACCAGGGCAACCTTTACATAATTTGATAAGCATATAGGTGTGAAAAATATGCACGGAAGCAAAGGAATTGGGGATTGAGCAGCATTTCAACTACCACTGAGACGCGCAAAACATCTGTCTACTATTACTGAAAGAGGAAATAAGGAAGCAAATAGAGAAAACGAAGATTGTTGTTGTTTTGTTGGGTTTTACGTCCGAAAACCACGATATTATTATGAGAGACGCCGTAGTGGAAGGCTACGCAAATTTGGACCACCTGGGGTTCTTAACGTGCACTGACATAGCACAGTGCACACAGCTCACTGGCATTGCAGAGTCTACAGGCCGCCACATATCGCCTCATTCAAGATGCAGCAGCCACGGCCGGGATTCGATCCCGAGACCTTCGGATGCCTTAACCACTAGAGCACCTTGGCGGTGGAGCAAGCGAAGATGAGATCAAAGGAGGAAGCATCACCGAAATCTCCTTTCTTCTATATATATATATATATATATATATATATATATATATATATATATATATATATCCACAGGCTAGCTTGCACTTCCTAAAACAACCAGCGGGGTGTAATATGTACTAAGGTCCTTACGAAAAGTGGACGCCATACCCTTAGACGTAAAGTAAATTCTAGTACACGACACAAGAACGCGCTCTGAAGATGTTTAAACACAGGAGAAGGGCCGATTAGTAAGTACCGCAACGCAAATGTGCATCAATTTATCCTATTCATACGGTCTATGAAGGCAAAAATTGCACTACCGCGCATCAAGTTGGGCGCTTATAATTACATGCGCATGTCAGTGATAGCACCTACAACAGGTTCCAGAAACAAGCAATATACAAAAAAGAAGGAAGAGTCTGCCCTGATTTTGAGAGGTGCACGAGGACTCTGTCACTATTAACATGACGCACCTGTTATACTTAAATGAAGCGCCAATTTTTTCCCTCCGTGACTTCATGAACTAAGAAAAGGTACATAAGGAATAATGCGAACTGCGACACCTCTATAGGAAAAAAGAAATAATGCAGAGTAAACGATTTCAAGAAGCGCGGGGAGCTCCGATGCTGGAAGTCTTAATTATATTTTTTCTCCTTTTTTTTTTTTGCTCATCGCACCTCATTCGAGGCGAAAATGAGAAAGGGATAAAGAAATATAAATCGAAAAAATTTCGCGTGAGCTTCTCGGCTCTCGCAAATCCTTACAAGGAAGGAGGGTAATTGCCGCGTGCGCGCCCGGCGCCGCCAGAGCTTCGTTTCGCCGGGGCTTCGAGCATCGACAAAAACGGCAAGGCCAGCAGTACTAGCGGCAGACGCAGCAGCAGCATTCAAAGCCAGTTGAGCGTCTATCAACGTACCCGCCGGAGAATTCATTACTTGCATCGTCTGTGAACTCGTGGTGCTAACTTTTTTTTTTTTGTTTATAGTTGCACGAGAACACACACTGCGGCAAGCTGGGAAGGTGAGCTCGCTTGTGCCCCCCCCCCCCCCCTCCCCCTGTCGAAGACCCTTTCTCGTCAGCAGTGCCATCAGCACTCTGTATACCCCCTCCACTCCTGTTCTCTTTTAACCAATATCATCATCCCCCCATCCTCTCCACCGTCCCACCCCTCTATCCGGCATTTCATTTTTGCGCCTGCGCCTTAGCGATGACGCGCTGTCTTGCCGTTTTATGAAGGTAAGTAGGACGGTCGTTGGCGCCATGAAAGACCCTTTCATTCCGGTATGGATGATGAGGGATATATTGACTCCGATAGCCAAATTACCAATATCCCGCAGACATACTTTCTCAGTGCATTCTTTTTTCTTGCAAATGAAGTTCCTTTGCTGTCTCTGCGGTGCATGCGTGTCTTTTTTTATCTTGTTTTCGCTCCTCTCCGTGTGTGTATCCTACTCGGGGATTTATGTATCCCACTCTTCCCCAGGCTCAGAGAACAGTTCTACTCATCTCTGTTTGAATTTTTGTCCTTATTAATAGGTGCTGGCACTGCGTTTTCTTTTTTTGCGGACGTTCTATTGCATGCATTGGTACATTTAAGCGCACAAATTAAAAAAAAAACAAAAAAAAACATTGATGCATGGGTAACAGTAAAAGATCACACAATGAAATAGTAAATTATGTTTCCGAAGGCATGTCTTTGTTTTGCTGGCTCATCATTATGTCCTTTCTTACTATCTTCCCAATGCTTCTGACGCGTTAAGCTTTATGTGTTTGAATTTTTTTACAACAAACTTGCATCAAACGACGCACATCCAGGGCACTCTGGCGTGGTGTTGATTCTCGTGTTCTTGACATCTAAAACACGCTTATATAAGCAACACTGAAGTATTTTGCTTAACGTTATACTGTATTTATTCCTTATTATAAGGTTGATGGTTTCATAAAAGTGAGACAGTCTAACCATTTTCTTATTAATTTCACTATGCGATTCCACTGTCAGCATCGTCAATGTGAGCTCATTTTTTGCTGTCTGAGCCTCTGTGTCTTCGTAATTGTTTTGAAACTGTCACACAATCACTCGTTTATTTTGTAAAGCTATCCCATTGCAGAACACTTGGTCCCGAAAATGCCATTAAAATGCCGACTGGAAGAAGCCGCCTATTTGTGCACAGTTGAGGTCGATGATATATGGCATTGTTTTCAACTTTCTTTTATATCAAAGAAATGCTTCCATCACTCAGTGTATTTCGTTTGAGAGTATACGGGTGTTTTTACTTGTTATCTCACCATTCGGAACTTTAGGAGGGGGCTTTGTGTATACGCAGCGTTACAAATGTTGATTATTTCTGCTTGAGGTGCACTTCCACCGGTAGCACTATCGTAACATTTCTCATGTCGTGTGTAGCCCTCGTTATCTTGAGCTATAAATTTCGCCATCGCAAATGCTTCAGTTTGACAAAATCTAATTGATTCATTTACAAGGTTATAGTGTCCTTGATCTCCAGAATACAAAGCTTCAAAACACAGACGCTTTTAAAGATACTCGAGACCTTTATACCCGATGCATCAATTTCACTCCTCCTTCATCTTTTTTTTTTTTGTTGCCGGAATAGTCCCGCACAAGTCGTTAACTCCTTTATAAAGTTAAAAATACCCTGCAGGGGAACACACATGTCGATTCCCGGCGCATTCTGCCACGTCCGGTGCAAACGGCCACAATGCAAGGTAAATATTGGGAGGAGGCTTGTAAAACAAGGAGATGCGGTACTTCTGTGTCAGAAAGAAAACACTGCACTATGGTATTAGCTACGCAGTGGAGCGGCCGGTATAGCATCTATAGCCCGAGGGCTCTTAGATGGTCTGGTTCGTTCGCGAACATTATGGCAAGACAGCACAAACTACGGGACTATGAAACACTCCACACAAAGCGTCCCAAAGAAGAGCACGTGCCGGAGGGAAGTACTGTGCCGCCAAGAACAAACTCGCCAGTTTTCCTACCCCGCGCGCTTTGCATATGTTCTTACGTGCCACATAACTGAAATCCAAGTGACGCTTCAGTACTGTCCGGATCCTATATGTGTGGTCACACCCTCGAACCCCTGGACCATCAATTAGCAGCAAGGAGCCATGGGAGACTTCCTTGCGCAGCTCCATTGCCATCGTACCCCGAGGTGGGCTGAGCGGATGCCTACCACGACCGTCATAGGGACGGCTAGACAAATAAGGCCATGACGGATGCTTACCCGGACTGGAGCACTTAACACCCCCCCCCCCCCTTCCAAACATCACATAGGCCCCTGAACCTCCTTTTAGCAAATGTAAATAAAATTTATCTGTTCGTTCATCTCTTGGTTGTGATACAAAAACCCAGAATTGTCGCTCAATACAGTTCAGTAAACATCAATTATTCATTTCTAAGCACACTCACCATGGCTTAAAACACCTTTCCTTTCTTGTTTTTCTATCCTTCTTATAGAGTAATCGACCTGGCGCCACCATGCATGACTATCCTGCCTGCATTTTTCTTTTATTTCGCTACGTATAATTAAGTCGTGCAATTAGCTACAAACCTTTTGTTTGAGTTCAGATCACTTTGAGAAGGCATTTACAGTGCTAAATATATTTAACAGCACTCCTTGTTTTCTTTTTTCTTGTAGAACACAACACCGATGTGAATTTTCTCAAAGTATTCGAGACAGGGAAAATCCGGACTGGCTGACTAAAGAAAGGCAAAATTTCTGAGAATAGTGATAAGGCTAACACCATTTTGAATAACGCAAGCAACTTACACGCATAAAAACGAAAATATGCCTGCGCTCTAATTGAGCACATTATTATTTTATTTTGCTGACTCTAATATTAGTCAAACCTTATGCATGTGATGCGAAGTGTAGCCCTTGTTGGAAGCGTTCTAATTAGTCATGGCTTAGAAAACTGCTTCTTTTTTGCGTAAGGAAAAAAAAACAACAAAAAGAAACGGAGAACAGAGTTACCGGAACAAAACAACGGAGAGATTAATAGCTCCGAAGGTATAGTAAATATTTTTAAAATAAAGCGTCGCTGTAAGCGCGTTAACTTCCACATGCGGCAAAAGCGTGCACATATGCCAGCAATATCCTTCAAGACTGTGCGAAGACGTGCACGTTCTTTCAGTTCATTACTGTACCGCTATAAGGATAGTAAAAAGAGATAAGAGGTTGTTTTATTTTTTAATAACCTGACTTGCAGTTTAAAGAAATAAGCCGCTTTAATCTTTGTGAAACTTAAGGGCAGGCTCACCATGTCTTCAGTAACACAGTATGAGCTTCAGCAGTAAGAAAATAATAACAAACTGAGGAGTTCAATGAACTTTAGAAAAAAAGAATGAAAAAGAGATAAAAGATAGGGGGGGGGGGGGGGCTATTTAACTTCGGGTTTTGAGCTTCAAAGAATTCACGCAGTCAAACTCACTTAAATAGTCGATGTTTACCTCTTCGCGTAAGGAAGTCCTTTTATAGATTCTCCGTGCCCGTTCAAATAACCAACCACACATGGCAACCATTTAGGACAACCTAGAGAATAGGGTTAATCAACAGTAAAGGACACGTTGACGCGTTTACGTTATTAAATGCTGTGCCCACCAAGGCAGTGCACTAGCTGTGGCAAAGCGCTGCTGGGCTGGAGGTCAAGAGTTCGATTCATGACGCAAGGGCATCCATAGTTCTTAGAATGATACACACATACATACGTGTGTTCGTATTCATGAGAACTATCGTAAGAGGGTCGAATTAATCGAGTCCACAGCATGGCCTTCCTCACATTGAGGTAGTAGTACTTGTAGTAGAAGCAGTAGCAATAATAATAATAATAATAATAATAATAATAATAATAATAATAATAATAATAATAATAATAATAATAATAATAATAATAATATTCTTTCAATCAATCAATCAAAAGTTTATTTAACGTGCCCAGGAACAACCATAAGGTCTTTGTAGTGGTGCACGGGGAAAAAATTAACAAGAAACAATACAATAAGGAGACTCTACAGAAAATAAAAAACAACAAAGGCCGACATTCATAATAAAATATCAGGGATAAAAAATTATAAAATTTTAAAATGGCACATATACAACTATGCGCAGGCAAAACAAAAGAAATGTCAACAGTGTAGGACACTATGTTAGTACAGTGCAAAGCTCGGAGCAGAACAGCGACTGGGAGCTGTGAAAAACATCGAGCTCTAAAATGTAAGCATTGTACAGACGTTGTATCGTGTCAACGGTCGAATGTTCACAAAGGCAGGCGTTTACATGAAAAGGTCTATTCTCTCTGGTCAGCTTAGGTAGAATTCGGAAATTAAGACAGTTGAACAGTACAGAGCAGGATATGATATCGTGCACAAGCTTGAAAAGAAATAACAGATCAGCGCGTTTTCTCCGGCAGTGTAGTGATGGCAGTAATAGTGATCCAACAATGCCAATGCAAGAATCAGGGCCATTTCTAGCGAACCTATCGAACCTATGGTTATAGATGTTCACGAATACTTTCTGGACTCGCTCAATGGCGTTGCTGCTGGAATTAGAAATGATATTCCAGATCACAGATGCATACTCAAGTTGAGGAAGACATATCGCGGTGTACAATTTGCGGAAGGGCATAGGAGAACAGAATTCTCTAGACATTCTGCAAGCACAACCTAGGGTGCGAAGACCCCGCAAAGCAACACGCTTAGCATGAGCAGAAAACTGTAAGGTGCTATCAAAAAGAACATCTAGATCATTGATCTCACAAACCTTACAAAACGACACAGAATTGAGAGAATATAAAAATGGCACACTCGATGTTTTTCAAGGGAAACTCATTACCTTGGTTTTTGAAATATTTAGGGAGACGTTATAGCTCCTGCACCATTCAGAAAAAGAACACAAATCGGATTGCAGCAAGCGACAATCGATAACTCAATGAATTTCCTTAAATATATTTATGTCATCGGCATACAAAAGGAAAGAAGAATTCTGAATGACAGAGGAAACATCATTAACATAAATTAAAAAGAGGAGTGGGCCCAGTACCGACCCTTGAGGAACCCCAGTAGCAGCTTTGGAGAAAGGACGTTTGGCCATTGGCCTTTAACGGCAACATAACATGATCTATCAAGAAGATAGTCATGCAGGAGATTCACAACTGAAGAATCAACATCGAAGTGCGCAGGTTTATCCACAAGCAGCGAATGGCTGACAACGACTAAAGCTTTGCTAAGGTCACAGTAAATAGCGTCTACCTGTCCTCTCTGCGATATAGGCGTGGAGACCTGCATCATGAAACTGGCAAGATTAGTGACAGTTTCATAATAATAATAATAATAATAATAATAATAATAATAATAATAATAATAATAATAATAATAATAATAATAATAATAATAATAATAATAATCGATGTCCCATCGCCTAAAGTAGAAATCTGTCGATAAAAGGTGCTGCTCACGAGGCAGCTTGAAGGGAGGCCACATCGCACATAAAGCACCTAAGACCCCGAAATTCAGTTTTATCTTTAGTTGCAATAGTACGAAGCAGTAAATGGCATTCTACGGGTTGCACTGGATACTTAACTCAGAAAGAAATCCATTGTACGTGCGTGCAGGATCCCCTTGAATGGATAACCTTTCGAAAGGGTTCCTGAACAGTATGAATTGAGCAATCACCTTAGGAGTTTCTTGCGATGAAATAAACAATCTATCTCGTTCGCTCGATGCGATGAACATAGAATCCACAACCAAAGACTTCGTGAAAAGAAAAAAAAAAAAGAGGTCGGCTGCCCTACGTCTTCGATGCTGGTTTAATCACGGTGCACTAATAAGCCGAACCCGCATTACTTCGCAATTCCCGTGTTGTTCTACGCGTAGACGGCGAGCATTGTGCCACCACACAATTCTGTCCTAATTCGTTCTTGACGAGCTGGTGACCTCTAATTTTACGTAATCATTTCACCTCGACCGATGTCAGCTCACCCGGAACCCATCCATAATTTTCTTCGAACTCCGTCTTCATTTTGTCGTCGTGTCGCAAGGAGTATCGGCGATCTGTATTTGTAGTTGATTTTTTTTTAATGCACGCACTAGCTCCCATACCGTCTCCCCTTCCTTGCCACACACTCTCTGCAGTTATAGCAGGTCGTATAACAACGAAGACATTAAAACGCTCTTCAGTGTGCTTGATCTTTTAAGAGTTTGTGTTCTTCTTTTTTCACATTTCTTTGCTGTTTTCTTTATGGTCCATGCCATAGCTGGCTGCCCTGCTCGCGGTTATCAAGATATATCGAGGGTGTCCCCAAAGGCGTCGTTAGTCTCAGCTTATCGCTTGGTAATAACCTCTCCATCGGTAGTTCATGTTCCTCCTCTTTCTTTTTCTTCGTTTAGAAGCCATTTATCATCATATTATTGCAGTGCGGGCTGCTTTAATTTGTACTCTAACATAAATCTTTTGACGCGTCATTGATTTCTGGAAAGTAAAAGGACGATTGATTGAAAACACGGGCACCGAGTGGACGAACTCTGAAAAGCAATATTTGGTGTCCCTAATAGGTTGTAGCAGTTCATGTCAGTTTTTAACGGGACGAGTAGAAAGATCACGAACGAAAACTTTGTTTCCGCATATTTAGAAGTTCATTAGGTCCACAAACATTGCGGCTTTCGTGATAACAGTTTTATTCATAAAAAAACAGGGCCCGTGTTCACCAAAGCATCTTGCGTCAAAATTGTTCGCAAGAAGATATTTCAGACAATCATTATTCTGGACATATCATTAGCGGAGCCCGCTGGCGAATGACAAAAGGCAGTTATGTCGCTTGTGAATCGCTTGGGAGTCGCTTTGTGAATTTTGCCCCAAAGCTATTTTACGAAACACGTAGCTTTGCTCTTTCCTTCCTCGAGTTTGCTGGACTCGTTGCACTTTCTGGCATTAGTAAAACTGGCGGCAATAATTCTCACTAAACCACAGATATCGTACTTTGGAAACTTACAACGACTAGCGAGTACAAAATGATAGTGAAAACTTATTATCATCAGTTTTCCTGCTCTCTGTGCTGATTCAGCTGCTTGCATAGGAAGAGGAGAGATCATCTTCGTACTAAAAAATAGAAAAGTGCAGACGCAGTAGACGAAGGCAAGTCGTACGTAATCAAGCATGCGTACGCAGAACCAGAAAATAAAAACGAGTGAAACAGAGCGCGTAATTTTAAGACTTGTTTTATGGGTCACTATACCATATGTATTTGATGATTCGCTTTATTGGAAATCATTACACACCTTATCACAAGGGCTCGTATTGGATAGCATGTTACTCGAAACTCTAGTATTCTAAACTGACTACGTAACGAAAGACCAGAGAGTTCTTGGCCATTTTGGGAGCATATTTGTGCAAGCCAGTGTCACTGAACATTATTTTTTTTTCTTTTTGCACATGCAAACGCACGTTTCTGCTTTTTCTCTCGTCTATATTCATTTCATCACTGAGCACGGGCAGCGACGCGTCTGTTGCTATCCGTGTTGTTGCTATTATCACCCCCCACCCCCCCTAGCCTTTCAAGAACACGTGCAATTTCCTTAAGCTCTTATTTCACCTTATCATAGCAACGATACGTGAGAACTTCTACTTATTGCTGACACCTAATAATTTTAAGCGCAGGTGCAAGGGACGGTATTATACATTGAATCACATCTTAGGAAGTCAAACCCTTCATTAATAAAAATGTTGCTTCTCAAGAGATTACATTTATTGCCCCCCCCCCCCCCCCTTGTCCTTTTTCTTTTCGGAATACGCTTACAAAGAGTTCACAGAGGTTCTATTTCGTAAGTGCTTTTCGTCCTTGGTCAGTGGGCATTGATAATAATATGTGCAACATGAGATTTGGCTGACATATTCTCTTATGAACTTGTTTAGCGAAAGCTGCTTTTTTTCGTGTGTGTGTGTGTGTGTGTGTGTGTGTGTGTGTGTGTGTGTGTGTGTGTGTGTGTGTGTGTGTGTGTGTGTGTGAACACGCGCCTACATTATTCTTTAGTAACAACTGTCTCGCTCTAGCCCTGCTTCTCCGTCTCGTTCCAGCTACACCTTCCTTACAACAAACTGCTCGCGCAATCAACGTAACACGAGTTCTTTCACGCTCGCTCCAGACGCGCGCAGTTCCCGCATTGCGCTGTAAAATTCATCCGTTTCACGTACAGGCGCTGCACGCCCGGCGAGGCCCATTCCTGTTGCGCAAGCAGCTCCCTCTTTTTTTTTTTTTAATTGAAGCGCGTGAACGAAAAGGAGAACCGGAACGGTATAGAAGCAGCTTGCCAAGTGCCCCTTCCGTGCGCCCACCGTCGACGAAAGCACGCCATTCCGCAATACATACTCGTACAAAGAACTAGGGAGAAAGGCCGCTTCTATACGCCAACCTTGTCTACAAGTTCCGCAGCCCGCATACCCTAGTAACGAGCTTTGCCAGCGTGCCCGCATCCCTGTTAGAAGCCTTTCCTGCCTCCCCCCTCCCTTCCCCGCCTCCGGTTTCCCTGGGCGACTGGTAGAGCATCCGCGCAGCGTTTTCCACCGAGTCCTAAATAACGATTCCCGAAAGACTAATACCGGCCGTCCACGGCGTAGCTTCCACGCAGGAGCGAGTCTGCGTCGGGGGCTTCGGGAGGCCGTAACGTTCCGAGTCTATTCAGCTGACGCTCTATACGGCACTAACGGCAGCCGTGGTTGGTCGCAGGGATGCAGGCAGGTGGCTGCTACAGGCGTCAGCCACTGCGATGTGTCTTTGCTCGCCCGCCGAGTCGTTTCGTTCGTTCTTTATCACCGTGCGTTAGGGCGCTTGCAAGAATGGTTAGCTCTCGACTCGAAGAGTCAGTATATAGTATAAGCAGTCGAACGAATTTTTCTCGTACTGAATCTTTGCACGGGCGCAGTTTTGACGCAATCGTCGATTAGTTGCGGCCGGGACGTGAAGCTCGGTCTTTGTGGAGCTGGCCTTGTCAGTGCCATAGCACCACAACAGAACAAAAAAAAGCAATATAAATTATTCGTGGAGTTATAATGGCAGTAATGTCCGCTCGCTCAGAATTGTTCCCTTCACTCCAGTCCGCCCCTTCCGCTTCGTATCCCCCACTCGACAAATCTGCTTCTTTATTGCCTGTCCAAGTCTCTCTCTCTCCTCTTATTCTTTCGAACAGAGTTTGACTAGAGGCAATTAAACTTTCTTTCTGGAAATCGCGCCTCTCTGCCGTTCTCGTAGCTGCACCCTCGTCTCACAGCGCGGCCGTTCGGTGGCGAGAGCGGCGCCGCCCGTCAAAGCGGCCTCATTTTGTCTCGTGTTTGCCGAGAGCCGTCGCGCGGCGCGCAATCTTGGAGCGGGCGTCGTCGATGGTCATACGAGAACGACATTAACCACCGCACCGCGTGCTCGGCTGTTTACCCACGCGCATTCCTTTTGCCTCCCCCTCTCCCAACCCCTCCGCCTGCTTCTCCTATCCCCGTCGCTTTTTTTTTTCCCCCAGCTGTCGGGCGCCGAAAGTGAACGACAGCAATTAAAACTTCTAATTGACTGTGGCTTCGGTTTTCCAGCGACGCCGCTGGGACCCTGCTGCCACGGCGAAGCATTGTCGCAAGCGCGGGCTTGATGGACACGAGTGCGGCAACACCGCTCCGAAGTTAATCTCGCGCTTTCCGGGTAATTGTAAAGAGCATATTTCTCCTCGCTAAACATCGCGGACGAAAGAAACGCGGTCCGCGAGCGGAGCGAGCTTCAGTTAGGCGGCGCCCGCAAACGGCGGCGATCTGTAGTTGGGCGGGCACGAGCGGACATATTATTAATTTAGTATATATACCATTACTTTTGGTTGTGCATGAATTATGTACAGTTCAGCTACGCCGGCGCGTTACTGTAACTCGGTAGTTCAAGTTATACTGAGTGGAAAAATGATCCTGCCAGCTTTTACGAATGATTGCAGCAAGGTGTGACCTAAACGAGAGTGCACACCACATTTACTTTATTATCCGCTTTTATGTACGCTTCGCAAAATGCGACGTGAACTTAAACCTCAGCGTTCCTTGCGTCACGAAAACATTCGTATAACTTGCTGGCGGCTTTCATCGATGCCAGCAAACGAAAACGTATACCTGCAAACTTGTGCGGACATACGCAGTCGCTGCGTGGCAGAATGGAACTAAGCTGGTTTCAGCTTTAGTGCGGAGCCAATTGATTTACTGTTTCGCAAAATAAATTATGTCTGGGTTCAGTTGCTCGACTACACGTAACCCACTATAGCGCGAGTGCCTACATGGGCTTGTTGGTGGACCACATCGTCCTGAATATTTCCGTTATAGCGGACTGGGCAATGCCTGAGAGAAATTGTTACTAGTCCGGTGGTGCGTGCTGGTTCGACAAAACGTGAACCACAGCAGAAGCAAGATGAACGAAGATAGTGGTTTGAACTGGCACCCAAGCTAACCTTCATCCTTCATACCTCTTTGTTCTGTGGTTGTGCGCCGTATTTACTAGACACTTGAAGCGCAAAAAGACAAGGACCGAGACGAGTAGACACACACAGCGCAACAAGCCAACCAACAAGCCCAACTTCATACGCTTCTAAAGCGTATTTACTACATATGGGGAGTGCTTGTAGGTTTGGGGCAATAACATGAGTGTGACGAGGTATTAAAATAAATGGGCTTGGGTTTCATATATATATATATATATATATATATATATATATATATATATATATATATATATATATATATATATATATATATATATATATATATATATATATATATAAACGAAAGGGAAGGGGCCAAGGGCTCGTTCTTTATTTGTTAGAAACAACTTAATGAGCAAACAGACAATGAAGCCCAGGAAAGCATAGGGGAAGTTACTTGTGCTATTGTAATTGTGCAGATGGTGGGATGGAAGTGTTCTTTCTGCGCCAGCGCCTGAAGCAGTATTCCTTTTTTTTTTTTTGCGTGAGGGGTGGTCTTTCTTTCTTGGTGTTCGAATACAAGAAAGGCATGCCTGATTGTCTCGCCTGCGCCGCGGGAGTTTACGGCGTGTTTGTCGCGTCATCACGTGCAGCTTGACCGGAGTGTGTCGTTATCCTTCTGTTCTCTGCCGCGGCAAAGTGGCTGTCTGAGGGAGATAGAGATAGCGAGGGCGAAAGGAGGGCGATAGCTGGGGGGAATGGGGGGGGGGGGGGGGGGTGAAGTAAGAAACGGGAAAAGTGTGCATAGCGACCTAGCTCGCACAAACGGAATCACAGTGATAATAAATTCTGGGTTCGTCTGTCGGCGTTCAACCTACATCGTAATATGTTGAATGTGGTTTCCTATATACCACGGAAGTGCTGCGGCCTTGTAATTTAGAGAGAAGCAGGACTCATCGTGTGTTATGCTCGTAGCGTAGCTCATTCCTTGTCCGTTTACCCCGATAGGCGATTTTTGCGAATAGCTTAGCATCTTAGCGGAAGATGGATATCAAACAAGTTCTGGCATCGTTAACTCCTGGTAACTTGCTATTTAAGCACCAGTTTTAGCACATTGGTACCTCCTTAAGTCTTTTTTTTTTTTTTTCCTTTCGCCTGGCAGCCCACTGTTTGTGTTTTCGACGATGTGCGCGCTCGTATATGCCATCTCCATCTTCCGCCGAATAGACATCTGGACCCAGAAGTTAGCGGCAGAGAACAGAAGGATAACGACACACTCGGTCAAGCTGCACGTGATGACGCGACAAACACGCCGTAAACTCCCGCGGCGCAGGCGAGACAATCAGGCATGCCTTTCTTGTATTCGAAATCAGCAAAAATGCTGCATTGCGGACATTTTGAAATTAATCGCGTCACAATTGACGAGAGGGCACAGCAGTAATCTGTTCTCAAACACCTCGGCGACCCGACAACCCAGACGACTCGGCCACGCTTTTGTAGTAGACCAAGGGGTCCCGAGTTCGAATCCTTAAGCGTATAAGAAGTTTTTTTTTTTTTTTTTTAGCACTTCTGCCTTTTACCCTTTGATCCTTTATGGTCTCTCTACGCTCCTGAGGTATCTTATTTGTACCGACTACTTCTCTTTAATAATCATACCCTGTCCTGATTAACCCACTCACTGCAACACCTCGGAATGTCTCCTCCCCCGAGAAGCCTTTGGACAAAAGATGCATATGGGCGCCCACCATCACCGTGCTTCATCTACGTAACTCACTTGAGCACCAGAACAGGAACTGGCCCCCCTGGTGCAACACCATGGCCAACACCTCCCAAGTTACCGGACCAACCAAACCCTGGACCTACGACGACGACATCAACAGAGCTTCCAGCCACGGATGCGACCACACGGGTATTGGAACAAAAGACTCAAAGAGCCTCTGGACTCGGACAGGCCGTCATTGGAAATTAAACGTAGCGACTCTTAACACGCGAACCCTTTCAAGCGAAGCCAGATTAGCTGAACTACTAGAAGAATTAAGGGGTATTAATTGGGATATCATTGGCCTTAGCGAGGTTAGGAAACCAGGAGAAGGGTACTTATCGCTTAATGAGGGACACGTTCTTTGCTACAGAGGACTACCAGAGAAGCGCGAATACGGCGTGGGGTTCCTTATACACAAAGACATAGCAGGCAACATCGAAGAATTCTATAGCATCAACGAAAGGGTAGCAGGGCTCGTGATAAAATTAAATAGGAGATACAAACTAAAGCTAGTACAAAGTTACGCACCAACGACCAACCACAGTGACGAGGCTGTAGAACAGTTCTACGAGGATGTAGAAACGGCAATGAACAAGGTACAGACCCAATATACGATTGTTATGGGGGACTTCAACGCGAAAATAGGAAAGAAACTAAAAGGAGAACATGCCGTCGGTAATTACGGAGAAGGAGATAGGAATAGCAGAGGGGACATGCTAGTAGAATTCGCCGAAAGAAACCACCTCCGTGTAACGAATACTTTCTTCAAGAAACGTAGGAACAGGAAATGGACGTGGAAAAGCCCCAACGGAGAAACGAAAAACGAAATAGATTTCATAATGTGCACTGATCTAGGTATAGTACAAGACACAGAAGTGGTTAATAAGATTAGAATTAGTGACCACAGACTAATAAGGGCGAAGATATCCCTCAATCTAAAGCGAACAAGGACAAAGTTAATCACACGGAAACAGGCCAACCTCGATAGCGTCAGGGCGAAAAGAGAAGAATTTAGCATTGCACTTAAGAACAAGTATGAGGCTCTAGGACAGGAAGATAATGAGGATATAGAGAAGATGAACGAAGACATTACTAATCTGATCACCGAAACAGCAATCGAAGTAGGGGGCAAAGCACCAAGACATGTTGTGAGTAAACTCTCGGAGTCTACTAAAAATCTAATCAAGCAACGCCAACAGATGAGAATAACTAACTCAAGAGACAAGATAGAATACGCCGAGCTATCTAAGCTCATCAGTAAAAGTAGAGTCAGGGACGTACGTAACCATAACGTGAAAGAAATAGAAGCAGCCGTCAGAAAAGGAGTCAGCATCAAAACAACCAAAAGGAAGCTTTGTGCGGGAAAGAACATAATGCATGCAGTGAAAGATAAGCAGGGCAACATCGTTACTAACTTTAGTGGCATAACCAAAGTGGCCGAGGATTTCTATTCCGAACTATACAGCTCAAATAGGAGTCTCCCCACAAATATATATATATATATATATATATATATATATATATATATATATATAAAGATCATTTTACGGTACCAAATATGCCAACGATTGCCGCTATTGACACGCCACGTGACCTTACCAACGGAGAGTGTATTAGAGAGACTTAGTATGGCGGAAAATCTTCGCGTTAGCGTTCGCGAGTCACGCACGCTAAATTTTTGCGGTGTGCTGTTCGATAGCATTCCATAGCTCTATAGTATAACGCGAGATGACGACGCGCCGCAAAACACAAACCTTCGCTGCGCCATCTAAATGCGAATAGTGAAAGTGTCAAAGCCGCTCTAACTCGGAGGTGTTTCGGCCGTTGTTAGTAACTAAAAACAACGCAAGCGCAAAAGAATTAATAAAGAAAGACATTGTGCAATAAGAATTACATAAATGTTGCCGTAATCTCACATGTCAGAGTCTCGCTTTCGCTGTCCATGTGTAAATGTGGTCAAAATAGAATACACAACGAAAAGATCGTTGTCTTACCATCGGTTGTCTATTAGCGAAGTAAGAATACTCGAAGTGAAAACCAGAAACACGATTTATTTTAAATCAGCTAGTCCCACAATGATGCAAGACGACATGATAGATGCGAAACGGGCAGCCGTCACTTGTAGGGACCCGCCATGTTCTTCGCGCTAAACAAACTTAGCGAGCGCTTTGCGTCTCCGGTAAACTCGGAAAATAGCGAGCGATCGCTAAACGCAAAGCTGGACTAGCGTGCGTACGCATGCGCAGTCTGACCCCGATAAATGTTAACGTTTAGCGGGACGCAACTCAAAACTTAAGCTGCACTAAAACCATATATTATTTCAGCGCGAATAGACGAAATAGGCACACGAAAGAAGTGACAGGCGCTGACCGTAAACGCATTATTGAAGGGAAATGGCATATACGAGCGCGCACATCGTCGAAAACACAAACAGTTGGGCTGCCAGGCGAAAAGAAAAAAAAAAAAGACTTAAGGAGGTACCAATGTGCTAAAACTGGTGCTCTAAATAGCAAGTTACCAGGAGTTAACGATGCCAGAACTTGTTTGATATCAATCTTCCGCTAAGATGCTAAGCTATTCGCAAAAATCGCCTATCGGGGTAAACGGACAAGGAATGAGCTACGCTACGAGCATAACACACGATGAGTCCTGCTTCTCTCTAAATTACAAGGCCGCAGCACTTCCGTGGTATATAGGAAACCACATTCAACATATTACGATGTAGGTTGAACGCCGACAGACGAACCCAGAATTTATTATCACTGTGATTCCGTTTGTGCGAGCTAGGTCGCTATGCACACTTTTCCCGTTTCTTACTTCACCCCCCCCCCCCCCCATTCCCCCCAGCTATCGCCCTCCTTTCGCCCTCGCTATCTCTATCTCCCTCAGACAGCCACTTTGCCGCGGCAGAGAACAGAAGGATAACGACACACTCCGGTCAAGCTGCACGTGATGACGCGACAAACACGCCGTAAACTCCCGCGGCGCAGGCGAGACAATCAGGCATGCCTTTCTTGTATTCGAAATCAGCAAAAATGCTGCATTGCGGACATTTTGAAATTAATCGCGTCACAATTGACGAGAGGGCACAGCAGTAATCTGTTCTCAAACACCTCGGCGACCCGACAACCCAGACGACTCGGCCACGCTTTTGTAGTAGACCAAGGGGTCCCGAGTTCGAATCCTTAAGCGTATAAGAAGTTTTTTTTTTTTTTAGCACTTCTGCCTTTTACCCTTTGATCCTTTATGGTCTCTCTACGCTCCTGAGGTATCTTATTTGTACCGACTACTTCTCTTTAATAATCATACCCTGTCCTGATTAACCCACTCACTGCAACACCTCTGAATGTCTCCTCCCCCCGGGGAGCCTTTGGACAAAAGATGCATATGGGCGCCCACCATCACCGTGCTTCATCTACGTAACTCACTTGAGCACCAGAACAGGAACTGGCCCCCCTGGTGCAACACCATGGCCAACACCTCCCAAGTTACCGGACCAACCAAACCCTGGACCTACGACGACGACATCAACAGAGCTTCCAGCCACGGATGCGACCACACGGGTATTGGAACAAAAGACTCAAAGAGCCTCTGGACTCGGACAGGCCGTCATTGGAAATTAAACGTAGCGACTCTTAACACGCGAACCCTTTCAAGCGAAGCCAGATTAGCTGAACTACTAGAAGAATTAAGGGGTACTAATTGGGATATCATTGGCCTTAGCGAGGTTAGGAAACCAGGAGAAGGGTACTTATCGCTTAATGAGGGACACGTTCTTTGCTACAGAGGACTACCAGAGAAGCGCGAATACGGCGTGGGGTTCCTTATACACAAAGACATAGCAGGCAACATCGAAGAATTCTATAGCATCAACGAAAGGGTAGCAGGGCTCGTGATAAAATTAAATAGGAGATACAAACTAAAGCTAGTACAAAGTTACGCACCAACGACCAACCACAGTGACGAGGCTGTAGAACAGTTCTACGAGGATGTAGAAACGGCAATGAACAAGGTACAGACCCAATATACGATTGTTATGGGGGACTTCAACGCGAAAATAGGAAAGAAACTAAAAGGAGAACATGCCGTCGGTAATTACGGAGAAGGAGATAGGAATAGCAGAGGGGACATGCTAGTAGAATTCGCCGAAAGAAACCACCTCCGTGTAACGAATACTTTCTTCAAGAAACGAAGGAACAGGAAATGGGCGTGGAAAAGCCCCAACGGAGAAACGAAAAACGAAATAGATTTCATAATGTGCACTGATCTAGGTATAGTACAAGACACAGAAGTGGTTAATAAGATTAGAATTAGTGACCACAGACTAATAAGGGCGAAGATATCCCTCAATCTAAAGCGAACAAGGACAAAGTTAATCACACGGAAACAGGCCAACCTCGATAGCGTCAGGGCGAAAAGAGAAGAATTTAGCATTGCACTTAAGAACAAGTATGAGGCTCTAGGACAGGAAGATAATGAGGATATAGAGAAGATGAACGAAGATATTACTAATCTGATCACCGAAACAGCAATCGAAGTAGGGGGCAAAGCACCAAGACATGTTGTGAGTAAACTCTCGGAGTCTACTAAAAATCTAATCAAGCAACGCCAACAGATGAGAATAACTAACTCAAGAGACAAGATAGAATACGCCGAGCTATCTAAGCTCATCAGTAAAAGTAGGGTCAGGGACGTACGTAACCATAACGTGAAAGAAATAGAAGCAGCCGTCAGAAAAGGAGTCAGCATCAAAACAACCAAAAGGAAGCTTTGTGCGGGAAAGAACATAATGCATGCAGTGAAAGATAAGCAGGGCAACATCGTTACTAACTTTAGTGGCATAACCAAAGTGGCCGAGGATTTCTATTCCGAACTATACAGCTCAAATAGGAGTCTCCCCACCATGAGTGTATTAAATGTCGAGCAGGACTACGAAATCCCATGCGTCACTGCGGACGAAGTTAGGAAAGCAATACAGGGCATGTCCCGCGGAAAAGCGGCTGGAGATGACGGCATAACCACCGACCTGATCAAAGATGGCGGAGACTTCCTTATTGGAAAGCTCGCGGCACTATACACTCAATGCCTCAAAACTTCAAATGTACCCGAAAGCTGGAAAAACGCAAATATTATATTATTACATAAGAAGGGAGATGTTAAAGACTTGAGGAACTACAGGCCGATTAGTCTACTCTCAGCACTTTACAAAATATTCACAAAGGTTATCTCAAACAGAATAAGGGCCACACTTGAATTTAATCAACCGAGAGAGCAAGCAGGGTTCAGAAAAGGATACTCTACGATGGACCACCTGCATGCGGTCAATCAAGTAATCGAGAAATCCGCTGAATACAACAAACCCCTCTATATGGCTTTCATAGATTACGAAAAGGCTTTCGACTCGGTAGAGATACCAGCAGTTCTGGAGGCACTACGTCGTCAAGGAATATGTGATAGCTATATAAACACAATAGCCAACATCTATAAAGATTCTACAGCCACCCTGCTCCTCCATAAGAAAAGCAGAAAAATCCCAATACAGAAAGGTGTCAGACAGGGAGATACAATTTCTCCCATGCTATTTACTGCATGTTTGGAAGAAATCTTCAAAAGGTTAGACTGGGAAGAGACAGGGCTCAGGATTAACGGCGAATATCTGAGTAACCTGCGATTTGCAGATGACATAGTACTCTTTAGCAATGATGGCGACGAATTGCAAAAGATGATTGAAGACTTAAGCCGAGAAAGCGCTAAGGTAGGATTAAGGATGAACATGCAGAAAACAAAGATAATGGTAAGTGGCACGGCGAAAAAACGTCTATTCAAGGTCGAAACCCATACATTAGAAGTCGTAGAAGAATATCTGTACCTAGGACAGCTACTTACTGGAGAACCCACCCATATAAAAGAAATCCACCGTAGAATAAACATGGGATGGCGCGCATATGGCAGACATTCACAACTCATGAACGGAAACCTACCACTATCACTCAAACGGAAACTATATAACTACTGCATCCTGCCAGTACTGACTTACGGATCAGAAACCTGGAGAATTACAAAGGAGCTAGAGAGGAAGTTAAGAACCGCGCAGCGGGCGATGGAACGGAAAATGATAGGCGTTACACTAAGGGATAGGAAGACAGCCGAGTGGGTCAGAGAACAAACGGGGGTCGCCGACATAATGAACGATATTAAGAAGAAAAAATGGACATGGGCAGGCCACGTGATGAGAAGACTAGATAACCGATGGACAGTTAGAACGACGGAATGGATACCAAGAGAGGGTAAGCGCAGCCGTGGGCGGCAGAGAGTAAGATGGGGGGACGAAATCAAGAAATTCGCAGGCATCAAATGGAATCAGCTCGCGCAGGACAGGCAAGGATGGCGAGGATTGGGAGAGGCCTTCGTCCTACAGTGGACATAAAATTGGCTGATGATGATGATGATGATGATGAATTGTGGAGAAAGTAGAAAGGAATGAAAGTGGACGAAAAGATAAACCTGCCTTCGGTCGGAACCGAACCCACCACCTTCGGATGACGCGTCCAATGCTCTACCGCTGAGTTGCGAAGGCGGTCGTCCCTCCGTCTACTTTATTGGGTATTTTTTTACATATTATCCTGGGAGTGCTAGCCAGCGCCACTCGTAGCCATGGCGGCGTGTGTGGAACACACTTTTTTTGCCAGGAGGCGTCACGTAGAACGTGAACTTAGATGAGATGGTTGCTGCCCAATAAGCCCTTGCATGGTGCCTAAGGCACCAAGTCTGCCGCAACGAGATCTTCTACACAGAAGATCTCGTTTACAGTATCTCCCGTGGGGTGCCAGTTCCATACAACTCAAACTAAACAGTTATAGTAAGGTCCCCATTATAATAAGGTCCCCTTACAGTGTTTACACTATGGGACCTTTTTCTGTATAAAAATTGTCTATTTCTGTATATGGCTGTATATATATGCATCTACTTTGAATAAACTTCAAACTTCAAAGTAAATATAAGGAACACCGGCTTTATAACAGAGGTCAGGAGAAAAACTTTCCTTCAGTCATATTTCCGAGAGTACATTCCGATCGGAAGCCCGCGAGCGCTCGCAGAGGAAGCTAATTTCTGAAGATGAGCTACGTTTGCCAACTTTAGTAGAGAGCGCTATATGAAATGAAATATATATTCCAAATTGAATCATGGGCAAGGGCAGAAAAGAAAGGAAGTAAAAGAAAGTTGTCGCGGAATATGCGTGGTGGATGTTTACAAAGCAGGCTGCCGCCAGCACTGTCACTTAATATGTAAGGCATTTTCTTTCTCCCTGCAAATCTATGTTCTTCTTTCAGCTAACTTTTATGTGCAATGCAATAGAGTAGCGAGGCTCGTATGCATATGTAGTGCTTCTATGCTGGCGCAGCAAGTACGCTTACAGGCTCGCAAAATGAAGTTTGTATGCAAAGAAACTAAACTCTCAGTGTGTTTGCATTATTGCCTTACGCGAGAAACCTCCTGCTGTAACGCAACCATGCCGCACTTCCTATTCTAAACTAGCAATACGTAGTTTTGTATTGCAAACACTAGACGTATAGTAAACAAAGGCGGTATCGTATACTTTTCGAGCAGCTACCTTATATCAACCACGCTTTGAGCGCTGACGTACGCTCGCGTTCGCAACAGCAGCGACGATCAAACTCCGTAGATATCAATGTGAAAAAGACTACGATACAAAACGAACAAATCAGACGAAGGGAGTAAGGAAGTTTCCCGAAATGCGTCATTCTTAACGGAATCCGCGCTGACAACTATACGCCTCCCCCCCCCCCCCCCCCCCTCCACCGCTTCCTTTTTTTCTTTCTGCTCATTTCAACCTAACTTTCAAAGGTGAAGCCTTTATGCAAGCTCTCCATTGTGATGCGTGTGGAACTAGGACAAAAAGATTGAATTACTGCAGATGTTTGTGTATGCACCCGCTCACAACCATGCAATGGCCGCGCGTCTCATGCCGCCTTTAGGCACAATGTTATGCGAATAGTAGTCAGTTGTACACGTTGAGCGTAGACCGTCTTAACAGCTAACTTGCAGGTTTAAGTAGCTTCGTGCGCGATTTATTTATTTGTTTATATTGTTTAACAAATTTACATTGTGGACAAAGTGGCCATGTGCGAAAAGTAATTAAGAACGCTTGCCTAACAGCATCCTATCAGCCAGCAACACTGGATTTAGTTTTCTAACGTAATGCATTCAAATTGCACAGATTGCATGGCGATACTTATCAGCATTGAATGATGCAGCTCTTTCAGTAAGCTCAATGTCTTCGAACGAAAGCGCTGAATAAAGTACTATATTCTCAATACCGGGTGTCACATCACGTTGTAGGCTTTTTAACAAACTGTGAGGACATGTAGTCTCTGTGGACAAAGGGTTACCTTTTGTCTTTTTTTGCTGCATAGTGCCCTGTATTTGCAGGCTGGCGTTCGCAATACAGTTCCCCTAAGTACTAACGTATCATCGGTTTTTCATTACCTTTCAGCTTTTCATTCAAAAGCTGAATTGACAACAGAGGAAACATCAGCAGAACTCAAATAGACTCAAACCCGTCTATAGCAAGCCTGGTTGTAGCGAATAATGCCCGCTTTATATCGAACGCACGAAGCTGTGCTAACGTGACTTATGTAAAATGCACCCTCTACAACGAAATATACATTGCCAATATTGAACTCAGCGTCAGCGATTGCTGAGCTTCTTCATAGCACTTGTCACTGCTGTAATGATGGAGAAAGAATAAAGAAACACGACATTTTTTAGATGGCTTGAAGTAAGGCATCTTTCGTCTTTTTAGAAAGGCTACGGCGGTGCTGAAATACGCTGTTCTTGCTAAAATAAATTTAAATGAATATGGCGGGCCTGCTAATACACTTTTCTAAATTTTGAAATTGAAGGTAGGAGAATAGAAGAGCCGGCCTTCTGGAACGGCGCTATGCCTGCCTGTTCCTTCTTCCGTTATCATTTGGCATTTAAACTCCACCTGGCGTGCACATAAGCTTGAAACACTGACCCCATTGATGATTCAGGCCAGCCCCAGCGCGGTGGTCTAGTGGCTATGGTGCTCGGCTGTTTACCCGGGGGTCGCGGGATCGAATGCACGAAGCGGCGGCTGCATTTTGACGGAGGCGAAATGCCGAGGCCCGTGAAGTCTGCGTTGTCAGTGCACGTTAAGAAACTCCAGGTGGTCGAAATTTCCGTAGCCCTTCACTATGGCGTCTCTCACAATCAAATCGTGGTTTTGGGACGTAAAACGCCAGAAATAGATTCAGGCCAACCAAACGTGCTCATTCCTCCTATAGTCGCCACCAGTACGCGAAGAGTCTCTACTCTGTCGGTTGTGGTTGAGAATGGCGTCCCCGAACGCTCATTCTGCGCTAATTGGAAGGGGTGACAGTACTACTTCTGATGTGTGCGGATGCGAGCAGACCATTGAGCACTCGCTGCGTCGTTGTCCACAATATACAGCAAAAGGATGGTATATGGCTGACCCATTCGAAAAAACTAGATGATCATCCTCTGAATGAACAGATAATCTTAGAATACCGTCCTCGCCGATCCCAAAACTGGCTCAGAAGGCAGTGGAGGCATTTTTGTTCTGAGAACATCTGGCCTAAATGAGCGCCTTTGACCATGTAAGTCTGCCCACGTACGTTTTATATTCCCTCGCCGTTCCTTTCTTCCTCTCCTCCCTTCTCCCGGTGTAAATTTGCCTACGGACCTTCTGACAGGTTAGCATCCCTGCCTTTCGTTAATTGCCTTTGCTTAATTGTCTTTGCTTCGTTGCCTCTCTTTATACAATCTGAATTCGCGCAATGTATTTGTTTAAAACGTCATGCAGTGCTCTTGCTTGCGCCAATATGCTATTGGGATGGGCCTCAGTGCTTTCATGACTTAAATGTATCGACCTTCTCGCTTGTAACCTTGCATTACGCATCGTTCATATCACCCCAAAGATCCATTCTATGCGCGCTTGCACGTTTCGTTCTCCGAGTTGTGAGTGCATGTTTGCTCATAAGCATCTGTTACGGCATTTGCTTTTTGAAGCACTCTAGTTCTGTAAAAACCTTCATTTTTCTGACATAATGCATTATGATCAGGCCCAAATTTCACTCTAATTTGCAGCACATGTTCGTTTCAATATCAACCGAGAACGGATTATAATACCACAGTTGGCAAAACACGTAAGCACAACAACAACAACAACAACAACAACAACAACAACGACGACGACAACAACAACAACGACGACAACAACAGCAACAACAACAACGACGACGACGACGACGACGGCAATTACGTCAACAACAGCAACGGCAACGACAGCATCAACAGAGAGAGACAAGAAATATACACTGGAAAGAATAACTAACACCAAATAATTTGCTGCGGCGAACCGTCTGAAGAGCGACAAAGCTGGTGCAACGCCGTAGGCAAAATATGGACAGAAAATAACAAGAACAAGATATGCATAGCAACAAGAAAAAAAAAAACGAAGCGCGAAAGAAGGATACACGAACAGACCTGAGTGAATAACAGCCCAGCGAGGTAGAATAAAGAAAGATTGCAAAGGGCCAAAGTGCTCGGCCAGCCTACACCGTCGCAGAGGCAAGAATGGATGAATATAAAACACATGCAATGAGCCATCCGTGGCTGGCGCAGCGCTTGAGCCGAAATGAATGGAAAGGGAGGCAACACATAAATAAATAATAACATAAAAAGGCCCAGAGCTTCGAGAGGGCCGGAGCAGGCTGGATCCGGTGGGCTCCGCTGCTTCCGGGAGAAACCAGGCTGCATAGCGGTGGGGCCGCATAGCTGGAGCGCAATTTATTTCGCTACCCGAATTACACTTTCCCATTTATCCGACCCGTGCGCACGGAAGCACGCGCAGATGAGACGAGTGCGTACATGCCTGTGCATGTACGTACCGTGGCAGAGGCAAACACTCGCACGCGCTGGCAAGAAAAACGTATAACGTTGCTGCCAGAGAACCGGCGAAGGGATTCGCTCAGCAAATGCGATAGCGTCGTAAGAAATCTGGGATTCGTTTCTCTTCGGGTCACCTCCGTCTTCAGGAGAGGACGACGCGTGTTACGCTCACCTTCTGCGGTATACCGTGGTTTATCACGTGGGCTCACTTTCACGTATTGCGTCCGTCGTGCCATGTTCCAGCGGATGTTCCATTACCGCACGCGAGAAAGGCTTATTTGAAGAAATATTGCAAATTCTCGGAATTCGGGAAAATTTTTGCGATATCTATGCGTTCCGTTCGCGGACTCTTTCTGCTGAAAATTGAAAGAAAAGTTCTTCGGGATATAAACAAAGCAAGCCAGAGCCTGCATTACGTAGCACATCTCCGTACATGGTGGGACAATGTGGAAGTTTCAAATAAACTGCTTTAGGAAGAACGATAGAAAAAAAATATAAGGATGGAAGAAATTATAGAACGCGTTTAACACACGGTGAACTGAGGCAAACATAAAGAGTGTTACTCTACGGGTGCTGCCAATTTATGCAATCGATTTCCTCGAATGCATAAATTGCGCTTAAAACAAAACACTCTCGGTGTATATTTATTATATAATAAAAAGAGAAAACAAAGGTCTTCGAGATTCCACTCATTGTGGGAATCGGTCTCATGCGAAGTAGTCAGCGAGGAACTTGACGATGACGAATCGTCTTGTAGTCAGGCAAGTGTTACGAGTAGGGCCACGAAGTTTGTGTAAAGCCTATGAGTATGCTTATCGTGGGCTAAGCAGGAACGTCGACACCACCGTGGCGACTGAACCATAGTTCATGGTATGACATAACGTCGGCACTCACGTTAGTCCAAAGCGGATATGTTTGCTTTTTCGAACAAAGAAATGCAGTATACGGTGCGTTGATGTGCTATATTATAAGCGTCGTTCGTTGTAGTTTCCCTGCGGGATAAAACAAAGTTGCACAAAAGCATACATAATGGTAGCAGAACATATGTAATGCTAAGATAGTGCTCATCACGCATTAGAATGGCAGTTCACATCACACAAGCACCATCATCACAACTGCTCGTGCAATATGTTTATTTGCTCTATAAACGGTGTGAAGAAATGCCATAACCTAGTGGTAGCCAGATTGCTCGTCATCTCGAGGGCCCGTATTCAATAACCCCCTACCACTTGGATGTGTGCATACGTGCCTGTGCCTTTGTTATCTCTACATTTTAATTGCAAGCGAGGACAAATGGTGCTGTTTTTTTGTTTTGTTTTTTTTTGAGTGCGCCGCTCTTTAGGCTGGCCGTCCGGTGGCAACCGCGAATACTAAAATGTGGGCCGATCCTGGAAGCAGCGCAGTGTGTGAAGTGCAGAAATGTTCAAGCACCACTAGAAGTTGCGGGCTCGATCACCGCAGCGGCGGCGTTTTTTATGCAAGTTTGGTTAGTCCTTGATTGACATAGGCTCTATAAAATTCAAACTCCTGTGGCGCATACCCGTATTCCGCAGCTTACGGCTACGGGTATGAGGTACACGTGATTAAAAGTATCGTTAATCATGAGGTACATAACGAGTATATCATGATAGCAATGTAAAGATCAGTGATCCACGTTCGTCATACATTTACACCCTATATCCCAAATATTGGAATAGATAGATAGATAGATAGATAGATAGATAGATAGATAGATAGATAGATAGATAGATAGATAGATAGATAGATAGATAGATAGATAGATAGATAGAAAACATTTGCGCCTTACATTTGTACCTCTGACGGATACAGGAATAGCTGATTTCGTTGAAATCGGTTCCTCCTGACGGACTTTAAATACTGCTTCATTCATTTCAGAAACTACACATCGTACCGAAGCCTCGAAAACTTGTATAACATCCGCAACACAAAAGCTGCAGACGGCGCCATTCGCTGAATGCTTGCGTTCATAGAATTCCTGGAATTGTATAGTACAATGCATAGCAAAAAACGAGATGTCAGCGGCCGGATGCCGTTCGCCTCGTCGTGCCGCGCTCGGCGACTTCATCGGCGACCAGTTTAGACATCTGGGCTTTCAAGAGAGGAAAGACAAAAGAACGAAAAAGCAAAGGCGAGACGTGTCCGAACCGATTTTACGCCTCGTTTCCTCGAGTCAGGTTCTTGAGGGGGGAGTTGGGGGAGGCAGTATACGGCTTCTTTCGCGAACGGTTTCGCCAGAGTGAGCCTAACTCACTCATTCCCAAAGCAGCTCGGCCCATTCAACCAACACTTGCGGCGACGGTCGTCGTATCGGGCAGCACGCGCGCACTTCATGACGGCCCGCAAACGATAGCAGCGCCGCAGCGAAAGAGTAACATATTGTCCGCATCGAATGAGTGAGTTCCTCAGCTAGAGCGTGAATCAGAGCGAAAACGACGTTTCCTTTCCCGTCGATGTGGAGCAAAAAAAGAAAGTCAAACAAAATAAGACTGAGAGGAGAAAAACGTGGCAACACCCGTTGCAGAGCGCGAGCGTGTGGTTGCCGCGAGCGCTCGGCGAATGCCAGTCGCGTCACCGCAGCGCGGAGAATGTGCGAGGAAAAATAAAAGAAATAAAGGAGTCGGTTTGGTTGCCGCGCTCTTAAAAAGGCAATATGTATGCAAACGCTGAGGACGAAAACGACGTTGCGGGGACGCCGTTGGCGACGCACACGAAAGAGAAGTAAACGCTGTTTTTTTCCTTGGGGCATAAATGCACCAGCTATAGGATGCACTTGGAAGAAAGATAAGGAGAAAAAGATCGCCTCGCTACAACAAGCGTCTGGCTTCACCCTCTCCGCTGCGGTCGCAATCTTCTCGCCAAGGCACACAATACCCTCGAAGATTGGCGAAAACGCGAGCGCACCAACATAAAATTTTGAGCCTGAATCGCACCCTTCCTCGCAAGAACAAGCAACAGACACCCCAAAATATAAAAAAAACGATTCTACATTCTTTTCCCCTTATATGCAACGTCGAGGGCTTCAGTACAAACTTCTTTCAAATGTGTTTACGCGTGTTTGTTTGGGTTGCATTCTATCCTGATGGTTAGTCGCTCGAAAGGTCATTGCTTCGTATTGTTTCGCAATTAGGTTTAATAGCCTCTCCTTGTTATAATGGAGGAAGAAATGGTTACCCAGCAGGCATAAAAAAGTTGCCACTTCATGAGTGCACTGAAATTCATAACGTCCTCTAACAAACAAAAATTGGGCTTCCTTGAATTCCTGAAATTTTGCGCTCCAAAACCACCAGATGATTATGAGTCACGCCGTAGTGATACCTGAGGCTCCTTAACGTGCACTTAATGTTCCCGACCATCTTAACCGCTGTTCCACTGCGGCGGCTACTCTTTTCTGATTGCAACAATCAGAAGCGCTGCATCTTTTTCAACTCGAACAAAAATATTCTTGTATATAATTATCAGTGTAGCCGTAGGTAACAAATTGTACAACCTAAACGTGTTTAATGCCGAGAGTAGAAATTTGTAACTCTTTGTTAATTGTCAGGAACACGTTAGTCGCAGTGTAAATGCGCGAGGTCTTTACCGGGATCTTTGACCAACGTGGCACGTAACGAACGCGTCTAAAATTCCTTTTTCTATGGTATAGTCTTTAAACAACGGGACAGTCTTATCACGACACTACTAAAGGCAGCGAAATTCGTTGATGAAGGAAAATAACCCAATAAATACAGATTTTCAATCACTATAATGGGAAGACAAAATCGCTTAACGATTCGGCGTGAAACAGCACTCAATACACCTGGGAACTTCCCGTGCGTCTATGCACACTTATGTTGTGAGCGTTTGACCTCTCTTCTGTGCCAAAAAAAGTTCAGGCACGATTATCAGCCGCAAAGTTAACCTGTGCACGTGATGCCACGCCTTCCGAAATTACATGAGCGTACATGAGTTGATATTGCATCTTCTGAATCACATGAGCTTACATGAGGTGCCGGCGGCAGGTCGCCTGAGTTGCAGAAAGCAGTGTGGTGATGTATGATCTTGTGATGCTTGTGATGTAGCATGTATCATGTCAATTCTGTGATATAGTGTCACGATGTATAAGTTGCTTTTTGTTATTATCATATCAGATATAAGTTCATGCTTTATGTATGGCATCAAGGCTGTAATGCCAGATTTTATATTTTAGCAACGTATAATAACATGTCGTGGGTTCTTGTCGTTGGTTGCACACTGCTACTTTATGTAAGCAATGATGGCTTTTTTTTTTTTTGTCATATTCGCACCCCAGTCCTGTAAAGGCCGAAAAGGCCAACAGTGCCTGCAAGTAAAAATTTAAAAAGCGGCCGGAACGTTCTAACTCAATAATGAGGATTGCGTGAAAGAGAATAATGGTTATCTTCGGAGATATTTCAAGTTTGCAAAGCGAAGAAGCAACGCTCGCGCCTCAAGCGAAGATGGAAGATATGTATAAAGAGGTAGCGTAGCACTACGGCGCTCGTGGTCTTTATATAATTTCGTCCGTGTGGTAGCCACTGTTTCCGCATTTCTTAAGAATAGTGCGACGTTACGCACATAGAGATGGGAAAGAGGAAATAAACGAAACATGAGAGATTGTTCAGCGAGAAATCAAGGGGCTAGGTAGATGACACTTTGTCGAGGCAATAACCACCACCGGCACATCGCACAATACTGCAATCATCCAGCGTCTATGCGAGTTTGCTCGAGAGCTATTTTTTATTTTAATTTCACGTTTCATCCCTGCGGCATCTCCACAATTTTAACGTCGCGCGAAAAAAGAGAAGCGATATCCTCTAGAAGGAGTCACTCGCGTATATAAATATGATGGAAGAGTCCATGATGAGTGCTCTAAAGTTTTGACGAGAACGGCCTCCAACTTTCCTTTTTCTGTTTGTTGTTTGTTTTTTTTGCATTTCCTGCTTGATTGACAGGGTACGCTATCGTGTCCGCAATTTCGTGGAACAACGTTCATTGCCAGCAAGTCCGTAGTTTTCCTTGCTTCTTTGTCGGCACCCGCGCAAATGGCAAACAAAATAATACACTAAGTTAACGAGCCACTTGACGGGAACTTTGTACACTTATTCGGGCATGGTACTGCAGAAGTTTTCAGCCTAGAATCTTGCAGGCACATGCTGCACGAAGAAACACAACGTAGAAGCAGAGAGTGGTAAAATAGAATCGCTTCTTCGAGTTGCCAGTTTTCGGGGCTTTCGGTGAACGAGAACTTTGAAACACGGCACCGGACGTCCCTCTGGCATCTCGATTCAAGCGGACCTTTTTTTTTGTTTCTCGCTACCCTTCGTCTCTCCGCATCGGCGTCCCAAAGCTTGATCTCGACGAACACGCATTTCGACACAAGATAAATTTATCCCGCGACTGTACGAGACGTGTCCGCGTGAGTTGCCAGCAAAGTGGGAAGGCAAAGAAAAGAGGTCATATAAGTACGCAGTTCACGCGAACGTGCGCGCTTTCATCATCGTGATCCTGAAAAAAAGGACGTATAAGAGCCCTCTGGCCGCATCAAAAGGCCATCTGTTAGAGCATTAGTGAGTTCAAAGTGCCACTTGGGCTCTGAACAAATTCGAAGCATTGATCTTTCCCAAGAGAGTGTAAAAAAAGATAGCAGCCTGAGAAAAGGATAACGCTATTTTTGTGTCATATGTTGATTTTTCCTTTTTATAATAATAAATGCGACACTATCCTTTAGAGTAAGTACAGCTGAAAAGAAAGGACGGATGTAGGGCTGCTTGATCGAGGCTCTGCTGAATAGATAGCGGGTATACGCAACTTTTGACTCACGTGTCAGAATTACGTATTAGCACGGGCCTTCTCTCGCGCGAAATCTCTAGGTCACGCATGAACGTACAAATAGAAGAAATGGCTCCAGCGATGTACACAATCCTAAACGGCCTATCGGACGGATGTGAGTGACATTAAAGTCACGTGTGAAAGCTTTTTCTTCTTTTTTTTTTGTTTACTGTCTTACATGAGTGAGTGCGACTAGGCCAGCAGGAACATCGTCTAAGTAGGCATTTCAGGCCTCAAGAACTGAAAGATGAAAGGGACCGGGTAGTTCGGCGAAGGATAGCTATACTAGATGTCTGATTGCGCAACCGTGACGAAACTCAAGAGAGAAACGCGTGCAACGCAATAGACGTTTGTTTGTCATTTTGGTTTTGAATCTAAGTATCGTTCTCTCTCTTTCTCTTCTTGTTGTTTGTACATGTGCTTTTACTATTATGTAATAATTACACAAGCACCACCATAAGAATGCGATGCGACTCGACGGTCTTTAAGACGTTTGAGTGGGACATTTTTCGTTCAGTGACAGGCTTACTGATATTGTGATGTTGTTTTCAAATGCTGAATATGCAATCTTATAAGAATCAATCCACCTGCCAGTATTACGATCGGTTTGTTCATTTAAAAGAAGATATTGCTCATAACAAACGGGATGCTTTCCATTCTGCCACGTGTCTGTTAGCGAGATACTTACTTGTAACTTTATCAGCCGCTAGACATGACCTGATAGACAGGCGTATGCTTACAAGATCGATCACGTTAGCCTTTATTCCCAAAGAATCAATTTGCGGTAGCCCACATCTTCACCTGTCACCATCATTTCTTACGAGCTTGCCAGTACACTGAAATATTTGGGAGGACTTTCACTTTTTCTTTTTTATTAAACAGGCTACTCACATTAGGTATCCCAAAATATGCAGCATGGTAGGAAGAGCCAACTTGAATGACCAAAAACAAAAAAAAGGAAATGATTGCGTTAGCCTAACAAATTTAAAGTGAGTACTTGGGAGCAAGGCCTCCAAATTATGTAACGCTAGGAGATGATTCTTTGCAAGCGTTAAACATATTTTTCATTTTTGCTCCAGAAAAACAAGTGGCTAGAACTCGATTGCAAAACTTACCTTTAATATATGCAAGAAATAGCTGCTCCTGAAAGATACACCTAATGGCGCACTTTCTGCCCCCTCCTGAGGCACATTTTTTTATAACACTTAACAATAGACAAATGTTTAACCACTGTGGAGTTGGTCTCCTCTAATTCATGATATGACGTGCCAGCTATAAAAATATAAAATTTAGCTCGTAGTTCAGTCTCTCCCTCCCTCTTGCCATTTCTTGTTTTTTCTTTGCGTTCTTTCCGGCATGTCACAATCCTCGTACGACTTAAAATTGAGCATATTGGGCACTCTATAACAGAAACAGCGAGTATCGATATACCCTGCGCAATAGTGCAACGTACTCCTACGTGAGAAAGCGCCCGCCTCTGACGCTAACCAAACGCAACGACAAATGAAGTCGTGATATCGTAACGTCTGCTGCACGCACCAAAAATGGCACAAACACGTCACACATCTCCCTGCCCAGGACCTGTTCTCGCCAGAACGTATTTTCTTTTTAAAGAAAATCGCCTTTTCCTATAACATCCACCTACGTAATCCCGATAGGAGATATTGTCATCGCATTTCCTCCATAATAATACAGGGGCACCCGCTCAGCTCGGGCGTAGCCGAAAGGCTGGCAGTGCCACGGTGCCATAACTCAGAGTTCTCCCGAGTATCGTATCACAAACGGCCCCGCTACGTCTGCCACCGTCGGCGCGTCTGTTATTTATAAACATTTATTGGCCGCATTGTTTCTGTGTCCCTGGCGAGCGTCGGAGGCCGAGCGCTGCAACACTCCGCCAGCTGAGCGCGCGCGTTGTTGTTCCTCTCCGCTTCTCCCTTGTATTGCGCCGAGAGTATTTCTTTTCCTTTTTTTTTTCTTTCACTGCAGCAGTAACGCCGTATATGGGGTAGCCGACAAACAAAACATCCACTTCGGCGCGTATATACGCAGGCAAGAAAAAGAGGATGCAGCGGGAAATAAGCGAACGGAGGGGTTGAGCAGGCGCCCGTAAAGCCGCTTTCATTTATCACCTGCTTTCCCGCCCTTTCTGCTCGAGTTTCAGTTGAGCTTTGGCGCCGCCGCCGCCGCCGCCCGCCGCCGCGCTATTTCGCCGTCGTTTCCATTTGTGCCTATGATGAAACACGACATACTGGCCATATTTCACTTCGCTCGGAGATCACAACCGCTCGGGCGCCTCACGCGCACCGCCGCCTGACTCGCTTCACTGCAGTGTCTCTCGCATTCCAGTCGGTCCCTAGCGAAGGCTATAGGAGCAGGGCGCGTTCGCTGCACTATCCAAGACCACTGGGCTCGAAATGTCCGTCAGGCCTTTTGAATTTTGCACCGAGGCTGTATTGCAGGATGTGCGGATGTTTACAGCGCTGTATGAAGCAACGCATCAAAAAAAAAAAAAAACCGGGAGGACGTCCTTTCTGCTGCGGTAACGCGTGGCGAAAACCGCGAATGTATTATATCGAAGAGCACGTATGCCATCAACAACGAGTTTTGTGTGCATCTATCTGGACCATTGGGTACTTGCCTGATTACCTAGAGCTTAGCTGAGTGCCATATTGATAGGAGAGTTCCATACGTACGTGAGAGTAACGAAAACTAACTAAGAGGGCAGACATATTTAAAGAGGCTAAACTTCAAATTCTGGAGCCAAACCAAATAATTGAGCTGTCCTTTTAAGTTTTCGCTATAGCATTATACTACCGCGGGCAGCGTATTCAGCGAAATTCAGCTTCCACACTGATAAACCATCAATCGACTGACGGAAAGCCTTAAGGTAAAGAAATGACGCATAATATAACTAGTTATTATGAAATATTCCACCATTCCATGGAAAGAAGGAAATAGTATAGAAGCTACAGACGGGAAACGTGACCTGCTCCGGATATAAACCGTGTTACCTTACAGTGATAGAATGGATACGGGTGAATGAGAGAGAGGGAGAGAGAGACAGGGAGTGCATACATTATGTCATAGTCAGCCCTTTTTGCGAGTGACGTAGTATCGATAGTCCCTCACGAAAAACACAAGAAACATTGGACCGTAGGAAGGGCATTGGTAAATGGAACGCACGCGCTGTGATCTATTGTAAAGGTTGTAAGGTCATGCCCCCGGGCCTCATTTCGCGCTGAATTCAGAAAAGCTAATACTCTAAGTATTGTGACCCATATTTAGTACAATGGAACTTATGAGATGTTTGACGTGCCGATAAGATATAGTTAATGAGGACATTTACAATGGCCTCATTACAGCAAATAAGGAAATGCACATAACAAAGAAATTAATAAGGAAATGCACAATGTGGATTTGAAAGTGCTAGATTGAGCTCGTTCAGTTTACTGTTAGGATTCGATATGTCAAATATTTCCTAATACCGTGCTTGGCAATATTTAGTCCCAAGTTCTTAGATGTGCATATTCGTCACCGAAATGTGAAGCAGTGATCTGGTAACTTCGGCTGAGAGAGAGAGAGAGAGATGATGGGCGGAAGGCAGGGAGGTTAACCGGAAGGAAGATATCCAGTTTGCTACCCTGCACTGGGGAAGGGGTGAAGGGAGACAGGAAAGGAATGGAAGAAAAGAAGAAAGCGAGAAAGAGAGAGGTCAACTCGCGCACACACACAAGCACGGCATGTGTCAGAGACGGTAACTTCGGCTGAAATAGCGCTTGACCCTTTATATTTTGAGCCGGCTAGTGCGTAACTTAGGCGTGATATTGTCGTACACGTCTGTGGACCAGTGAGGACTACTTGGTCGCAAATGTTGGTAAATTGGGGTAATACACGCGAGTGATCCAACAGAAATGATGTATTGATTGATTTCTGGGGTTTCATCTCCCAGAACCGCGATATGATTATGAGAAACGCCGTAGCGGAGGGCTCCGAAAATTTCTACTACGTGGGATTCTTTAAAGAGCAGAACATAGCACAGAACACGGGCCTTAAAATTTTGCCCTTGTCTAAACACAGCCACCGTAGCAGGGATTCGATTCAGCGACCTTCGGATCATAAACCGAGTGCCATAGCCACTAAACCGCCATGTAGCTGCGCCATCCAATAGAAATTAGTATGTATGGCTGAGTTAGAGAGAGCAACACAAAGGCACTGTGTCTTTGCGAGGTACACAAAAAGTTTTTTCGAAAACACTCCTTTAGTGGGGAAGCACCTTAGGGTCTCAGACTGTCGGCGTCCGTTGTGTCCTGTCGCCACGGTAAATCAGGTTGTAAAACGAGGGTCAGAAAAAAATGTGCGCAATAAATAAAATCAACTCAATATAAATTAGCATGATTTAAACTAATTTAATATAAAGAATAATCAGGACATTTTTACGTTAATAACACGACTTTGTTAAATTCCTGTTCAAAATTGATTTCAACGTCAGATTTTATCCTGTAAAGCGTGCTTCTTAGCGCGCGGCGGCGTGTAACACGAAGGCGACTTACGGCCAGTTTGTCGCTCGTTTACTTTCTTAGATCCGGTTCAAAGCAAATGAGTGCACACCGCCGCATCAGCAAGCGTCTTCTGCCTCTCATTGCCCATTAGCAGCGATTGACGTGTTGCTGTGGGAAACACCTGCGCACACTGCGGGCTTCTCACCTCCCCAGATTTCACCGTAATGCAGATGGCCCGGGAATCTTTGCTGAAGCTCCCGCGTTCCTATTCCTTCAGTCGGATACCAAGCGAGTGTGTAGCGGCAAATGAGTTCTGCGGAATTTCGCAAGGTGGACTAATGATTAAGAAAGGCAAAATTTACCATCCACTCGTTTGTAGTACAAAACTACAAGGAAATCCACACGGATTTCTCAGAAGTAAAAGCTTTTTAGCTGACGAAAGGTCGTCCTTGCGAGGGAGGTCGAAACAGGAACCAATACCTGTCCTGGGTAGTCACTCCAGCGACTGAGCTAAGAGGTTAGCAAATGGTAGCACTAAGACGAATTGATCAGCAAATCGAAGCAAGTGGGCATCAATATACCAAATGAGTGTTGTATGTAGTATCTTAATACATATTTTTGAGGTCCTGATGTTACTTCGATAATTACTTCTGTATACGAGACGCCAGATTTGGGCGGAAACAACAATGAGCGATGTACGAAAGCAATTAGGGTGAACGAGTTGCCACTAGGCAAGATGTTTAGATGTGAAGTCAGACCAACTAGCAAGTTACAGTAGCAACGTTACTCTGACAAAGTTATTTGATATTTTATTTAGAACCTTGCATGCTAAACTCGTGACTTAAGGAGTAGCCGTCGCCTTACTTGTACGCCAACGTCTTCATGCATCACATGCATAAAAATGAAAATATGCAAAGAGACCGTTGGACAATAAGTAAGAAGTATACTCATGTGGCATATAGAAAGACCTTCGGTGGTGGTGTAGCATACGCTTCATTTGTATTCATGGTATTGCTATTCGTACTGCATGCTTGGCGGGCAACTATGACGCATAAATACTGCGGCAAGGATGAAAAGCTTGTACGAACACTGCAGACTAAACAGTCATGTAAGAGTCTTGCCCACGGCGATAAGATACGTTTTATGCATCACGTCTAGTTTTATCCGCGTGGCTGTGGGTGATAAAAAAAGAAACGTGTGCCGGTATTGCATAAAAAAAAGAACGTTGTTCACACAGATATGCTCAAAGAAGCAAACATACGTAAGGTGGTTTGTTCGCAACTTGAACGAACACTCTCGCTTATTCCGACATGTGTGCTTGCCGGGCAGCTTTAGGTGGAGATGTGTCAGACAAATTAAAAAAAATGAAACCGAATAAAACATTGACTTCGACCGCAGTCTAACCTCCCATCGCTCAGAAGTTAGGTAGTCCATTGTTTTTGTCTGTAAAGGCCAGCGGTCAACTGTAACTAAGAAGAAAAGACGTTAAGATAAAGGTAAGGGAGATAAAATAAGTGCCACAAAAGTTTAGAGAACAACCTGCAAAAAATAAACAAGAAGAAACAAGGAGATATTTCGAAGGCCACGCGTACCATTTCTAACAACTGCCAGCTGCCTAGACAGCCTACCTTTCCGTTGGCGATGGTTCGCCGCGCACTAACCGCAAGCCAGAAAGTTCTTCGGAGAAAGGAAAGAAAGGAAGAGTAGAAGTGATCGAGAGTATGAGAAATACTGACGTCAGGATCAACAGACGAAGCTTGTAGCTTTCCTATGTCTCGAAAAGCAAAATTTGACACAAAGTGATACGTTTCTTTTTCCTGGCGCAGTAAAGCGAATGGGAAGCGGAGTAAAAAAAGGGAAAACAAAGCGACCAAAGTGATTCAGTTGGGAAAAAGAGGCCGAGTCGATGAAAAACACCTGGCCCACGGCCACAGGAACGAAATGTAAGAACGCTCAAAACACTGAAAAAGATTGAGGGGCGGCGGGAAGGTAAAGGGAGGTGAATAATAAAATATTTGGGGGAAGGGCAACGTATATGAAATGCTGGCAGTTTTCAGCGTCGTTCTCGAAGTATGCAGAGAAGAGAGCGCTGATTCACATGCTTATCTTCGTAAACCGTCGTGGCTCTCTCACTGAAATTCCTTGCTGTTTTTGTTTTGTTTTGTTTTAGCTCCCCCGAAAGAAGCGTGAGAACACCAAGCATGCTCCGAAGGAGCCTGGGCGTTCTTGGATGGACAAATAAAATAAAAATCCCGTGCACTAAAGTCGGGAAAATACATGAGGCCACGCAGTAGGCTAGCTGCTGCGGTGAAAATGCCATGCCGATGTTTGGTCTTCGTGGTTTACGCTGAAAGGCACGACGTAAGTTACCTTACGCCCACGCACACCTTCTGCACACCACACCATCCACATCCCCATTTCTTCACGTCCCAGGAAGTGTCCTATTTTCAAGGATAAGGGAAGGGGATACACGCTACTCCTACAAGAGATGGGTTCTGCACTCCGGTTCTTCATGCAATGGACGGACACTTCCTGTCGCAGTCCCCGCCTCGCTTCGCCATCCGTCGCTGTCCTCTCGGTGCCGAGGGTTTCGAAACAGCACCCGATAAGGAGTGCAATCCGTTTTTCACGAGTGCCGAGCGTTGAGGCGGTCTGTTTTTTTTTTCCCTCCTACGCGCTTTTCGGGAAGACAAATCCCTCGCTTCTCCTTTTCACCGTTTTCACCTTTCGAACGAAGGGTCTTCTGCAGGAAAGATCGCCCTCTGAAGAAAAGATTCGGGAATCATTGCTGACTTGCACTTCAATTGGACGATTTGTAACTAAACTCAGTTTCTCTTTTATTCTCTCTTTCTTCTTACTTTTTCTATGGAGATCTAAGTAAGATATCTGAGACAAAGACAGATAGCGCTCTTTCATTTACTTTTGCAGGTTTCATGGCTGACGGTGTGCGGCATGATGTCTTCTATGACCGTTACGATTAGACGCGCTGCTCTTGAGTCGATGACAGAGTTCAATTATACAACGGAAAGTGCTCATGAATAATAGGAGAAATTTTCACAAGTTTCACAACACTCTCCATTAGAAAGAGGTAATTAGGAAGAAACGTACAATTTGTTAGACAAGTAACATTACAGTACATGTAGGGAGCGATGATACAGGCACATATCCGTTTATGGTAATGGTCTAAAGTCACGTTGCTTCACATACGCATGCATTCAAGCGTCGCTGTGTAGTTTCACAGTAAGTGTGCTGACTCAGAATCTCGTCTGGTGAACCAGTAACAGAATTGGTGGGAGAAGAGCTGGGATTTTCAGCTGTTTTCAAATTTAATTGCTAATTCTCTGCTACATGAGGTGTATTATTATTTAGACCACACGTTGCGTGATAAATGTGTGATCACACATCACACAACTTACTGTGTTGAAAAATACTTGCAGGACCTCTTTTATTGCGTTGTGTTAGACTGTACAAATCACGGGGAACACAAAGGATTGCTCAAAACTCTTCAAGAGTGATTTGCACTGTAAGCTGTTATAGAGTCATTACGATGGCAGTTTTAGTGGCCATGGTGTCCGCCGCAGCCGCTGATGCCGCCAGCGCCCGTAAACGCTATCGCTTGCAAAAAAAAAAAAAAACTAAATCTCCGTTTCTGTGTGCATTTGAAGCCTCTGCTGTGATATCGTAGGAGTGGAGTTTCACGACATTATAGGTTGTCAGCTATCGGCTGTGCGAAGACTAGGAAGAAGTAGGGAGAGAAGAAGTAGGAGACACAAGAGGAAGAAGCAGAAGAAGACAACGAGGAAGCAAAAAAAAAAGGAAGAAGACAACAGTGAAGAAGAGGAACCAGGAAAGGGGAGGGAAAATAGGAGGGAAGGAGAAGGAGGAGTAGAAGAAGACCGAAAGTGAATAATGAGCGAGGACGTAGCAAAGTCTGCCTTACTCCGCCACTATGCTGCATCATCTGCGCAGTCCTGGCAGGTTTCATCGTAGGCCACTGTAACACCAAACAGTTCAATAGGTGTGGTAAGTTCAACCAGTATGGTAACGTAGGATAAGACGGCTGTCGAGTACAGAAGTTACGCAAGCACAAAAGCCAACTGCACCCGCTGCAGTAAATAAATTGTCTTATAAATGACCTAAAATAATGAGATATCTGTCGAGCGTAGAACGAGCGTCTGCGTTGCAAGGTCACATACGCAGAACAGAAATGACCCACACAAACAGCAGTGCATGACGCGGTCAGTTTCGAAGTCTATCGAGTACGTTCTTCATTTCACTTTCGCGGGCCCGCATTTACCTTTATGCTTGTATTTACCATGCAAGCGTACACCTCTGGTTTTAGCTGGGCATAGCTGTTAGTTCTCGTGCTTTTTGCTTCCTTGCGCTACCGCACTCGTACTAAAGGTGATGCACTATTATGATAACGCGCCGTGATCGTTATGGGCTCTGAGCCTACATTTCGGCTTTCCTTTTCGTATTTCCCACACAACCTCTTCGCTAGCAAATGGTATCACACCAGATTTATCGTTTTGGTTTCTTTCTTTCTTTCTTTCTTTCTTTCTTTCTTTCTTTCTTTCTTTCTTTCTTTCTTTCTTTCTTTCTTTCTTTCTTTCTTTCTTCTTCTTTCTTCTTTCTTTCTTTCTTTCTTTCTATTTTATGCTTGGTACAGTGTGAGCTCTGTGGAGGTTGGCCATAGCATAATGTGTCCGTAGGCAGCCGCGTCTTTGAGCTCGCGCAAACAAAGATGAGCACTACCTCCTCGAGCACCGAAGGCGCATGATGCCCTTCAAGATGATTTGTGCGGAAATATAAAGTCCCTAAAGAAACCTACCCTTCCATAAAAAGGAAGGAAACTACAAAGGTTTCTGGCGTAAAACGAAGCAGGGATAAAGGAGCTGACGAAATTAAATGGCCGGCGGGCCTTGGAATTTCTAAGGGGATCCTTGTTAAAGTAAAACTTTGCAGTCTAGAGCCCGCAGTCTAATTGCAACAATAGAAAGGGGGGCGTAGTCGCATTTTTGGCGGAATGGAAGAACAGAGTCGTCTAGGCAGAGAGACTTAGCTTTTTTCTTCTCTTATTTGTACGAACCTAACGAGTGGTCACGAGAACAAAGCTTTAGCTTATTATTGATAGTGTTGCTGGCGTTCTCCAAAATTTAAATGTGAGCCGGTAACTTCACAAATCTCAGTATATCCTTGATGAAACGAGCCTACGGATTCACTACTGCAGTAACCTTGTTTAAATGTCGAGCTCTTGAGGGCCACTGAAGTCTAAAGAGTCGTTTTTCATCACTGCTGCTACATTTAGTAGGAGGAAAATTTCGGACCACCTCCGCGGCTGGAGAAGCAAAGTACTGGATGAAGGAAGAAGTTACAGACGTCAGCTCTATTCGACACAAAAGTAAAGTGGAAGGAATGTTAACGCGACCGCTCTGTCCTAGCAGCTTTACTTCTCCACCTCTGCAGTGTCTGCAGAGCGGCTGATGGGTAGAAGCTTGTACTCTCTGGCAGGGATGGCGAATAGTAAGCGACTAGAAAAGTTTTCTATATGTCCTTTGTTTTTGTTAATTTTCTTTCAAAGTGCCTATTATGATCCCAGTTACACATGGCGGTGGACACAGCTGGCTCGAACCATCCACAGGAGTTAGCCCCGAGCATTTATCCGGGAAAAATATACTCGGCGGTCTGTTCAGAATTTGCCAAAATATTTGGTTCGTATTAACTTGGCGTGTCTAATGTAGCAAATCTTACTCCAGCACGGTCATCTTTGAACTGTATTTTTTCTTGGGAAGAGCGCTGTTTCGTTTGGAAATTCGTGAGAATTCCTCCCTGTTATCAGACCATCTACACAGCTTTAGTTGACTACAGTAGCTTGAATACAGCGCCAGTTTTAAAGCGTTGCAGTTTCGCGTGCACCTCTTAGACTCAAGGACAGAATTTTGCATGCATTTGCCTTGTAATGCTGGCTTAAATATTAGTGTACATTCAGTACGTTGCCTTTGTATGCGCCTTTACCGAAATGTAATTCACAACACTCTTTTCCTTAGAATAATGCCGGTAAGAGATGTAAATAGATGTAAATGCTAAAATACCTAACATTAGTAGAGATAAGAAGGTGTTAATAAGAACTGAGATTATATCAGTAAGAAAAAAAAGAATCTTGGGTCGGAAGATGCCGAGATGAAATAAAAAGAATGTATATGCTACTATAAAATGCGATAAAATCTGATAACAGTTCCTTTCATTATTTCTCGTGCTGGCATATTGTAAAAAGCATAAACAGGACATATCGCACTGAACTTAAACTTTAGAATGTTCGCTTTTTCTTCGCGTTAAAGTGAATGATTCTCTGCTTTTCTTGTGCGCATTGCTTACCTTAGAACTCGCCTATGCACGCTGCAATGGTTTTCTGTGCACTGTATTTGTATGTACAAGCAGACAGTACAGGAGACGCTTTTGCGTCGTTGAGCCTCAAATCAAGGACGAGTGGACAAAATGCAGAAGGATAGAAGAAAGCGATATTATGACCTCTACATTAATGTAAGGACGCCTGTGTATTAGACATAGGCAAACGACGGAAGGCCATCTCAAAGGGGCCGCCGAATTATTGAGACGCCCATATTACTAAGCACCGAGAGCGTTTAGGGAGCATAGAGGGGTTTGATGCTAAAGATCCACTCACCGTGATTTTAACTCATCCTCCTTAATCGCTTTCGCTACACCCGTCGTTAGCGCTAGATCACACGATTCAAGCTTAAATTACCCTTATGTGCTTAGGCGTATATACGAGACCTTGCTTATCGCTGAAAGCAAAAAAAGACCGCCCGCTCTCTCACGCGTGATGGCATCGCGTACCGCGCTTGCATTTCCACAGTGAACGCTTTTTACACCAAATGTGCGGTATTATACAACTTTTTACTGCGGCCCACTTCTAAAACTACATTCCAAAATTTGCCACGTTTTCTTTTTGATGATTGATTCGTGGGGTTTAACGTCCCAAAACCGGCTCTGATAATGAGAAACGCCGTAGTCGCGGTCTCCAGAAATTTCGACCACCTTGGGTTCTTTAACGTGCACTGACATCGCACAGCACACTGGGCCTCAACATTTAGCCTGCATCTAAATGCAGCCGCCGCGGCCGGGATTCGATACCGCGACCTTGGGATCAGTAGCCGACTGTCTTAACCGCTGGACAACCGTGGCGGGGCGTTCTCCTTTTGTCGTCAACAAACTAAACAATATCTAACGCAATCTGATGCACAAGGAATATTAGTAGCCCGACTCCCGACATTATCATGAAATAACGCGTATTGCTTTTCGGTTTGTGTATGAGACCATGTTGATCCATCCATGGTGCTGCCCTCGGCACGTTGAGAGAACCTCAGGCGGTGCAAACGCCGTTCAGATTACCAGAGACGCATATTAAACGGTGTGTGTAACTCTGGGTTAGCCCACCCTGCAAACGATACCACGTTGTCACGACCTGCGACACACTTAAAGATTTTTGTCGATGTCTGAAAACACGCGCGAAATAAAAATTAAAGGAAAAACTGCCACCACGATGCAGCAGCTATATGATCGAGTTGGTGAGTCCGTATACATACATACATACATACATACATACATACATACATACATACATACATACATACATACATACATACATACATACATACATACATACATACATACATACATACATACATACATACATACATACATACATACATACATGTAAATCTAAGGTGACATATTCTCAAGAACTTCTATTCTTTGCCAATAAGAAGTATTGCATGCTGCATTCATATAATTAGAGAATGGAGCGCTCCCTAAAGAGAAAGAAATAACGGACAACGATCCATAAGGCATTTTCTGAACCTTCTAAATACAAGCGAACTGTGTGGCCCTCTGTATTTGTACGACGGAAGCTCTTATCCGCGCAAGCGTATCCCTTTTATGTGTTTTCTTCACCCATCCATTACTCCTTTTCCGCCAGCTTTTAAATCTCTCCCACTTTGAAAGAGCAAATGGGGTACAGCCTATTTCACGTCGTAGCCTTTCCCCTTCCTTACGTTCCCTGCCTCCTTCTTTCTCTCTATATTCTTCCTGATGCCAAAGTGTGTGTCGCAGAGACAGCGCAGCGGGAGAATTGCACGCGAGTTAAAGAAACTCCGGAATCAAAGTAAAGCGTGAAACTAAACTTTTGGATGATTTCAGCAAAAGCTACAAGACCGATAAATGTTGGCGTCGCTGCAACAATTTCGCAGTGCCACGGTACGCAGCCCAGCAGCTAGTCATTGACGGGGGTAATTATAGAGCTACCCAGACGGGTCTGCCTGAGTTTTATTAACGAAGCTAGTGGACAAGCAGAAACAGCGAGGACTGCGCGTACCTTTAAGCGCTGCCAAGGGCCAATAATTGGACGCTGGTCAGGCAACGACTCGAAGCACTGAAAGCGGAGAACTAGTAATACAGGGGCGCATTCAGAATTAGATGGCTTCCTGAAATAAGCCAATCAGGCAGCCGCTGTGAGTGTCTGCTCGACCAATGATGCAGTGACGCTGCTGTTCTTCTTCTGCTGTCTGCTAGCGGGTGCGACTTCCCACCGCTTGTAGCGGTGCACGCAGCGGCGACACAAGCGCTGGCCTCGTCAACGCTGCTTTAATTTAGCAGTTTCAATTAACGGTTTAATTACTTCCTTGGCTCTGGGATGCAGTAGAATGCGCGTCGCTTCATTAAGGCTGCCAATTAACGTTACTCGAATGGGTAGCACCGCCCCACTTGCAGTCGACTTTGCTTCGTCGGCCAGCTAGGGGTCAACAAAGCACCTCTACCCAGCGTCAGGGGCTACGAGATCGCCGGAAGGCCCGAGAAAGCACCGTACCGATCATGCTTCTTTCGAGAACGCCAGTGCTCACTACGACGGCGCAATCAAGGGGACTTTGCCGAATTAAGTGTTCCCGCTCTGCACAGGCCTTGGCAGGTTGAACAGGACCGAAGGTCGGGAGTTTCTGCGTCCCGGATAATGTTCGGCGCTTCCTCGTACGACGTTTTGTCGAAGAACATCCGCTTCCCTGGTTGATTCAACGCGCAAGTGTGATCGTTTCTCGCTTTCTTTGTACCAAGTTGTGTGTCGAGTATCTAGCAAATTGAGAGGAACAAAAGCACCAAAATTTTGTATGAATAGCATATGATAGTAAAGAGTGTACGACCGCTTGCGTAGAATGCGACATTGTATCGGTGCAAACAAGTAGCAACAATATTAAGGATGGTTTTGTAGTGACGTATTGTTGAATGAGGAAGCCAGGAAAAAGAAACATATATACGTATTATTACAAGAAATATCTTATTCGTTCAATCGGCAGAATCACCTAAACATTCAAACAACACCACTGTCACTCTATAAAACAACTTATGTTGTGTGCTATAGTGTTGCGCCTTGTGATAATTTTCTGTTATCTTTGCTTAAGGATGTCACTGGGCTTTCGCTTAAATAGTGCACTTGAAAAATAAAGTACACGATATTAATAGTTCAGTATTCACGTATAGAACGCGCATCACCTAAAGTAGGTTACCTAATATTGCCGTACGTGCAATGTATAAGGTATCCCGAAGAGTAAAGCGAAAAGAATTTTTAAAAAATCCTCTTACGAGTGAACGAGTAAGCAAGGTTCGGTCTGCATTTTGCTAGGTTATTTTTTTTTTTTTTTTTGCAGAGAGATATTCGCAGATGTTCCCACTAACTTTGATTTCACGAGAACCGCGTTATTACAGGACACGGAGTCGACAAGTTTATTTATTTGAGTCCATATGTGTCTGACACTCGTTTCGTTTGAAAAACGATGGTGTTGCGTTACTGCGACGGCCTTGAGATTGTCTTTCAATATCCAGGCAACAAGGCCTAATGTACTGTATTCGAACACACAGGCACAACGCCATGCCACTGTTTGGACTCCACTTCAATCGATTGAAATATTCGTTGATGAACACAAGAGCGTGAACACGACGGACATTTTTTTTTTTACTCTTAATAAACCAGAAAATGAAAGAACACATCGCTCGCACAACATTCTATATCGATGCACAAAATAGCTGAAACATTCGAACTATCAGAAAATGTATAGGGCGCAGACATGAATCGCACTAACTCTTCTAAGTATGTTGTCTTTCGCTAGGTTGCGGCAGTTCGCTTCTCTGCATTCTTGAATGAACCATTCATGTTCGCGAACACATAGTACTTGATAGAACGGTTTCGTACAACGTTATAGATTACTAAAGACATCCTTTCTGACCAGTCCAGACGAACTAGTCCCGCGAGCTATATCAATATTTTCAAACCATAGAGGTCCATCTTGTTCTGCGGTGTTTACAGGCAACACGAGGGGAAATAATCGTGAACGAACGTCAGCCGCCACACCCGTATTCACAAGCGTATCTTAGTCGAGAATTTTTCGCGGGAGAATATTTACAACCAGTCTTGGTGAAACCCATGCTATTACGAACGTGGCCAGCCAATCACAATGAACATTTTCAAACAAGAGTGATAGCAAATGTCGCCATATCGCCATATCCTGACACCTTTCTTTTTATTTATTCCTTTTTTTACAATTTTGGCAATCCCTAACAACCATGGTGGTTGGCATAAAACCTTAGTGTTAGTAGCTCGTAAGCCCGAAACCATTATTATATTTACTATTGTTTCACATGAACACATTAAAGGGCTCATCATGAATAGGCACCACATGAATGGAAAAGCAGAATATCAAGTTAAAAAGCATCACCGAAAAATCGTCAAGATTAGCGCCTTCGAAACAAATAACGTACGCTGTTACGGCCTTTCGCTCTGACTAGTGCTATTGCAAAGCGCATGCTGGTGCCGGCATCTTGATTGTTCCTTACCGCTTTTATTTATTTATTTTATTTATTTGTTTATTTGTTTGTTTCTTTGTTGTTTGTTTGTTTGTTTGTTTGTTTGGCCGTCACCTACGCTTATACAGGAATGATCATCCCTACAAATATTCTTTGTAGTACGTTTTCACAGAGGGAATCATTCTTTTCTTTGAGAGCGGGCTTTACCTTATAGTGACTCTCTTGAAGGAGAAGCCAAGTTTATTTCTCGATAGGTAGTTGGAGCAGGTTGTGCGAAATACCAAATTTTAATCTCGTTGTATTGCATAGAGACGGCAGCACTACAAAGAAAAACCGTAAAAAACTGACATAACTTCAGCATTTCGCTAATATACAGCGGGGAAACGTGTCTTATATGGCGTATAATGATGATATAAAAAAATACGAATAAGTTCTTTTTTTTCTAAATTTGTTGCATCGTTAGCTACATAAAGCTGCTGCACAATTATATCGATTTTCCTCAATACGCGGCCGATCCTACTAAATGCGATTAACTTCAGCAATATGTATCATACATAAGCGTCATGAAGGGGAACTTTAAATTTCAGATGTCGTCAACGTACGGGGATGCGCTGGTGATTCGAAGCTCCCGAACGGCGAGTATTAAACAAGCGCACGTGGTCCGTTTTGTGCAGTGATGGCATTACTCGTCCAGATGAGAAAATACGCACACGCATTACAGCTTCTTTTTTTTTTTGTAAAGTTGGCTGAATTTATGGCCCACAAATGAAGTAAAGCATGCGTAAAAGACTCGCGAAGTTAACTCCACTCCACCGAAGTGCAGCATTCCGCGAATAACTTCGCCAGATTGAGCACTGAGCATATATCAAGGCGGAGATAAGCTGGGAAAACTATCCTCACTAACACAATGGTTCTAGTCTCAATATACATATTCTCATCTATATACTACTTCTAGGATAGGAACGTTTGCTTGACTAAACCTAGTTTTCTGAACTGCGCTCGGGGGAGGGGGAGTAAACCTTTATAATGACAGCTCCCTGCAAACTCAATTAATTTACCCTGGATAGCTGGGAATCCTGTCTCTTGTGAATACACGATGCCAATTTTTCAAAGAACTGCGCTTAGGTTGACTCAACGCTATACTGAAATAGGAACGAAGGTGAATTAGTTAGATTTCATTTTTGATTGTTCTACTTCTTTCTATTGCTGATTTCATGTCTTCAGAATACTTTTATTTCAAGGAGCTCTCACTACAGTGAGTTTCGCCATAATGTATTCTCAAATAACAAGATAATTAGAGCTCAAAACAATGCGAGAAGAGTGGTAGGTCTACTGGGAAAAATACTTTAGTGGACAGTCAGCTTAGGGATTAGCTTCCCTATCTTTTCATTTGATTTTCGCAAATTTTATACAAGCTGACGTTATTGAAGGAGTATGGTGCAGGCTTCTCCGCGTCTCTCACAGATGTGGAACCTACAAATTAGAAATACACCCTCGCACGAAATTTAGAAGAAAAAATCACGACCTTACAAGGAAGTGTTGAAAGCAGTAATGCTACATATAATATCACGTACTAAGCGAACGCCCTATCTGTCGTGGAAGATAATGCAGCTATACACTCAGCAATAATGGAATGCGTATATGGCGTGCGAAAGTTTGGTTATTAACAAGGGGACTGGCAGAAGGAGTAAACAGTATCCTTACGACAAAGAGCTCATCATTAACGCTAAGGGTCTTCAAACCTCTTCGCTGCCTTAAATCGTGCTATAATTTATTGCACGATAACCACAGATAACCACCACCCATACTTATAGCAAGTACTTACAGCGAAGGTGCTCGTAAAATATTGCTTCAGCTAATCTTGGACCTGGACATACTACTACCAGAGTTTGCCGATGTACACGATGAAACGGTGACAACTGTACTTAAAACCAAACCCGGACGCGGAGATCGTCTGTGGAACCCAGCCATCAAGCCAGTAAGTGCATACTTGCTCAAAGCACGTGGAAATGGTGCGTATGTGCGGTGTATGTCCGGCACGCATGAGTCCTTCTCTTCCCATGAACGCTCACCGGGGGAAAGGGGGGGGGGGGGGGCGCTGGTTATGTGGTGAGCTTCGGCTTGTTCTGGCACGCGTCAATCATATAGGGCATTGGGAATACTTCACAAAAGGGGTATAAAAGCAATGATGATTGATTGATTGTGGTTCGGTTAAGGAAAGGACGCTAATTTCTACAGCGCATGTCGGGAGCGCGGCTAAGGGTCCATGTGGGTAGGGGAAAGGGACTGAAAGAGACAGGAAGAGAAAATGAACGCCGTAGTGCAGGTCTCCGGTAATTTGGCCGCTTGGGTTTCTTTAACGTGCACTGACAATGCACAGTACACGAGCCTCTGGCATTTTTGCCCCAATCGAAAATGCGACCGCCGTGGCCGGGATCGAAAATATAAAATGAAAGGTTGGTCCCATTGCCTTCTGTCGTCACTCACCGCTCTAGTGCGGTCGCTGTAAGAGTGTTATTGGGCTGCCCATTTAAACGTTGCGCTCACACGCAGCGATGTATTAAACTTCACTTGTTTGCTGCTACGTTGCCTCGTATTTCCTGCTGGCCCTCTTCGACGGTCAGTCCAGTTCGAGCACCGTGCACGCGCTGCTGGAGGTTCGCCGCACCACGTTACCCTAACACTGGGCAATGGCCAGGAAGTCACTTAAGGAGAGGAGAAGGCTAGCGATAAAAACAAGGCCCCGTCACGGTGGTGTAGTGGCTATGGTACTCGGCTGCTGATCCGAAGGTCGCGGGATCGAATCCCGGCTGCGGCGGCTGCATTTCGATAGAGGCGAAATGTTGAGGCCCGTGTGCTGTGCGATGTCAGTGCACGTTAAAGATCCCCAGGTGGTCAAAATTTTCAGAGCCCTCCACTACGGCATCTCTCATAATCAGAGCTGGTTTTGGGACGTTAAGCCCCACAAAACAACAACAACATAAAAACAAGGAAATGGTTTATTTTTAAGAAGAGTGGTGACGTGTATTTGGCTTGTATGCTGTTCAGATAGCAGTCTTACGAATGCGTTACCTCTGCTCAAGTGACATGATTGGCTCTCTCTAAAAACAAATGTAGCTCAGATGTGAAATCTTACGGTTTTTAATTATTAGTGAACAACTGATCATAACCAATGGACGCGCAAATAAAATAAAATACGTTGCATAAAGCTACATAACGATTATATGGAGCATAGTCTTATTGGCACGTGTAGCGACGGGACAAAGAGAGAATAAACTTAAAAATTGGGGGACCCTTAAGCTTCGCCTTTAAGAGTTGAACGCGATAGCGAAATCCGGCCCCTTGTGTGCACTTCAACCACTCAATGCATACTTATTGTGTGTTGTTACACACACACACACACAGGCATACGCACGCGCGCGCGCGACGTATCAATAGTAATGGTAGAGGTTTTCGATCTATTTAACAACACTTTTGTATGAACTTCATGAAAATTTTGTACAGTGATGTAGCCACATGGTCCTGTATTATGAACTGCGCGTAGGCGTGACACTTTTATTCGTGAATGGTCACATTCTGTCGTCCTTCGTGCGTTAACTATATCTGGCAGCTGTTCGATTTGTTCTTCTGGAGACCTCTTCCGGCCAACCGCAACAAGCATCGCCTTATGGTCGGTGAAATGGCAACTGCAGTACTTCACTTCTTTAATGGTGTCGTGAGAATGAAATTCTAAAGAAGTTGATGCAGAGCATCCGACGAGACCGCATATAGGCTCTGCTGTAGTCGCACGGCCTCCGAGATGGCGGGCGCGCTCGCCGTCTCGGAGGCCATCGTAGTCGAGACATTGCTTGATAAGTCTTCCGCTAGATGCACATAGTTGTCCATTTTTGGAGCTGTTATTTCTCGCGCACGGACGATTTTTCGCTCACAAGAGACGCGTGAAGACGCCGACACCGACGGCGGTATTTCTGCGGAATGAGCTCTCTAACGCTATCGCGTTAAAATGAATGGCGTATCTCGACTGGGCTTCATTGCGCAAGAAATATTAAATAAGGTTAGCAGTGGCTCCTCCTTTTTTTTTCTGTCTGCGCTGCAACTGCTGCGGCCGCCCTTTGTGCAGTAAAGCTTGGTTGCAGACCGGCATCACTTTTCTGTTTATTCCTCCTGTGTATTGTTCCTCCATGCACTGATGTAATCATGTTCCAATAGGCCAGTAACCTACATGCTCATAGTAGTCGTTTAATTACCATTTACCAACTGCGCTAATGTAGTTTGCCTGTCATGAATATAAAACAGGTTGGAGACAGCGAAGCATTTCCATCTTGCTTTCTCCTTATAATCATGCAGGTATCTCACGTTGATGTTTTGTTAAAATAAACTTGCAAGATATTTGCGCAGCGCATGGAACGTAACTCATTGGTTCGGTGAGCGCACGCAGCGAAAGGAAGGCCGCTAAAAATGCAGGGTGAGAGACATAGAAAAAAAAATGTTAATCCCCAGACATCTGCATAGGAGACACATACGGTGAAAAAGAGTGTAATAGTGCACGTTTTACACGTCTTCAACGCATCAGGGGCTCTGGTGAAAGGACCATTTTTAATTCTGGAAACGCATCGGCGTTGACTCATTTGCATAAATATCAATGCAGCACACGGCGCCTTCAACGTGCAGCATAGTGCTGTGATCGCGTTCTGGTTAAGGAATGGTTCTTATAACGAAAGTACAGTCAAATAGAAGAAGGTCTCGTCAGAGGAGAAATTGTCTCTCTGCAGCGAGGCTTGGCGCAGCGAGGACATCGAATACTGTTGATAATGAAAGATTATAATGAGCCAGACGCCCCGCTATCTCCGGAAGAGCGCACGTTGCAGATATAATGGTGCTCTTGAAGTGTATGGCTGTATGACATGTATGACATGAACTTACCGTTCGCACCTTCAAGAAGGTGTTTGTTTGCCTCACGCAAGAGAGCAGGATTAGGATAAAAGGGAGGATGCAGAGAAGAACAAGAAATGGGGCGAAGAAGGAAGGAACGACAGCCGGCAACTGGCACACGTGTAATGTCCTGGGGCCGAATTCACAAAACTTGTCTTTCGTAAGTGCTTTTTTCCCACCCGTCAGCGGCCTTCGCTAATGATACATCCAGCATCACGATTGATTGAAATATTCTCTAAGGAACATTTGTGCAAAGTGTTTTTGTGAATACGAGCCTTTGTACGTCACTGCTATCACCAGAGCCGCGTACGAGCGCACAAAGTGCTCAAACGATTGGTGGATGGCACCATTCCTATTGAGGGCGGTTCAATTAGGCGCTGGCGTGGATTTTCGTTTCTCTTCAAGAACGACAGGGCTTGAGGACGCTGGCGTCGGTGGCGGTGGAGGTAACGACCTCATAACTAATTACGCTGTGAAAAGAATGAAATGGGTTGAGGTCAATCAATGTTTATTTTCCTATAAATTCTCTTACTGCACGAAGATATGAAAACGAGGGTCACAGGGGTGTCTCCACAGCACCTTATTTTGTTTTCTGAGATTGCCACGTGGCATTACGTCACAATAAAAGTTAGTATAGGAATAAAGACCCATTTCAAGCAGATGCCAGAGCCAGAAAAACTAGTTCTAGCGTGATAAGCTGTCGGTTAACATGGGGCAATGCTTCACACCGCAATAATTACTTGAAACCTCGGCCTTATCTTTAATTGCGTCTTCGCCCCCTTCTAGCTGTTTGTGCTCAAGGTAAGCGCATTTGAATGTCGGTATACGAAGTAAAATGTTGTAAATCTGGAGACACACACATAAACATGCTTTCCGACGAGCGTTATGTACAAAGTTGTAGACACAAATTGTGTGTGCACAGACTTCTATTGGAATGAAATCGTGCCCGCTAATACATTCACGTGGTAAGACACGTGCGCCTCTCTCTTCCAGTGCTCACAAACTCCCCACATGCGTACTCCCACGTGCGTACACACAGATTGCACGCGCATATGCAAAACAGACTTGCCTGCACGAGCCGCCGTTCCCTTCACCCTCAAACACAAGCAGGCACACCTGTCGTCGACGACACGACCAATTTTCGCTTCCAGTAATTACACGAAGCTGCCGCGTGTCCCGTGTTTCTGTCGACTCAGTCGGTTACTATTAGGCCTGTCAAGCGGGTCTGATTGATCTATTCATTCCAGCTCTACTTTCCACCCGAACGCCCTGCCTCAGACTTTACGGACACGACGTTCAGTGACTTAGCAGCCTGCAGAGCTGCTTGCGTCAGCAACCCGGGGTTCTCGCTCGGATGCGCAAATGCGCGTTATCCCTTGCGCCGTACACGAACTCTCTTGTCCTATTCAACGCGGCAGCCGCACACGGAATTGGCTCGGCGAGGAGGTGGCTGGCGGCAGCTGCGGCGATGGCCTCGGGCACGACCCGCGCGAAATTATTCCCGGTGCCTCGGGGTTTGGGGCGTCGGAATCCTCACTCAGCGACGAGACATTCCCCGCGAGGCTCGTTCGAGAACCTCCCCGGCTCCCGAGGCACCATTAAAGCGGCTTCGGGCCACGCTGCCACGCTGCTTCGTCTTCGCAGCCGCTCAAGGGGGCGGCGAGATTGGGATGCTTTAACGCGGCGAAACAATGTTCCTTCGCTCTCTCGGAGTCGCAGCTTTTTTTCAGAGCGCAAGTAAACAGAGAAACGGAGCGCGACTGCCGAGAGGGGAAAAGGAGGGCGCGAGCCTTAAGTGCAAGGGGAAAGGCACAATGTGCGTCTCTACGAGTGTTCTGACTGCTCGAGTCGACGTTTCCAATGGGCCGCTATTAATTTCGCAAGCCTCCAGGCCCGGATCGTTGAAGAGGAGGCCTACATTGGTGAGGCCCTTTCTTGAGAAGGCATGAACGAGGAGAAGGCTTCTCCGCAGTTTCAACCCCCTCCGGCCCCTTTTTTGTTCTGGTACTAAGTGCCCAGGGCAAGTCGGACGGCGGCCGCAGAGGAAATACGAAAGAAATGAGCGCATATCTGACTTGATGGTTTAGATACGCGGCTCATTATATGATGATGCCGCTTGCCATGTGTTCGGCCTGCTCGAAATTGTGCTCGTCAATCACAGCTGGGCGCACTCACCCACATTCCCTGCCACGTTAGGAAATTAAAGAGTGATGAAGGGGGAAAGCATTTCATTTCGAACAGCGCGCAGCTGTTTCTGTGCCATCAGTTCGAGCTCGAAGAGTAACTTTTCACGTGTTCACTTGGGCCCATCATTTAGAGGAGTAAGAAATTAGCGCGGCGTGCTAGTTCCTTCAGCATGAAGACGCGTTCAATCGCCCTTTTGCAAATGGCGGCTCCTCTGCGGTGGAAAATATGCGTTCTGCTTCAGTGTAAATACTGCGGCCACTAGTGCTGCTCTGGGCACAACGCGGATGATTTATGGTGGAGGATGGGAACAATATATAAATTAAGGTGCGTAGTCATGAAATGGCACCGCCAATTTCTACAGCTGGTATTAATATAGATATTGATTCATTTCCCGACTCAGTAAATAATAATGAACGATAAATCCAGGCAATTTAATAATGTGGCCATACAACGCAAGAGACCACGCAGGGACATATTGTCGCATATTCTTTGTATTCTGTAAATGAAAGTGGCCGGCCGGTAACGAACTGTGCATGTAATGAGCTCGTGGATCGCACTGAAAGATAATACAGCCAAAAGTTACTTGATTGCAATTAAGGACAACATAAAATCAGTTCTTCCAAAGCGGCGCATTCAGCAGTAGTAAGAAGTGGGCAAGACGATGAAACGATGAATCACCAGGCCGTTATCAAAAGAGACAGTCTAACCAGGCGGCACTATTCGCACTTTGTTATCGTTAACACGCAAGCGCACCGAACACATCAGGCTCACATTAGCCTTACGGTCGTCTTCAAGCATCTGCCTGTCCTTTCGCCAACAACTTAACGTAGCTAAAGAAAGGCACCCAAGAAATGCAGAGAGAGGCGCGGTGAGAGGGAGAGACGAGCAGAAAAAAAAAGTAGAATGACGTCCATCGCTTACGATGGAAACGCGGGCGGCCCGTGGCTCATTTTTCTTTGCAGACTAAAACGTTCAGCCGGCTCGGGGCCATCCTTCTCTCTTACTCCCTTACCATATCTGTCCTTGTTCCTCTGTCCCTGCTTGCGTCCGCACTTTCCACGTTTTCGTGCGCTTGCTTTCCTCGCACAGCCCGTACGCACGGCTGTATTGCCCGCTTTACGTTCTTTTCTTTTCAAAAAGCGAGAACACTCCGACGGGAAGAAGGGACATGAAGGCATCGCCCTTTGGGTATGGAGGAAAGACGATCTCGGTATCATTTGTAATCGGGCATCCCTCGGGAAAGAAACCCGATGCATGGCGGCGTTCCCTATACACACTTTCCCTATACCTTTACGTTGTCGTGCTGCGTTGGGGTCTGGCTCTCAGAGATGCATGCTGTCCGCGTGGGCGATGGCGAAATAGGCCTTTAGTAGCTCATATCTCTTCTGCGTACAACGTTGTGGACGAAAACACAGATTAAGAAGAGCGTGAGAAAGATCCGGTACCGATACGCGCCCCGAGGACGGAAATTTCATTGAATTTAGCCAGGAGTTAAGCCTTTAACGCGCACTGACTTGTTAAGCACGCAGAGTTGGCGCGGTGACGATGAACCTAGGGAGTAGAAACATTGGACATAAAAGCGAGCACTTAGCGTAATCTCATGCAGATTAGAGAAAAAGGAGGAAGAAAGACAAATTTTATCGACCTTTTCCCGTTGCATTGAGTCAGGAAGCAACAAATATACTAGAATCAAATTTTAAAAATTTGGTTTTGCATAATTATTAGTAGGAATGAAAAAGTTGCAGTGACTCAAACACAGCACAACACGCACACAAACATGCACGGTTTGATTTATGCATAGGGTGTAATAGAACTCGATGCCTTTGCTTGTCACCCGCTCCTAATTCTTGCTTAGAAAAAAAAAACAAGAAGGCTGCTAACATTGTCGAGATATCCTTTAATAAAGATTTTGATAGTTTCGTCTGTTTTTCAGTAAAAAATCGTTCTCTCTCTTTCTCCCCCTATAGTGTACTATGCTATCTGGACGCCGTGTGCAGAGAATTATTCGATACGTTCTGATGCAGAAAGGTACGAGATTGCGTAGCATGGTATAAATTACGATATATTGTAATACACATATGTTGTTGATGTCGGGAAGTATACACGTAGTTGAAAGTCCTGAGATGTGCTAATGGCCTCCAGCCTCTGATTCTGTGCTACGTGAGCAGCATTGCGTCGTTGAGCCATCTTTCCCCCGTTATCCGCTCATTATTCAATGCGGGAAGTTTTGAGAAAAAGGCACTGAATGCGAAAGCACGGTATGTCTGCACGCATGGACCATATTGGCTTCCATACCACGTGACTTTGTCACACTACGTCATTACTGGGTATGTGACGTTGCAAGCTCGACTTCTTCTTTGTTCAACTGACCATATTACACTACTTGATCACTTGTTCACTTCCTCAAATTGAGCGAAAAATCTAAGTTGGAACACCGAAACTTTAGAGGTGGGCCAAGTCAAGTTTTGGCCCACTTCGTTTTTCAACGAGGGTGAAATAAGATTTTGAAGTGAACGCCCAAACACGCATGATGCCATCACTTGGTCACGTGATTTTTAAACGATTGGAGGGTTGTATTGCAGATACTCACTGGATGGACGCCGGGCTTTCCGCTTCATTGGGAATGTAATGCTTTCGCATTAAAAAACCCTGCGCTAACCTAATTTTATTTATTTTTTGGCTCAGCGCGCATAATCTTCAGGTAAGGAGTTTCTCTAAGAATCTATACTTACGTATTGCCTCCCCAACCCCGACCACCCTCCTATTTTGCCCACTATGCTTAAGTGCACTGCTTTTGGAAATTGGTGGACGCGGAAATCGCTTCTTGCGATTTCATACACGGCAGCAAGAACGATCGTATTTAGGATTTTCCTGCACTAATATGTATGAGTTTCTCTAGAGGTACCATTACTCAATATAATGAACTATGCGCTCGTTAATTTTAGCTTAATCCTGGGAAACACTGGCTGTAAAGCGCTTCATCACTGTTCGGTAGTATTGGTTATATCTAGGTCCAGTGAGAATTAAGCCGTCATCATTTTTTTAAAGAGAACATATAAACCAGCTGCCAAAAGAAATATTTTTCAAATGCCACACCGTGTTAGTCCCGCGTACGCTTCACATGAACGCTTGGTTACCAATAATAGAAACAAGTTGCCACGTACTCGAAAAGGACCCAAGCAATATCTCTAATAATGACAAAGAAATAATCGAAAAGCAATTCATTTTCTTCATTGTTATCTAGATCAAAATAGCTAATATTTTCTCAAAACAGATTCACTACTATTGTACAAATCAAACGAACATATCCTTTTTCTCAATGTTCTTCGCACGTCGCGGTCATTGTACCCTTTTAGTATTCCATTAGTGTTGAGTGCAGCACCATAAGAGGTTTTAAGTAAATAATAAATTTTAATATTTATTTGGATCAGTTGTTCCTTTTTACGGTTATTGTGCCTTCTATCTCTATCTACACACTGAGTCTCAATACCCGGCGTCAATCTACTTGGCAGCGCGCAATAAATAAGAATAGTAAAAAGAGAAAAATGCATCGCTGGGCAGCTGTATTGAAGAAAAAAAAAAAGAGGTGCCCCTTTCACAGCAACTTCAAAGCAAGTTGAGCGCCAACAAAAGTGCGAAAGATTCCTCTTAGCAGCGAGACACTATGTCGAGAGCGAAGCAGCCGAGAATGCTGAGAACAAAAGGCAACAACGAGCGTGCAGAAGGCGACGAAAAACGAGAACAATCGGAATGGAATATCGCGAGATGAAGACGTTTAAAGGAATGATGAGAGGAAGTCTGCCGCCGGACAATGACTGCGCTGAGAAGAAAGAGAACAGAAAAAAAATTAAAAAGAAAAGGGCCTGGAATAGGGAGAAGGACGGCGAGGATGAAAAGACCGCGCTCGTCGCCGCGCAACAAACCATGAATTGTGAATGGACACGAAACCCAAAAGTAAACGTCCGCGCACAAAGTACCCGTCGCGGGCTACGATACAAAAAATATGCAGCGCCATGTCCTCGCACGCCCGCAAGGAGTGTAGACTCAAAAGGAAGTGGTGCCGCAGCGCGCCAGCCTATATAGCTAGTCGAGCAGAGGGAGATAGTTCTAACAATGTTCCCCCGCTCGTCCTTTTCCGTACATCCTTTATTTCCTTTTTCGCGTACGCTGGAGAGCGAGCGGCCTTGTGCACAATTAATGCGTTCTTAATGGCACCAGCCGCTCCTAAGGAGCGGCCTCAGTCGCCCGCCGGTGCCTCGTCCACTCGCCCGCCTCGCTTCGCGAGGATTTTTGCGAAAGCGTGCGGCGGCGCCGACGTTCACGACGCTGCGGGGTGCCCAGAAAAAGGGCTGCTGCCCTCGCTGCCACGCGCCCGCTCTCCTCTCCCACCCCCCCCCCCACCCTCCCCCTTCTGGCCCTCTGGATCTTCGCACACGCCCACCAACGGTCTGTCCATTTCTCTCGCCTCTCGTCCTTCCGTTTACTGCTTCATTTTGCAATTCTCTCTTCCGCGCTGCTCGCATTCAAAAGCGCAAGAGCGAGAAGAGAGCGCGCTCTGGCTCTTGGCGCTGTCTCCGCAGGGTAAGCGGCTTACTCAAGCCGCGCCGAAGACTCGAGGGTCGAGAAGAGGCGTCAACGAGGCATCGATAAGCTTCTCCGCAGGTCGTGAGGGGAGCGGAGTATGGGGCCCGAAAACGAACTGCCGCGTCGTTGCAGTCGTTGGCCTCCGCTCCTTGCTCTCCAGGTCAGCGATAAGCCGTTATCTCTTCCTCTTCCCGTACTCGACTCCAGCTCCTTTTCTGGAAACTTTGCTCAGTTTCTTTTTTCGTCACGTGTACCAACGGCCGCGGATTTGCGCCAACGCTTCCTCGACTAATTCGGTGCATCGTTGAGAATTCCACACAAATGGCTGCTAACACGTCGTCTGACTTGGACTGGTATATAGCGCATTATGGAACACGAGAAACGGCCAAGCAGACCGACACAAGAGGACAGAGCGCTAACTTTCAACTGAGCTTTATTTGCAAATTGCATCGAATATGTACTCTCGCGAAAAGCATACAAAAAACACCCGGATGAATCGCTAAGATAAGGCAAATCATCGCGAAGTCACAGAGCAAAGATTCATATAAGGTTCGCTTGATTAAGAAAAGACACCTCAAGTTCGGATAAAGCCAGCGAAGGGGCGCTGATACATGTGTTTCCAGCTCTTGCTATACAGTGCGCTTCAATTATCTCACGAGTTATTTGTAACGGGTGCTTCTTCACTACTTCGCATTGATAAAAGCCAGGGGAACATCCACAATTGCGGCAGACGGGGCGCTGCCTCAATGAAAGGCTCAAAGAGCACCATTACAGTGCACACAAATCAATCGAGGGACACATTGGCATTCACTGCCGCGATTGTGGATGTTCCCCTGGCTTTTATCAATGCGAAGTAGTGAAGAAGCACCCGTTACAAATAACTCGTGAGATAATTGAAGCGCACTGTATAGAAAGATCTGGAAACACATGTATCAGCGCCCCTTTGCTGGCTTTATCCGAACTTGAGGTGTCTTTTCTTAATCAAGTGAACTTTATATGAATCCTTGCTTTGTGACTTCGCGATGATTTGTCTGATCTTAGCAATTCATCCGGGTGTTTTTTGTATGCTTGCGCGAGAGTACATATTCGATGCAATTTTCAAATATAGCTCAGTTGAAAGTTAGCGCTCTGTCCTCTTGTGTCGGTCTGCTTGGCCGTTTCCCGTGTTCCATAGTGCGCTATACCAGTCCAGGTACGACGAACCAACTCGCCCAATCTTCAACACTTGTGGACGTTGTCTGAACTTGAAAAGAAATAGTTATTGTTTCTTCAGCTGCTGTTACCGCCGTTTGAACTGTGAAACAGCTGGAATGTTAACAAATATAGCGTTAAAGTTCACTGACAACTCAAACCATCACGACCGGTGAGCCTCTGTGAAAGACTGGCGATGCAAACGAGGCCCATGTTGTTGTTAAGTCATCTTTAACATATATGATTCATGAAACGTATTGACGCTGTTGGTGCTGAGTGTGTCCTACTGCCATGTGTGGTACAGTGCGGAGGATAAAAATTAACAAAGGCAAAAAGGCTAACCAGGGCTGTGTCCGGTGATACCCTGCAATGGCAAAAGGGAATTAAAAGTTCTAGATGTAGGCTCAACTCTTTCGAGTCTCGCTACCAAAAGCAGTTCCGTCCAAAGCTCGCTGTCGTGTCCCTATCAAGGGTAGCTTCTTCAAGAAAGAAGCAAGTCTTAGTGAGGTCAGGGGCTCCTGTCACCTTTAGGCCGGGAGTCCTCAAAGCAGCAGGGAAGAGTAAGAGGAGCGTTCGAAGAGAAATATGTAAAACGTTTATTTACAACGTATTGGTAGCTGCAAGTGTTGAAGATAGGGCGAGTTGGTTCGTCGTACTTGGACTCTAATAGCGCATTATGGAACAAGAGAAACGGCCAAGCAGACCGACAGAAGAGGATAGAGCGCTAACATCAACACCGTCGGCCACGCACCTGTCCCTTTCACCCTCAGGAATCTGTCGAGCCACTTGCCTGACGTAGGTGAGCAAATCATACGGCGAACAGGTCGGTTCCGTGGCAAACTTGGGTCCGTGGCACAATACGCGTCTCACCGGCTTACTGCCGAGTGCTCAGGCGTTTTCCAGTTCTCTAAGTAGCCTGCTTTCCCTAGAAAGTTGTGCGAGGAAGAGGCAGTTGAGGTTGCTCCTTCAGCCCCATGCCGAATGTCCTGGTCAGTTCCAAGGGGGGAGAAGGTGAGGCACAGCCATTTTAATTGTCAACTTCGCAGAGGCAACCCTTCTCACAGCCGGACCACGTGAAGGCAGCACGACACATTCGAGTAAGGATATGACGCCACCCCCTGCTGAGGTAAGTGTGAAGTGATTACAAGACCAGCACTCACGCCGCTCTCGCTGGCGCCGCCTCGTTTCCGGCTTTCGGCCGCTACAGCTTCGTCCATGAGATTTTGCTAGCGCCGCTTCGTCTCCGGCCTTTCAGTCTCAGCAATAGGAACCCGTGCATTATAATCGGTAATATTAAGCAGACCAAATTATTGGAGGGGAAAACAAGAATAAGACATTTGACAGGGCACAAGAGAAGACAAGGGGACCAGTGCTTCGACTTGGCAATTATGAACTAAGAAGCCAATCCCCATCCCCTGCAAAATTAACAGTTCAAGAAAGTAATAATTAGGCCATGTTTACTTTCACGCCTTCGTCCATTCTTCTACGGGCATCCTCAGGACTTTGCGCTGCTGTATGTGTCAGGGGATGGTAGTGTCTTCTGTTGGTTTCCGCAAACTATCATGATGAAAGTGCTTAGTAGATCACAAGTGTGAAGCATCTCGCTCAGCAAGGTTTTGGCCAAGCAGGGTGCCCATGTTAATGAACCCTGACTCCATTTCGTGTCACGATGTAGACAATGACATCATGAGGATGGTGGCAGTATGAACACGACGAGAGAAGCCGAAGCCAACTAAATCAATAAAATACAAGCGAAACAATAAGTTGCAGTCTCGCATTCATTCTGCTTTGTTTTTCGCTCTTTGTGCCTATAATTGTTCTGCTGAAACAACGCATCCTGCCTGTAGGATTACAGCGACCACGCAGAAGAGGCGGCTGGACCACAAATCCCAACATGGGTTATTACAACGACGGAATGTTCGAGGGCTGACATTCACGGCAATGAACCGCCGTCGATATACGAACTTGTAGTTCCTCAGCAATTAGATAATGTGATGAAGTTATTAATGATTATGATAGTTGTCACGTCTCTACAGGCTTCTTCTGTTTTGTTTGCGGAGCTGGAATTCTCTCTCTGTACGAAAATGCGAGCACTGAAACGAAAGAAATGTGAAGGTGCATTGGTGAATCAGGCGTGCCACCGCCGTTTAAGTTCCTTCTTAACCTTCAAGGAAGACGTTTAATCTCTAATTGTGAACATCCAGAATGTGTGCTTGGTGGTAATAACAAGCGATACGTGCGCGACCAAAACCGGGCCGTAGAGTCTGTTACTCGATGCAGTTACAGTAGCACTACTATGAGCTTGTTAGGTTTCTCCTGCTTCTACGATTCAGCTGCTTGTATTATACAGGTTGAGTGTCTTTGTTTTGTATTGCTTTAAACACATCGTTTTCCATCGAGCCTCCAGTGACTCCAACAGTTCTGTTTTTGCAAAAACAGCATTTGTTTCAAAAGCAGAAGAATTTCATATGAACCATCGAGAGTTCATAGCAAGCCATGATGGCTGAGGTTTGCCAAAGATGGAGCAAAATTTTGCTTGAGCTAGTCCTGTGCAACAATGTTTCTTTGTGTGTTCTTGCCCTTAGATGTCTTGACCAGTTCCTTAAAAGAAGTGTATAGTGAGTTCTTTCGAGCCACATCATCTCGGAATAACAACGCATCGTTTGACCTTCGGGAGACCATGTCATTATATGTGAGGACTTCTTGCTGTCGTAACTAGTGGGAGTAAAAAGGTCGTAGTGCGACTGACTACGAAGCAAACAAGCAGACTACATAGAGAAGACCTATATTTGAGCGCTGGGCAGATTGTCGTTCGTTGCGCTGTTTGCGTTGCATTGCACACGACACCGGGTGAAATGATTTTCGACGCTTGACTTAACCAGCATATTTTGTAAGTGCATTCTGGTATAGCTTCGGCTTGCCTGCACGAAATAACTCCTATGAACGTTGATTTTTTTTTTTCATTCGCGGCTCGGAGGGGTAACTGACTTAAAGATGGCAGTGCGTTCCCAACTTATAGAGAGTGTGCGGCAGTGCATGCGGATTTTATCCCCCTTGCTCCCGCCTGAGTGAATAAAAAAAGAAATGCTGAAACCCAATGCAGAGTTACTGCCGTACCTGACAGGAACAACAACACATTTTTTTTAATACAGCGTGAGAATCGCAGCTGCTGCTGTGCAGAGGATAGGGAACACGTAAGGCGATTTTTTTGCCATACTTTACAATTCCCTAGTTTGACTTGATCTAGTTGTACATCACTGTGCGTTATTTGTAGTTTGCTTGTAAAAAGAGAGGCTGATACCTGCTGCAAACGAGATTAGCGCGTACATTCACCACCGTTTTTTTTTTTTACAATAGACGTTCAGATAATCCTCGAAACTGAGCATGCCGCTACAGAGTTCTGTTTTAGTAAAAAAAAATGAAGTTGGCTGTGACTATAACTGACATTTTCATTTTTGTGACGGCAGTTATTTGAACATTGGAAATGAGCTTACCTGGGAATCTTATATAGGGCACAATAGGATAAACAAGAAACTGCTTCTTTTTCGTCAGTCTTCATTTTGTTATGTCTTGTTTTTACCCCTTACTCGTCGCTCCTATTATATTTCATTGACACGATATAGCGCCTCCTTAGTGAGGACGCATTTTTATAATATACTGGAAAAGATATAGCCATGTCATTTTGAAGCGCTCTTCACTAGGCGCACTTCATGCACTTCATGTAAGGTAAACAAGCTTGGGTGCGCATGGGGACATAAGATATGCACATTCTCAAACAACAACTCAGCTGTCCTTCTTTTTTCCGTCTTGCTTACGCCAAAAAAAAATTACAATAGGTGTATCAGCATTATTTTTTAACAAGCTTTCTTTGAACACTTTATGTTCAGCGCAAAAATGAACGAAATGATATTTATTGAAGCCATGTAAGCTCCACCTATCATCACTAGGCAACCGGCTCATCTAAACCTTATGAGAGCACAGTAACGTAATCCCGAGCACGTCGCGTATGGTTAAAGGGAACAAAAAACGACAACTGTAGACAGCTCTACATATAAGGATCTTAGGACCGACTAAAACCATTCAGGATTAGTTCAGTCTTTTTGGAAAATATCTTTATTATTTCTGCACGTTTCCCATTTGTTCTACGCTGGTAAATATTTCTCCTTCCATTCCACTTGTGTTTATTCTCCCGCGCGTAGGGTTCGTGCGCTGTTGCAGTTTTTCTCTTACTCCAAGACATTACAGGTAAAAGTCATTGGACAAAAACAGTTTTCCATGGAAGTGAAAGCGGGTCCGGGAGGTGAAAAGTGATAGCTGGATATCAGCTGAGTGCTCCTAACATATCTATAATTTTCGCGATCTGATAGATAGATAGATAGATAGATAGATAGATAGATAGATAGATAGATAGATAGATAGATAGATAGATAGATAGATAGATAGATAGATAGATAGATAGATAGATAGATGCACACGTGATTATTCACGAGCCTGTCACTGCAAAAAACGAAAAGAAAGAAAAGAGAGAGAGAGAGAGAGAATATTTTATTGATGAATCTAGAGATGTTAGCCTGGTTAACGGCCTGGCTTGCTACTCCAGGTGTTTAGCGGTGATTATGATATTTAGAATGACCACGTGTAACACAACCCGTCCATACAGTCACACTTACTCACACACTCATATATACATATATGAGCATACGAGAGTTATATCTACCCCAATACACTGCAAGTGGGCAGTCAAGATACATGCGAACACCGTCGTTCTCAAACCCCGCAGTTTGTTAGCTTAAGGTCTAACTTCTTGCACCTATTTCAGATGGAAATATTTTAAAAAAATGCCCTAAAAAGTGCACCTTTTTCAAATGGCATTCAATAGAAAAATGCACGACGGTTATGGATATTTGATTTTTAAAGACGGAGAGAAAAATGTGCAAATACAACGTAATTGCACTATGCAACAACGATATTGGCGGAATAAATTGAATAAGCGTATTAAATTTCTTTAATTTTAGGTGTAGAAATGCCCACTTGTGATTGAGGAGCAGGCGCATATACGAGTCCTTTAGGTTCATCTGACCTGAATTTTAAGTATTTGACGACGAGTATCACGGTAGACTACATACACCCAGTGATGTAGGGACGACATGATGAGTCTTCTGCGATGTTCTTCGGTTGTGCATTTCGTTTACTCTCAATAGAAGGGAACTGCTAGAATGAGCCCAGCGCGCTAGACGCCGAGTTGTTTCTGCTCCGTGTGGAGCCTCACCCGCACAGGTAAAGTTGCGTGTACAGGTTACGAGCTGGATAATCGCGGCTAAAATATTTTAACTCTGTGATAAATACCAAAACAAACAAAGGTAAATGCAAACATGCCCGTAACGCCCTTGGTGCGTGCTACAAAGCAACGATAGAAAAGTGGCACTTAAAACCGCTGAACTAAGTCGACCGTGTATGCGTACAACTTGAACTAGAACCAATGCCACCATACTCCGCAACTGGACGCTAAAATGCAGTGCGCTGGTTGTGCTGTTTTCCAGACGTCAGCACCTGCGTGGTACGCTGCGTTCCCGAGATATCTCTTTTTTTTCCCTTTCCTTCTTTATGCAGCTGTTACATTTATCGCTATCGGTGCGCTCCAGTTACGCCCATCATTACGTTGAATGATGGCGCACTTATATCGACTCATTGATTTGTACATATTTTACTCACGTTCTTCGCTTTTAATCAATTAGTTGAGGAACGCCAGTGGTAGCAGCTCCCAAATGCGTCACGGAGTAAGTGGTATGCCATCAGCCGAAGTTATCCAGGCTGTATTTCGTTGCTACGTTTCTTTTTTTTTTCTTTTCTTTTACTCTTTTCTTGCCTTTTGTGCAACCATCTTTCGCACTAACCTCGTGCCCGCGTAATGCGAAAATGAACAAAGTCAAGTGCAGCGCCGGTCGAACAGAAAAAGAGAGAGAGAGAGAACGGACGATCGAAAGGCGAGTGCGCATGCGCGATCGCCCTTTTGGGCCAATTACGGGAGGCAGGGACTTCGCAGGGCTTAATCACAGAATCCTATCGGGCCCTATGATTAAGTTCCCACCCTTTCCGAAGCACGCGGAATAGTTTTAACTTGATCAGCGCCGGTGGTGCCCGCAGAAACGCACAACTACCTCGCTGCTTCACCTGCTTCTGCAGGGCGTTAAGAGATTACTTCATTACGCGCGTCCAATGAGCGCGAACAGAATGCGTGCGAGGCGTCGTCGGGCACGGGCGGATTTAAGTTGTACGCTTTCAGTGGTAGTGAGGTGCCTCCCCTGAAAATTAAAAGAACGATAAACAAAGCGGACGGCTACAAGAACCGCGCGCGGCTCACGCTCTTTCTCCAACACCGAACGCCGTGGCCGCTGCGCTCATCAGAATTCTGCGGGCTCGCCTCACTCAGAGAAGGCGAAGAATGGCTCGAGGGAAAGAAAAGGACGCTTCTTGGGATGAGGAGCGACGGCTGGCCACCCCCCCCCCCCCCCCCCCGGTGTGCAGGCGGCACTGTGACCCAGTGCTATCTGAGGCGGGGAAGGAGGCGCGAAAACGCGCCGACTACGTGCTGGGCATCATTGCGGTGAGCAGTGACGCCGTTGCGTATAGCCGCTAGGTAAATGTTCATTACGCAAAGTAAGCTGCTTGCCACGCTCGCCTCGCCGCTCCTCCACCCCCCTCCCCCTCCACCCCAGCTCCCTCATTTCCTAGTGGCGTACGACAAACATGGCCGCCTTCCTCGAGTGGTTTCCCCGGAGGTGCTCTGAAAAGGACACTGTCCAGGTCGGCTGTAGTGGTTCCCCTACTTGTATGCTAAACGATGGTTGCGCTAGGCAAGAGTAGACGGAAGCATACGCTTTTGCGTTAGACGTGCACAATTCGCACTCGGCGCTTGAGCGGAACTGAGCCAAACTTCTTTGGTTGGACGTTGAGCTAGCGGGTTAGTTCGAGGAAAACACTTCGCGCCTGAGCAGGGTGCTTGAGAGCTGGCTTGAAGGAAATGGAATCTTTTGTGCCCCTTAAATTTCGCTTTGGTTCTTTTTAAGCACGGTTCTAGAACATCGCTGGTTCCCGCGTGAATGTAGGTGCAAGCGCTGCGAGGAAACTCGTCCGTGCTTTATTGCATTTCTCCGGAACGAAGATGCGGGAATTCTCCCAAGGTTTGCTTGTGCGATATTGTTTTGCCCGACGGATTTTCTCTTGCGTAGTGACTTTTTTTTTCCCCGTCTAAGCATATCAAATAACTACAGCTCTCGCGTACCGCAGTAAACTGGGAGCGCCAGCTTGGCATATAATTCTTCCTCGCTGCTGCGTCACGGCCTAGCTAGCGCTCCGTACGACAAACAACGGGTACGAACTGCGTCAAGTGCACGGAGCGGGAAAAAATAATTAATGTGGGGACAGAATGGGGCATTGTGCGCGCGCCTTCTTCTCCGAGAACTCTCAAATTAAACTTGCTTAAGTTCAACAACTTTGCCACCGAGCACAAGTCACAGGCAGGGCCAAGTACCTATTTCTTTTTGCCTCTGTGTGCACTGGGTATCTTTACTTGCTGCACACCTCATCTTCTCTCTCTAACTCGGGACACTCGTTATGTTCGCTCGCGTAACGAACTTCCTCTGCAGCCGCGAATGAACCACCCTCCCCTTCGTTTTTTTTTCTTTTTACCCGGCTGCAATTTTTGTTCCTTATTTCGCTCCCTGTCTTTCTATAGGGCTTTCTTTGAAAGACAGCTGCAACACAAAAAAAGGAAAGAAAGAGAACAACACCTATACCTGCCGGTTCTGGCATGGAATAAAAGAGGTACCGCCAGCGTTGGAGCTAGAAGAGAGAAAAAAGAATAGTGTTGGCTGAGTCCTTTCTATATCATTTGCCGTATCATTACCGTATATAACATAAAATAAGACGCTCTACTTCGAATATTATTTGTATGCATACAGAAATGAGCGTAATATGACGAACCTGTAAGCGCAGCCTTAATATACATGTGAAGAAGACGCGTTTCACTCGTTGGAAACCACAGAAGTCATTCAGGCATTAAGAAATTGGTGTAGACGGCCGATATAGGCAAAATTAGCCAGTACCCTCAGAGAAGGTTATAGAATTCCAACAAAGACGAGTGTAAGAGAGGGTGAGCAATCATCGTCAATGGTGTTCAGCGCATGCCTACAAGAGGTTGTCGGAACACCGCACAGAGAACAGGAGACTACAGAAGTCAATAGAGAGTATTACCTCAGTAACTGGCGATCTTCCGATACTTATACTCTATTATGATGTTCTTTGATATGCAATCACAAACACATGAGCAAAACATACGCAGACAGTAGGTGGTAGCAGGCTTTCAACTTCAACTGAGAGAGTCACAATGCCTGCCAAGTCTTTCGGGAGAAGGGAATCGAAATAGGTAAAGAAGGTATATGAGGGAAGAAGGAGCAAAGTAACCAGGTGACATGAAACGGAAGAAAAACTTACGTAGGAACACGAAACAAAACAAAAAAAAACGAAAAAAGGATTGTTCTACAAAGAAGAGTCAAGCCAGTGTCGGGAAGGAAAAAAAAATGCTGGGTACGATGTGCCTGCGTCACGCCGAAAAACATTTTAAGAAATACAAATCAAGCGGTTACTATAAAAGCTAACAAGGTGCTTTCTATTGTCACGTGGTTGTGACACACGCAGCACTTGAGACGAAGCACGCAGGACTCAAGGTGATGTCAGGCGAACTGTTTATTGGGCGAACTTGTGCCCAGCAAAACAAAGCCGATCACAACTCATAGCAACAGCGGCGTGAACAGTCGTCGGTCCACGGAAAGACTGACAAACGGCGTAATGCGTCGGCCTTTATACCCGCGTCATAACACGTTCTCGCATTATCTCTGGAATTCCAGAAGTTACTGAAATGTGCGCGTCAAGCATGCAAAGTTTCAACAATGGTCGACACGGTTCTAGAAGTGGCATGCACGATAAACGCGGCCTGCGTTCCGCGTAACAGAAAGCGATAACAGCGCTCCCCGCAAACAATCAAAGCGAGCGCGCGTGTCACTGTGAAGCGACAACGGCTTTCCCTTAAATCAAAACAACCGCACGTGTCACTATTGTGACAGTGTCTTTCAGAGCAAAACACACTTCTCACTTCGGGGCACTTCATGCCTACTTTTCCTGTGGGGTACATGGATATCATCTGAAAATTATTATTCTTTATACTTCTTTGCATGCCACAGAAATGACCTTTCTTAAAATGCGTCAAAAAAAAAAAGGTATTCACTACTGATATACCTAATGGTTTTATGAAAGCCGAACAAGCGACTTCTTCAGTCAGTAACAAGAAAGTAAATCAGGTGGTGTCAATTTGCGGCTGTCGAGAAGGCTTTATGTGCGGCCTTTGGTCCTCATTTGCAGCGGGGCACATTCACGGCGAGACCGCTGCGCGGAGACCCTTATCTTTATCCACCAATGAGCGCTTGGTGGCGCGTCGTTGTAACGGGAGCCGCCAGTGTTTACCTCGCGGCGCCGTCACTGCGCGTGCATGACTTCCGCTACGGTGCAGCGGGACAACGAAGGCCGCCGTTCACGTCCGCCTCGCCTCTTCAAACAAAATCTGAGCCCAGCCACTGTATCCACGAAAGAAATGCCGGGTTAGGTATCCCTTTATAACCGAGCACTCACCCCGATTGACATGCACGTAAAGTTCGCCACAGCCAACCCGCGCCTAGAGTGTCAACAACGGCTCCACACTATACGGAGCTATCGTAGCAGAAGAAAGCGCAGCGCTAAAGAGAAAGCTCCATCAGGAAGGCATATGCACCGTGCGGCAGCGGCGTGTTTCAGAAGGTCACGAGCTCGCGCGCGTTAGGGACGCGCAGAGACTCGCTGCACACCACTACACGAACGGCATGCGGCCTGGCGCACGAGCTCCGTCGAACTTTTGGCTCGGAGCCGCCATCCCCGCGTCGCAAGACAGGCCCAGGAAATCCCCGAACTCCGTCCTCACTTCTCTGAATATTTGATGCGGCTGCACCGGCGGCCTCGCTTACGCACGGCCTTCATAGTCCCCGCCACGCACGGGGACGCCGAGCAGCGGGGGCTTCGGGAACGGGCTGCTTATGGATTCTATTGTGGCCCAACGCGCTTCGGTCCCCACATACCTCCTCTGCCTTCTTTCTTTTTCGCTTCCCGGGCAGACCGGAGGTATAGACGCCGGCTGTCGCCCCTGTTCCGGACCTTGGTTCAGTCCCGTGGGGCGGAGTGGGCGCTGCGCCTCTCCGCCATGCCACGTCGCACGCGTACTAGCTTTTGACCAGGCCGGCAGCGTCGTGCAAAAGGCAGGCCGCAAAGGGGGAAAACCGCGGTTCTTCGGCATCAACCGTGGTTTCCATGGAAACGCCAGATCAGTCTCTCGGTGTTCGCGGCTAAAAAGGGAGGATGCACGGAAAGGTTCCTGTGAACGCGAGGGAAACAGGGTATGTAGGGAGGGGGTGGGGAGCTACGAGCCTTCAGCCATCGAGGCTACCCAGTTAGGGAGAGGGAGATTGGGTTCAATGCCGTAGCAATCTCCTCCGCGTGTTGACTAAGCTCTTCTTCAAATATGCATGCCACTCAGTGCATAAGAGCCACGAACCACGCTCACCGGAGAGCTGACAAGCTGTCCTGCCCGGCGGATGTGCGTTCGGTGCTCGGGGGTCGTGCTTTGTGCTTCCAGAAATGTGTGTGTACAGAAACAAGCGCTCTCTCTCTCTCTCGACTTCCCCATCTCCTCCACCCAAAGTTGCCTCCTCATCCCGTCTCGCCTCCACGGCGTTCGTCCCTACCCATCGCTCGATCAACGGCGCACTTGCCGTAATGTATTTGGACAACTCTGTCGCTACCATTGAGTGCCACCGCCCTCCTGTGATGAGTGCCGCTGCAATCGCAGAGAATGCGCGGCGCGTGTCTTTCTTTTTTCTACTCTTTTAGCCGCTGCGGAGCACCGGCGGCGCCGATAGGCCCAAAGCATTCCCCTGCGGCATTGACCGCTCTCAACCTTTGGGATGAGCTTGGCGCGACCTACATAACAGGCTTCTACGTGGCAGCAATGCACTGCCGATAAGGCGCAGGCTGTCACGACCCATACGTTGCCGCTTCAGCGCCGCCCTTAAGCTGCTCTTACCGGAGAGAGAAATGCCTAAGTTTCTCATTAGGGCGTCCTCTTTGGATGTAGAGCCTCCTACAGATTTTCTTGTGGGTAAGGTACTGGAATGTCGTAGATGATCTGGCAAGTCTGGGTGCAGGCTTTAATAATGTACGTCGAATTCTACTCCAAAGGAACTTACACACATAATGGCGAGGCCACATTTCTCTCGTCTCGTCTCCTTCATTAATTTGTCTACGAAGATAAGGAAAAGCTTTTTCACGGTGCCGTACGATGTGTTAGATCTTAGCAACACTTCGTTAGATATACCTTCTTTTCTGTGTGAATAAATTTGCCTTATTGTAAAACAAAAATCGTTAGAAGTAACGTAATACGTGACGTCTACGGGGTCTTCCTCGAAAGTGAAAGTGACAGATGTCCAGTGCATCAGCTTGTCTTGCGCCACACTTCTGTTCGAAAAAAAGGTCGGATAGAGACAAAATACACACATGATGGGTGAACTAACCTAAATCTAGATATAATTCTACAAGTTCAAAAAGAAATACCACAGAACTAATTCCTTTTTTTTTTCGTTCTGGCACAAAGAAAGCCGTTTCGTTTTAATGCCGCGGAAGAACCATGGACCTACGACGGCGCATAGAACAAGACTTCGTAATGATCTTGACACGAGCCCTCACTTTCTCTTCTCGATCGATATATAGACCCGGCATACAGAAAGAATTCGTGAGAGTGGTGAAATAAAAGAACACCTAAAAATGGAAAGTAGAAGGGCGTTATCGAGCTTATTCCTGCCCTGAAAAGATAAGAAAAAAATGCATTCGTAGCTAAAGAGAAATATTGGTATGGGCCAACCTTCAATGAAAAGAAATGGAGAGATAAGAATGCGAAGCTTTGAGATGAATTAAAATGTCGTGACTGTATGTATATTTTATTTTTTCAGAGAGGAAATGAGCGGTTTCTTAACTTCGTGCCATTTCACAGGGCCAGCTGCGCTTGTGGTTTGGACAGAAGCAGCCCGGCTTTCGTGGCCCCGTCGAGAGCGCCGGAAATACGGAAGTGAATTGGAGGACTTAGAAAAGGGCAGGAAAAATGCCCGGCTCATTTCGCAAGTGCCTTTCCACTACAGCGGAGCCTTTTGGCAACGGAAAGGTGGCGTATGAGATGGACTATTTGGCGCCGGTTTCCTTGCGAATCTACGGGAATGCGTGCTTTTTCTTTTACCCGGCTATCTCTAGTGAACGCATGCAAAACTAACTTAAAGAATATGCAAAAAAGGGGCCTCGTTCGAAACCAATCTAAATGCGGCGCTAAGGAACGTAACGGTGCTCCGCACAACGCATGCATGCGTACCGCAATTTGCATCCGAATTTCGTAATGTTTGATTACTATTATACAAGTTTTTCCCAAAAAGAAGGCGAAAAGAGGGTGTATGAAAAAAAAGAAAAGAAATCTGAACCTCTTCAGGCTCATATGCGCCTACAGGAGAGGAATAATATTTTGCTTGCCACATTTTTGCGGGTAACTTGCGCTAATCAAACCATCACATGAGTCCTGGCATATTATAAACTAGCGTGTTGCAAGTTAGGCATTTCTTGAAGGCAGGTCTTTTAAGCTGGCATAGATGGTTAGCACATATACCTACAAGAAAGAAAGAAAGAAAGAAAGAAAGAGGAAAGAAGAAAGAAAGAAAGAAAGAAAGAAAGAAAGAAAGAAAGAAAGAAAGAAAGAAAGAAAGAAAGAAAGAAAGAAAGAAAGAAAGAAAGAAAGAAAGAAAGAAAGAAAGAAAGTGCAACAGCGAACCAAGGCGCGTGCAGTGTTCATGGTCACGTATAATGTCAGCCTGGCGATCGAGACACTGCAGCGCGACAGTTGTCCCACGGTCCAATAATAGAGACATGGAGCCAGAAGACGACAAGAACTAGTAAACTATAGTGACCAATGCAAGTTAGATAACAAAAAAAAAAAAAAACGGCGGGACGTCCTGGGAAAACGTAATGAGGACGCGATTATCCGGACACGCCACCAGACGTATCGTTAATGACACGCGGACCAGCAGAACACCGTGCTTAACTGCTTCAGTCAAGCCCCGGGGGCCGTTCGCCCAGAAGTGCTGATGATGGGGCGGGCCACTGAGCGATGTGCCTTCAGAGTCCCGTTTGCAAAAGGTGCGCGCTGGCACTCGGAAGAAGACGACCGGTGCCGACGAAAGCGGCTGCGAGAAACGATGAAGGTGGAGGCGCCCGCATTGGCACTTGCTGGCAACTATACGAAAGACGGTCACAGATAAGGCGGCAAACGACACTTTCCGCCACTGCCACTGTTTTCCAGTCTTCAGCCACAAGCATTCTAAGCGGCAGTTGCGTGGACGCAGATTCCAGTGTATACTGAGCACTGTGAAGCCACGAGGGACATGTTCACCCTTTTAAACACGATGTCTAATGTGCATCTGGTGCACAATTAGCTGATGAGCGCACTGGCAATGCCAATTTTTTATAATCCTCGTGCTGCTTCCTTTTTCTGACCTTTATTACTGTTGCAATGAAGAACAGGCGTGTAAGCATGGACTGTGTGTGATGAGTACCACACGCAGACACACCAAGAAGGATCATTTGACCCCATGCACTTGTCTCGACGCTCTGCTGTATTCACACGAGTGGGTTAGATGGTAGCCCACGCATTTCACGTTAGAACTTTTGCATGTCCATCCATCCTTCCGCCCCTCTGTCTGTCTGTCTGTCTGTCTGTCTGTCTGTCTGTCTGTCTGTCTGTCTGTCTGTCTGTCTGTCTGTCTGTCTGTGTCTGTCTGTCTGTCTGTCTGTCATTTTTCCCTTCAAGGCAGGGAAGGGAACTTCCGGAACTTCCAAGTGTCAATTGCACATGCAATTACGTATGTTTCTTATTTGTTAGGTAAACGACTACTGATAACTCCGAGGTAAATGAGCCATTCTGTTACTCTAATATTCTAAAGAGATAAAAAAAGACTCGTCCGGGTGGTCCTCTGAATGGCGTGTTTTCAGACTATGGAATCCACAAAATAATATTGTAATCTTGATGTTTGAAACTCAGCAAAAGAAACGAGATGACAGAAGTAAGAGAACGAACAGGACTACCGCTGACACGTAACTGGACTAATTTCAAAGGAATACATGTTAATATACAAACGCACCAATAGACCACGTCCACCAGTGACTCAATATGTTAGACCTATTAGTGATGTTCTTTGAAATGACATTTCACTGTTTAACATGTGGGCTTTTCAAAAATAAATAGTTGCGATCCAGCGGTAGTACCATCCGTTCTCTCCCTTCTGCCCGTTCCTTTGTTGCGCGCTGCTTCAAACGTTCAAATGATCAGTCACGAACTCGCCCAACTACCAGTTTTTCTGAATTACTGCAATACACCATGCAGCCGTGAAAGTTAGTCTTGCCAGCACACTGTTGTGGCAAAACTAGTAGACATACACCATATTTAGATGTCTAACTGCAAGTATAAATCGAAAATAAGCCACATTAGCGGTATTCAGGCTTTCCTTCGTGAGTGCTCAAATGCAATGTGCACCACGAATATTTTTTCATTCGATACTACTACTACTACTACTACTACTACTACCACCGCCTACCTACCTACCACCACTAATACTACTAATACTACTAATAATAATAATAATAATAATAATAATAATAATAATAATAATAATAATAATAATAATAATAATAATAATGTTTACGCTCACTGCGGGGCAAATGCCTCTCCCACTGACATCCAATTATCCTGGTCCTGTGCTAAACTGCGACCACTTTATCCCTGCGAACTTCATTTCATCTGGCCACCTAACTTTCTGCCGCCCCCTGCCGCGGCCGTTTTCTGTAGGGATCCACTCTGTTACAGTTATTGACCAACAGTTATCTCGTCTTCTCATTGCATGCCTTGCCCATGTCCCTTTCTTCTTTTTTATTTCTACTGAGATATCCTTAGCACGCATTTTCCCCCGAACCACTCCGCTCTCGTCTTGTCCCACGACGTTATACCTATCACTTTGCGTTCCATAGGGACCATGAGGCTGAGATAATTAGAAGAGTAAGGGCTGGGGGGGGGGGGGGGGATGCATTCGGTAGGCATTCTCGGATAATAAATAGCAAAAAAAAAGAAAAACTTACCATTATCTCTCGAGAGGAAAGTGCATAACAACTGCATCTCACACTTACCTACGGGGCAGGGACTTGGGGGCTCACTAAAAGGGTTCAACTCAGACTGAGGACGACGCAGCGAACGATGGAACAGCTATTCATTTCCGCGTAAATACTGAATATTGGGCCAGCGAAATGGCGGATTGAGAGACCTCGGCTGATTCGCTGGAGGGGCTTTTCTTTATTTTTTTTTTTGTGCAGGTTAATGTAGTCGAAGGCCGCCAGGCATAGTGTTTTTTTTTTTTTCCCTTTACCGTTACCTTCGTGTGACGTCCAACAGGATCAATCGGGGACGTTGAGGGTCGGTGTACGTCGGCTAACGTAATTTACCAGGCCCTCATCGCAAAATCAATTTATCATTTCCTAAATGCGTCAGACAGAATCAGAAAAACAAGTCCGCTCAACAGCCTATGTGGTGTGTTTATCGCTGGCGCTTTTATAGGAGCAGCCATCAACCGTAAGCGCACGACAAAAATAAAATGTGATGAAGTCAGATGATGCGTACTTGCCGTGAAAGCAACATTTGCTGATGGCGCAGAGGTTCTCGCCAATAAAGTAGATCACATGTACAGCTCAAGCTACCCTTCGCACGATCTCTTGTTTTGACGGTGTAATTACGCGCGACGCGGCAGCGCTTGCATTCTCTTTAAAGGCCCAATATTTACTCGTACAGCAAATGAATGTGATGTGAGGCTATTATGTTCTCACGGATCTGCAGCATAAAAGCAGGCCATCTTTTCTCTTTTGCTTTCGTTTCACGTCTTGTACCGCATAAAGTATCATAACTTCTCCCTCTCAATTTCGCGATATGTGAGACGTACTGATAAATTGGCGCGAATATAATCATGTGTGTCCTCCTTGTAAGCCGTTAGGTTAGGTTTTATAGCATTGCGCTACTGCGAATCAACCTAAAGCGTTCAACGAGCAGGTTGGACCTATGAACCAATCACTCATTGACCCACCCAAAAGGTAGGCCTATATAGCGCTTTAGTTATTTGATGACATAAGGGACAATTACGCAATTAGAAACGAATAATCACTGCTCTAGAAAAAAGAGTTCGGCGCAATTTGAAAATATACAGGCTCGGCAACGGCTTCACAGAGGCCCGCCTTTTCGCGTTTTGTAATAATTACCAGCTTTATAGCATGAACAGATAAATACATGTGATCAGAATTACTTTATTACTGATCGTATGCACTTCTAAACGCAGAGGCGTTTGCCTGTTCCAGAGCTGTCACTTCAAAGCATTATCTTTGAGTGAACATGTCGCTGACACGGCACGTTAAAAGGATGTAGTGAGAGTTATAAATCCACGTTCTTGCCTTGCTTGCAAACCTGTGCAAAGAAGATTCTAGTGCAATGGCTCCCTGACTCATATTTAGTTTTGTCACGACGAGCAGGAAGTGACATCTCAAACCAGCAATAGTAACTCTTGTATTGAAAAAGAAACGCACAATGACAGGAGTGTTGTAGACTGAAGTGAGGAGTGCCTCGGATTCAAGTTGTAGACTAGTGACCGCTTAGAGAACAACGAGAAGCCGTGTCAGCACATTCCTCGAAAAAAGAAAGTTGACGGTTCAATAAATAAAAAAAGACATATTCTCATTCTCAGTGCTTGTGTTAATTCCATAGCTAAAAATGCCGTGCAAATAAAGGCGCGAATGCGAACCCTTAGTCAAACACTTTCGACAGCGGGACGGTTAAGGTCAAACGGGCGTAAATGTCAGACTGCACAGTCCGCAAACACGAGAGCACAAATGTTAAAACTCTCCTCTGAAGAGGAGGTGCTCAAGTGGCTATTTTAGAACAGCTTCGTCCACCGCCCCTTGATAGAAGTGCATACATATAAAGTCGATTCTTGATCTCTTCACTTTTACTTTGTTCCATTCTCCGAGCCCACATCCTTCGAAGAATACCGGAGAGTTGAGCGAAGGGGAAGCCCGGGAGAACTTCTTTTCTTCATCGCCTTTGCGATCTTTGAGTTCGAGTCGATAGCAGCGTGGCGCTAGAAATTCGAACCCGAAGGAGCAAATTTCTCGCTCACAAGGCGCCTACGGGCGCTCTGGAAGCATGTCCTCCTGCTCCCGTTCACCCCGACTCGCCTAGCCTCCAAGTTACAGAGGGGCGCTGCCCCGACAGAAGAGACCGACCGGCGCAGCGTTTCGATTTTCTGGAATTCGATTTCACCTTCTCCGCATCGACCCAACTGACGCTCTCTCTAGACGTGCTTAGTGACCGCTCGGCCAGTATTTTACTCCATTCTTCTTTATTGTCCTTACACCGTCTGTGTTGCTTCTTCTTTTCATTTTATGGCACCTGCCTCTTTATCCTTTGGCGACGCGGGTTAGACAGTGAAACAAGTTGCGTTCGGCACAATGCGCTTCTGAAGGCGCCGACGAAGATAACTTTAGATCGACGACGAAAGCGAACAAAACGAGTTAAGGAAAAGAAGGAAAAACAAACGAAGTCGGTACAGGGACAAGCCGAGGAAGCAAGCTCCCGCGAGGATAGATGGAGCGTGAGTTCTCGCTGGTTGGCTGGCCAGCCGGCCCACTGCGCACTACGTATTGCAAAAGTGAAACACGAGCATGGTTCAGAATATGTTTGGACCGTGCGCTGGTGCTGCCGTCCGCTCGCCGGCCCGCTGTTGCTTTCAAATCGCCATTGCAACGCGTTTCATTTCTTGTTTTCCGTTGTTCCCTACGCCATGCGCTTTTAGCTCTCTTCTTCCTTCTAGTTTTTCAAAGGCAGCCTGTCTTCCGTTCTAAGTGCCATTCGCGACCAGCAGATGTAGCGAAGCTCGTGAGAAATTCACGTTGTACGATGAGAAGCAATAAAGTTTCGCTCGTATCGCCTAGCCTTCTTCACGCATCGCCCGGGCCAGCGTCGACCTTTCAAGGACGGTTTTTATTGAAAAAATTCCGTTCGTGTTTCCTCTCCTCTCTACCGGCGTCTGCGTCTTGTGAGGACAGCCAGCTCCAATGTTTCACGGTCCCCGGAATGCTGCTCTGCCATCTGAGCTTAAGCAAGACACAAAACTGCCAACCGACGAGCGAATAGGTCGCACTGCCGAACGCCTTTCCGAGCTGAAGCCAGAGAAGCTACGCGCATCTGTCCCAGGCCGAGCTCGTTACAGGGTGAAAAACAGGGACAACTTTCAGAACGAACGATGTTGTCGCTCGCCTGGAATGGTTCAGAACTCGAGGCTTCGTCCTCGTTTATCGTTTAACACAAACGGAACATACGGTAAGCAGAGTTGTAGCAATGTGCGAGCTGTCGCCTTGTGTCTGCTGCGTGCGTAGCGGACACAATGTACTGAGCTGGCGTATAGGTCTCTATGGGCTAAGAATTGTGCGCCAGAGGAGAAAATATGAGGGCAGCTCTGAAGGGAAGTCGCGGGGCTGCGGAATCGAAACGACGCAACGTGGACCCATCATCATTGTCCAAGGAATGCTAGGTAGTCACAAAAGAAGAGCTTCGCCTTCTTCGACAGTTTGAACGCAAGCTACCAAGGACGTTCAGGCTTTTCGGTTGAGGACACTGTCATGTTTTCTCCTTTTCATTGAGGACATTCGATTGACTCGAAAAATTTTCTTTTTTCTCTTTCTGATACCTATTTTTTTTACATTGCAACGTTTGGAAGAAGCGGCGATCAAAAACGACGTAAAGCAGATCCTCGACACTGATTTCGGGGGCGTATCTGTAGCTATGACAGATGCGGTACTGGTCGGTGACGTAATAAATTTTCACAACCTATGATCTTCACTTTGTACCCAAAGCTTCCCTAAAGAAAGTTGTGGCTTTCAGTCTGCATATAAGGCTGCCTTATAGTGCGCCTTGCATGGTATCCAGTGTTAGTACAGGGAATTTTTTTTTGTACAAAGATTCAAAACAACTTTCTTGCCCCTGTGTTACGCCTTTTCTCCTAAACAAAAGTGCCTGGACGGTTACATTTCAAACTTCACTTGTATCAACATCTTGTGTACAAACATGTGTCGTAAAGCTGCATGACAAGTATTAGGAATTCATTCATCTTTCTTTCTGATGTACAATTCTATGTACTATGAAGAACCGTAATAGCGAGGCATTTCCGAGAACATACTTCTTAGGATTCCGCATTTCTCGAATGTCGTTCTCAAAGTCAATAAGCAGATTATAGATTCTAGCTCACTTCAATGCAGTTGTCTCAATATTGCTTTCGAGTCATGTATTACTAAGTTACTCGCAGAAAATGTGTAGCCGATGCTTGCACTAGTAATTGGAACCGAAAGGGCACCACCATTTCTCGACATTTGGTCAGCTAAAATTTTTATTTGCTCTAAAGTCCCGCGTTTCATTATAATAAAGGGAGCCTTATTGGCAAAACATATCGCTTATGGAAAAGCGTAAGACAACTCTCCAACCAGTGAAAGTTAAAAAAAATGTTCAGAATGTGAAAGTAAACATGAAAATGCCAAGTGTACAAGAAAGCTTTAAATGAACCGTTCTTGAACAGGTGCATTAGTGTTGTCGTTCTCTTTGATTGGTATTTTGTTTAAGAACCAGTGAAAATCAGTGATGACATTCAAGCCGTCTCACTTGGGAGTTAATTGCTTAGTCAGCTCATCCGTTAATTCTTCGCCTTTGCCAACCCAGAAGCAGGGGCAATTTTTAACGAAGAGCAAACGCGTTCTTCTTTTTTTTTTTTTTGTCATCGTCAAGAAGTTTCACATTGTCGCCTGTGTTTAAGCAACATGGTGTTAGCACAAACGCTCCGTACGTTCCGCCTTCTTTCAATAATAAGACGCGTTAGTTCTTTAACCGCAATGTTAAACAATTACGGGCGCTCTCTGCGATTCCCGAGGCTGTCAAGGCAAATACGATGTTACCGGCCGCTGAATCGGAATTTGCGCTGCGGAAGAAACACAAAGACGCAATGCAAACTCGCAGAGAGCGAGATCGTGTGAGGCGAAAACGCGAGTGACGTCTGCTAGAGGCAGAACAAGTTGCTGCGCAAAGGTTCAGAAGCCCTTTCCCTCCCTCCAACCGCCCCCGCATCCCCCTCCGCTCCGACATTCTTGGAGAAGTCACAGCGAAAGGTGGGACTAAAAAGAAAATATCGAGCGAAGGAGCAGATAACAGAAAGGAATCGGCGAAGGAAAAAAAAAAGAAAAAGAATACTTTCGAGAAGACGATCACGGAGGCGCAAACTAGCAGTCTCTGTCACCCTTAACCTGATTAGGGAACCACCTAGGCCTAGTCGGCGGCCATTTTGAAGAGGAAATTTGATTACGTCACGCCCTGCCGTGCTTATTGACGCGCAGCCGCACTGAGGCGAACCAAGCAAAAAGAGAAGCGATCGAAGTTACTCTCCGCGAAGGAGAAAAAGAAAGGAAGGAAGGAGGGAAATAAAATGGCACGTACGTCTTTTGAGATGTGTAGAATATCAGAAATAACGAAAAAAAAGTGTATGAGCGTGTGATCTAATAAAGTGAAGAATTAGCGATTATGGACTGCAGTTGTGGTTAGCGGTTTGCTTCGCTTTATGCTGGGTTGCATGCGGCGCATATATACATACGCGGAAGTGTATCGCTCTGTTTCTCAGGCACTGGTTCTTGTAACAAGCATTCAGCTCACCCCCCCCCGCACTCCCTCGTCAGGCAACAGACATAACGCAAACAATATAAGCCACATGGAAGAGTGGTTCATCCTCGATTGTGCTAACCCATACATATTGTGCTAACCCTTACTGCATACATAACCCATACGTACATACTCTCTGCTCTGGCGGGAACTAAGATAACGTCAAGGGCATTGCGTTATGTGACTGTGTTGTCCCACGACCGCGGAACAGCTCAGAGTCTATGTTGCCTAAGCATCTTGTTACACATCATGAGCTATAGGGCAACCGTAAATGTGCAGCTCACTGTCACAGCTCATGTTGTCCAATGTTGCCTCGTTCGCAGTTGATATACAGAATAGTGCATACCAACTATGAATTCCTCAACGTAGAAGTGAATGATACGTTATTAGAGAGGGGGCTGACTCGTACTACATTTATCAAAGCTTTTCAGTCGGCTTTGTGTAGCGGCCCACATAGTTGTACCGCTGCTCGCTTAGCTGCAATAAAGAAGCGGCCCATGAGGCGCACAGTATTAGCAATGCAAACTTTGTTAAATGAGCACATTTTTTTCGCATGCACTCAAAAAGAAAAACAGAAATATTCCGAAATCCAGGAAAGCTCATTCAATCTCTCTCTGCCAAGGCTGAACGCGTTCACGTGGTGATGCTTGGGCGCTCATCTGTCGCTTGATTCAAGAAACAGCACTATGCACCGGAGGGCAGCGCAAATTCCTTTAAGGAACGCATTGGCCGTACGATTTGCTAACAGCAATGTGCGGTGAACATAGTAGGCTATTTTTCTTTATCGGTTGAGGAGGTTGCACCACCGAGGATAAGGGCTGTTCAGTGAACTACTTGCACTACATTCTAGAGCAAAAACATGCAAAAGCCAGACCACCCGTCTGCGAACTATTGGGTGTTTGATGCCCTCACCACGTCTCTGTATGGAGTCTGTGCACTCTGGATGAGGTACTTCAGTAAGGACGGTTGCGAAAGCGTCTATTTGCGAAATGCTATTTGTTCTCGCAGCACTTTGGAAACCCGAACTCTTGTTTTATTTCGGGTCCACGAGCCCCCGAAGTTATCCGAATAGAGGCTTTTCGGCTTGAGTGAGTGATGTAGTAACATTTTGAAGCCTTGATGAACAAACAGCAATTCCAAGACCTGAATGCTAAATGAGACGCAAAGATTCAAACAGAGCGCTCCGTTTTAACTTGAGTTCGATCATCTACTATGTGCGTCTACCTTGTCTCCATTTCAACAACCGAACCTCGTACGCGGGTTTCCTCTTGTTTCTGCAATAATTTTATTAGAGCTGTTTTGAATGCCATAGTTTTCAACAAGGACTTAGAACTCACTTCTTAAGAATTCAGTGACGTTAGCCGCAGAAAATTCCAGGCTTAGCACTCAGGTATGAAATATAAATTGATCGGCTTTAATTTTACGAGAGAAACACTTCGACATGCTTACCGAAGCGCTCATAGAGAATTTGGTTCCAGAAATGGATAACGCCCATGATGCACTATTTTTTTTTATGCAGCGAACTACCACGCAGGCGGGGTTTATTAAAGGCTGCTAGTCTAGTCATTCCATTGAAGTAAAAAAAAAATCCGTAACATCCAGCACCAACAATTGAGATTACGTAATACGACTTATGTCTACAACCGCAGCGAAGCTTTTATTCAATACGTTTCTGATAAACAGATGGCTAATCTTTATTAAAGCGCATGTACGAACCCAAAGATGATTGCATTAGTAGGTACGATTCATTTTCACTACTATATCACGACTATCAGCGTTACAGGTTAATGAAACTTATCTATTAATGAATGTTACAGCCCGGTGCCCGAGAAGGTGCACTACAACGTAATGTATATTTTACTATGTGTGTATTTTTACTAGAAATTTCTTTTTCTCGTTAACAGCTCTGCCTTCCGCAAAACTTCTCTCTCTATCTCTTACTATAGGCGTACGGTACTGACGAAGCGCTCTTAGTTGTTTCTACTTGGGTATTCTTAAAAACATTAAAAAATTCATCTTCTTATTATCTCTCCCGAGCCTGTACTTAGAATATTTATTTTAATAAATATAGGTTCATGTGGACAAATTCAGGTAAATGCATACCTTCAGCAATGCGCTTTTCAAAGCTACGCAGCTATATATAAAGGAATGAATCATTAATGTGTTTCTGAAGTAGGATTCATTCGAAGCCTGTGATGATTTTCTGCCCCAGTCATTTTATGTTGAAGACAACGAAATATTTTGTTCACTGCATAGGCCCTGTGCTGAAGTGCTTTTTGCCTATGCGTTTGGATGCTTGAGGTAGCTTCCATGGGAAGTTCGCGTGCTTGTTTTATTTTATTATATTTGCCTACACGTGTGCATAGATTAATATATTAGTACGCTTGCGCGAGAAGCAAATGTTAAATACTTAATTCGCTAACTACATTACCGGTCTCCTCTTGGTTGTGTAGGAAGAATTATTTGGTGACGTCTCTAGTTATGGGTGACTTGGCTTAGGCAATCTAGCTAAAACCTGATCTTCCCGTTTCACGGATGCCTTATAACTAAAGAACGACTTTTTTTGTCATTAGTTATTCTGGCTCTCTCTGCCTTTTTTATATATGCAAAATATGATCGGTGTCGCAGAGTATCTCATTAAAAATTTACAAAGCTCATGTTGTAAAAGAAAACTGTAGTCAAAAGAAAAGATGAAGGAAAGGTCGAATAAAACACGATTTAATTACCTGCTTTAGAAAGATTTTGCGTGAGCTCTTCGAGGGAATACAGTTTCTTTCCGTGAGGCAGTGACAGGAGTGAATGCGAAATTAAGCCACACGAGCACGCTCGCGAGCGACCCTTAGTCTAATAACGGCAGCACGAAGAAGCATCCCGGGACCACTCTTGTTTTGCTTATATATTAACCACTTCTTAAACATTGGAAACACCAGACACTTTATTATTAACGCTGGTGACAGCAACACATTAATGACATCAAGAAACCTAAGTGGTGCACTTCTGAAGGAAAAACGAAATGGTAAAAGAAATTAACAGCCTACTCTACTGCCATTTCTTTTGTAATAAATGCTACTAAGACAAAAGCCGTTCTTTTTAGACCCAAGAGTCGTAAAATTCATAAAGAAGTAGCGCTCGAGTTTCAGGATTCACATATTCATTTAGTAGCTACAGCTAAGTGTTTAGGTGTTCTTATTGAAGAGCATAGGTCACGGGACCTTCACGTAGAAGATACGGCAACTGAATTAGCTCGAGCTGCCGGTATATTGTGTAAAGTGCGTTATTCATTTCCCACAAGCGTGAAACATCATATACGCAACGCCTTATTCATGCCAGTTTTAAGTTACTGCTACCTAGTATGGGGCACTACAACTGCTTCTAACATTAGTAAAAGACACATAATACAAAAAAAAAGCCTTTCGAGCTATTGCAAATGATTTATACGAAAACCAACTAAGCTCTTTTCCGCGAGTTGCATTTGGTTTCTCTTCCACACCTTTGTGAATGTATCCTCATTATAAGTTATGAATTAGAGCTCAGAAAAGATACTATTCCCTTAAAACTGTCGCTCAATTGTCACTGAAAGTGAATACACGTGACACTCGATTTCGCGAAATGAAGGGGGGGGGTTCCGCGTTGCAGAACTTATTATGGGGAGCAAAGATTGGTGCTTGCAGTTAGCACATCTTCTAAATAAATAAGTTACGACGCGTGGGCACCATATCGGCTTCAGTTTTTGTGTGCTGCGGAGCTTGTATCATTTCTTTAGATTTTATACTTGTCACAAAATCGTGCCCACTACGTCGAAGATACCGGCATCGTATCCGAGACGACACGCCGAAATCAACCCAACAAAGAAAGAGACGGTCCGTGCAGTGGAGCGAAAGTGTCAACGCGCTTAACGACTGGCCGAAGCGTAGGTGGCGTGATTCATGAAAGGTTTTTCGACCGGGCTAGCCGGTGCAGATCCATAATGAATTACAGCGCGTTCTATGGGCCTACAAAACACTCTGTAATTCATTATTGTGGATTAGTGATTCTAGCGAATTGTGGAATCTACGAGAGACCAGCAGTCTGTCATCAGTGAGATGTTGTGACACAGTGAAAAGAAAGAAGATGTTGAACGAAGCTGCTCCGCAGACCAACCGTCAAGCTTCATGTTGAGGAGGCACTTCGAATGGCCCTGGTGAATAGGCCTCTTTCGGTGCTCTATTCTCTATTGTCATGTATGATCTTGTGCATTTGGTGTCAGATGGTTTCTTGTTATGTTGTATCCTATTTATGCTTGTATTTTGAACAGCCGCGTTTGAGGACGTCTGTGAACTGCCTGTTTAATGAGAATATACTTGTTTTGTTTTGATCACCCTTGACACTGACTCGGACTTTGAACTACTGCTGGCATTTTTCTAGTGCACTAGAGCGACCTAAAACTTAATTGCCTCAGCTTTCGTGGGGTCATTTTCGGGGAACTTATGCGTCGGTTGTTGGAATCTTTCCCGGCGATTGCCTCCCGCGTCTCTCAGCTCGGGATAGGCGACACACTTCACTTAACACTTCCTGTATTATGACCTAAGCTTTCGCTTTTGTCAACACGTTGTAACGTGTTAGTTTGGGAATATTGAATTTCTTTTTTCACGTTGTTATTTTCTGGTATTACTTTTTACATTGTTGTTGCTCGATTACGTTACTTGTGTATTATTAGCATTTATTGTACTGCCGTCTGTGAAGTGCTATGGTCAGTGGACGTTGTCGAGCCACTTTCAGAGGCTTTTCATTCACTGCCCACAGCATCACTGTATGCTATATCTACATGTTGAAAATAAACTGAAACTGAAACCGAAGAACCGAGTTCTTCGTCGTTTAAGAGTTCTCGCCCAAGCATGATCACAGCCATTTCGATATTTGTTCCAGTGACTTGCGCAGCGCGACAAAGAGGGTCAAACACAACACGTAGATTTTACTATACTAACGTTGCCCCGCCACGGTGGTCTAGTGGCTAAGGTATTAGACTGCTGATCCGAGGGTCACGGGATCGAATCCCGGCCGCGGCTGCTGCATTTCGATGGAGGCGAAATGTTGAGGCCCGTGTACTGTGCGATGCCAGTGCACGTTAAAGAACCCCAGGTGGACGAAATTTCCGGAGACCTCCACTACGGCGTCTCTCATAATCAGAACTGGTTTTGGGACGTAAAACCCCAGAAAACAACAAAACAACTATACTAACGTTGATAATGAGGCACGGGACATCGTGCGCCGCAGATTCGTGTCCCAGCCGCATACATCATCACCCCAAAGCCATCTCGCAAATCTCCTCTTTAATCGCGTCGCCACCTCCCCAGCCATACAATGTATTGCCACGTACGCCCCACAGCCGGCTCGCAATAATGCATACACTCACGCACGCCAGCGTGGGCGCCTCCCACTGTATGGCGTGCCTGGACCTCACCGCCGGCGTCCCAGAGAGGGCGACCCACTGATTTCTCCTTACGCCGCAGCCCATAGGAATACGCAAAAAGCCGCATCGGAACGCGCGGGAGGAGCTCTTCGCGAAACAAAAGGTACAAACTCAACCACGAAGGCAGGATCCCCGACGCAGCGGCAGCGTTTCTGACGAACGTGACTCGAATTCTCCGAACGGATGTACATAAAGACGTGCACAATGGCGACATTGGTCTAAGGCGTCTAAGGCCCGCTGGCTGCCGCGCGGTGCGTCGGCTACCCAAGAAATGCACGAAATCTGGAGACCTCAATGCGAGCGTGCGCCCCTGCCGGAGAAGGGACCTCGCGACGGCTTCTATCGGGGAACCGTAAGACGAGGTGCGTCAGAACTCGCAGCGCCTGTACGCGATGCCTGATCCTTCCCCCGGCTGTAGCGAGTGTGTGTATAAAGCGTGGCGTAATAAAGCGACACGGTGCCGGCAGGAGCAGTCGGGCCGGATTATTGTTCTGCTCCATCTTATTCACGGTGACAGCGTAGGCGCTCCCCGAATTAGGCGACAGCGCTGCTTGGCGTTTTGCCGGGAAAAGGCTTGTCGTGCTTGAATCGCGAGTGCCGCGATACCTACCGTTGTACACGTCTTCGGGGCTCGTTTGGCGATGTGTCGCAAGAATATGGAAGGGGCCAGCCAGTATGACGGGGAAGGTTTTACCCGGCAGATACCTCGAAGTGTGTCGACATTGCGAAGATTACGCAGAGATGTCACTGTGCAATAGTACAGCGCGCGCGAGCACACGTCCACGGGCAAGCACACGCACGCGTGTACCGAACGTTGAGCAACACGCGTTCGCACGCGGGAATAAATCTCCAAATCGTAATTCCTATATTTTGTTGCATCATTTCAATTTTCGCAATAAACAGAGCAGGAATAGCCGTGAATTATCATCGACCGAATGCATTTGACAAATATTGAAGTCATGAACGATTTGCTGACCATCGAGTCTACACCGCAGCTGTCAACTCCCGGCTTTAGTTTCGTAACATTACACGCTCGGAAATAAAAAGAAAAGAAACAATACTCTGTAAACGTCGGTGAAAGCTCAGCGAAAAGAGATGCGGCGAATGAAGCTCATAAAAAATTCAGGCTTATCCCTGGGAAGCGACACACAGATAACACATAGTACGCACAAATAAAAAAGGACTGCAGGGAAACTGAGTGCGAGAACTTTCGATTTTCTTTTATTATTGGAGGAGACAAAGTTTCAACCGCAGGATGCAGTGAAAAGCAAAATTGCGACACCCCACACCCATCCTCCCTGTCGCAAAGACCGCATGGCCGCGCGTCCGCTAAAGATTGATGAGCTACTGGAAAACACGTTGCGCTTCCCATGTCTTGTCTTAGGAAACCGCAAAAAAATGCGCAGCGCAAGCGAAAGAAAACAGCGGTCTTTTCCAATTCTGCGCGGTTCCTCAATATCACATCTTCTCTCTTTCTTTTTACTTCGAACGAAAGCCGCGACGCAAGGAACGTTATTTTCGAGGAGCCCTGAACGAAAGGAACCTACTGTCGCGCATAACGTGCGAAGACTGCGTATAGCAGGCCTCGCCAGATACGCGTTTCTGTTTCATGATGTCTTCTAGCTGTGAGGCTTGATTTCGCCAGGACGAACGTGCTCATGCCGCAAAACAAAGTAAGGAAACTGCTCGGGTCAGCAACCGCGATGACAAAGCGAGAAGTCAAATTGACAGCAGTCCTGGGTTTCTCACAGCGGCGTTCTCCGCCTTGTGCGATAACGCAGGAATAGAGTTGCTTTAAAGTCGTTATCGTTTATATCAAGTCAGGAAATAGATGATATCATCACCCTAATGTTACTTTAATAATAATAGACCATCGAAGGAAGCTTTCTTCTAACGTTAGCAAAAAAATTAGAAGTCAAAGAAAATGTCAGTGAACAACCAAACAGATGAAGTACAGAAAAACTCGATCGTGATAACGGTCTTTCGGTAAAGCTCTTGCAAGATCCAGACAAACGATATTTGTTTGTAATTTAAAATACACCCAAGGGTTCCCGTATGAGGGTGTCACGGTGAGGGTGTCACGTATGAGGGTGTCACGGGTGCCCCGTATGAGGGTGCGCATGGCGGTAAGGCGGAGGGGGTCTTGCACATATGTATACACAACCCCTGCGCTCAAATTTCAACTACCATTAGGTGTTGATTTCTAGGGTATTGCGTTCCAAAATCAGCTATGATTATGAGGGAGGCCGTTGTGGAATGCTCCTGAAATTTTGACCACCTGCGGTTTTTGGATCGCTACGCCCTATGCGCGTCATGTGTGAAAGCAACTGAACACATCCTTGCAAGAGAAACTTGAAACATAACTGAAATTGTAGTCAGGATATAAAATATGGCTAGCTAAAATGAACACACAAACAAGATACACAAAAATAATCAAAACGAGCAGCGGGTAGGTGCAATCATACCTTAAGATTATACCACACCGATATAATACGTCTCAGTGCGTATATACGGCCATTGGTATCGATATTGAATCCTCCAGACCTAATCATATTGTTGTAACAAGATTCGAAAAAAAAAATGGCAACTTAGTTTCAGTTAGTATGTATAACAGCCGTTCATTCAATTCGCTATTGTGCGGCGTATGATATTGCAAAAGGAGGTGAGCGGAAGGTTATGTGTTTTGCTTTGTTACCCGGGTCGCAGCTCGAGAAGGCTACAAATATGGCGAAAACAAGCAATCGTGAAGCGTGGGATGATGATACACCAATGTAATAAAGTCGGGCGAGCAAAGTGGCACCGACGTGATACTGGTGACAACACGGCACGTTGTTATTTTTAACGCTGTGTCGCTCGTGAAGCGCGAGTAATCCAGATAGATGAAGCGAACAACGCGGTTTTGCAGAGATTCAATGTTGTTGAGGACGTATGCTTGATCTGGATGACAGATGGCATGTTCAATTTTTGGAAGGATCACTGTTATATCAGCGAGTTTTCTTTTTTTTTTAAGTGTTGGTGCATGCACGTTGTTATGCTTAAGAAGAGCCAATTCTTAGCTTATGCAAAGGTTGTCTTCGTATGGCAGTGCCAAGGTAAATCAAACTGAATGTGAACGCCGAGGCACATGTAAAGTGACACAGACTCAAGGCAAGTTACATACAGACAGGTTATATACAGAAGCATGTTATTTTTTTTATGCTTGAGGCCGCGCAAAGGCAAGCTTAACTTCGAATACAGATTTTATGCTTGAGATAGATGATGATGATGATGATGATGATGATGATGATGATGATGATGATGGGTGGAAGGCAAAGGGGTTAACCGCAAGGAAAAATACCCAGTTTGCTACCCTGCACGGGGGAAGGGTTAAGGGGAGAGAGAAAGGAAAGGGGGAATGAGAGAGAGAGGAGTGTTAGCTGTAATAGTAACAGTAGAGCTACAAAGTGAGAAAGAATTGCAATTTCTGCAGATTTCTGCAGCTGGTAGGCTTAGTCGAGCTGCACGGCACCCATTAGAAATATGCTGGCCCGAAAACTGCCATACATTACATGAGAGCGAGAGAGAGAAAAAGGGAGGAATAAGTAGGGAAGCAAGGAAACACAGCGAGGTTAGCTAGACGAATTTTGTTTGGACAGGAAAACCCCTGCTCGAAATGACGGTGTTATTAATGTCATGCGTACAGGTTTTTCATCTAGTTGACAAGAAATTGCATTTAACCTATCGGGTTCTTTCTATCCGGTGAAATCAGAAGCCCCCTATAAGTGTTCTTAGGTTGCGCATAAAAAGAAAGGAATTCTGGTCGAGACGCTAGCCGTAATGTAAACACAGAATGTGTCAGTCTGGCATCGATGCGGCAGTGATTATCATCGGTTTTGTTCTCCATTAATCAGCGCACTAATCGGGAGCGGCGATGCCGCTAGCGAAGCACCCATACGCAGTTCGTTCATCAGTTCGGAGCGAGGAATGCCTGAATAGCGGCTCCCTTTGTGCACCTAATGAAAGGACGCGCATTCACACGAGAAGTGCGTGCTCATTTCACTGCGCCATACGAATGTTCGCGCCGGCATCGGCTCGCCCGGATCTGAATTGCTGCGCGAAACAGTTTCCCATTATATTGCATGCAGTTATTCAATATCGAGCTGCAATTTCACGGGGATCTTTTTCGAACGAATGCGGCGCTATCGTTGTTTACGTGAGCACGCTGTAAACGCAGGTTTCCGCGCTTCTTATTCCACATTGATGCGTTTTCCAATAGCATTTTCCACCTCGCAAATCCGCCGGGCAGCGATAGTGTGATTTTCTGCAGATACCCTAGAGAAAATACAGTACCAGCCGCGAAGTTGAGTGCGAAAGGTCCTTCTTGTTTTTTTCAGATGTATACCCAAATGTTTAGTCATGTAAGAAGCCGCGACGTATGTTACGAAAACATCTGTTCCATGTCATCCTACGCAGGCTATTTTCGAAGTGTCCGACCTATTGTCATTATAATTTTTCAATGGTATATGACACTCATGTCAAGATAGGTTCAGCGCCTCTGAACGAGCTAGCTAAATGTTAACCAGCGGGCTCTTTCTACCCACTGTCTACTTTTTTCTCTCTCGAAATACTAATATCTAAAACGTGGCGCCGCTCACATAGGCTCTAAGAAACCGAAGAGCGTGAAAACAAAACAAAACAGGGCCTCGGGGGACATGAAACTTTAAAAAATGCAGCCGGGAAAAGAAGAATAAAGAAAAGAGGAAGACAAAATGTCTTTCCCTCCCGTTTCGCGTCCCCTCCTTTGTCAGACATGACAGAGGCGCGCCGGAGCAAACAACCGCACAGAGAAAGACAATCGACCAACGACGCCCACACGCTATTCGAGGCACCAAAACCCGAAACGGGCAAGCAAACAAACAGCTAAACACATAAGCATAAACAGCGCGCGCGCGCGCGTGACATCGACTCGTGATCGATGCATAGTGCTGAACAAAGCGTTCCAATGCAGACGACACTGGCTGTCTAGCGACGCCTCGATATCCCGAATCCGACCGAGCCGTATCAATGATCCGAAGGGCTTTGCCTAACTCGCTTCTCTTTTTCTACGTCCTACTCCTTTTCTTCCGGTTCACCTTCGTGTTCCATTCCTTCCTTATATTGTTTGGGGATACACACATACCTATAGCTGCCGTGGCCCGTGTCTCGTGGGAGGAGAAAAGCCACATAACCTCTGTAAGGACTCACGCTAACCCTACGTCGCACCCCTTTCCTTCTCATTCACCCGATCGCTACCGCGGATAGACCCCGGTGTATTCACTCCTGACTCGGTCGAGCTTTCAGCCTTGCTCCCTGCGTGGCCGCGTGCTTTTGTGGCTGCCTTGTCATCGCTTCTTTTTTTTTTTCCTTTCCCACATAACGCTGTTGCTGTCGCCGCTATCTATCTGTCTCCGGCGATTTCTTCCTGCATTCTGGCGGCGGCAAAGCGCTGTGCTGGTCCACCGACACGACAATGACGATGACAATGGTGATGTCGATGCTATCCGGCGTGTCTGCATGGCATTCTCGCCGCATTGGGTGCCGCAGGAGAGCTAGCTTCGGGCGGTATTGATTGAGCAATGCGGCCGCCTGCGACGACAAATCTCCTCTCTTTTGTTACGCAAAAATGGTCAGGTTCACTCAGCTCCAATAGCGGATGTTTTGTATCGCTATTTTCCTTCTTATTTTTCTTGTCTTCTGAGATATCCCTTACTTTCAAACACCCCAGAAAAACTCGTAGGCAATAGGGGGCCACCAACGATCGGACGCCTTTGATCGCAAGGTGGTCGAAGCCTCTTCAGATGACAACAAATTAGTTGTTTAATTTCGGAACCATTTTGAGTCAAATTTGGTCATCGACTGATGTTACGCAATACGAAATGGCGTCAAAATATCGACTCACTTGCAATGCCCGACATTTAATATTAGAGCCCGCTTTATTAAACGATAAAGACTGCGTAGATTGTGTGGGTGCTGCATGAAACCGCAAGCGATAAGCCTGTTGTCCATAAATCCAATGCTGAAGCAACATTAAGATAACATTATAGCCACATTTACGAGGGTTCTTAGCTGTGGTAGATGGTTTACGTATACGTTATAGCGAATCGGCGTAAACGACGGGACACCGAAAGAACAAATAGGACACCGCGCCGCAGCGCCACACCCGTGCTCAATATCTCAAATTTCATTTTATGAGTGACCAGTTTCTCAAGGCAATCTACAATTATCAGCGACTCTATCCCATTTACCACTTATCGATTAATGTTCTTAAAATTTATAAAAGCTTCCAATGCACTCGATAAAAGTCAAATAAAAGTTACTCAGTCAATGAATCATCAATGAACGAATCATAAAAGAAAACTTGATTCAGTAATTCCCGCCTCCCATCTAAAGCGCTAGAGAAGAAGGTAGGCTAACTCTGATCGTTTGACCTCATCGCGAATTACCTATAAGAGAGGTCATCACGTCTTTATTCCACCCTTCGGAGAGCTACGTTGCTGCGCTTCTAGCGACCCACTTCGTGCGAGAGTCATTCTTCCCATTCTCGCAAGTTGCCGGGTGGAGATTCGCTTCGCGCGTGTCGGGGCCTTCGCTGCACGGATTTTCTGTCGCGTTATGGCTTCAATAAATAGGATTTCGCGAAAGATCATCCCCAGATTTACTGCGACCTCGCGAACCTCATTTATAGCGCGCTTAGCGTCGTACTTGGTCGAGGAATGGAATATCTGCTGGAGCGTGCTTGCGAAACAGCCTCCCTTTTGCTTTCTCTGCTCTCTGCCGACTCGGTTCTCCGGGACCGCTGGGCGAAATTGAATAATTGCGAAATAGTAAGAAAGACTATTAGGAGGCTCTAGAAAAGAAAAATGCTTTTTCGGCGTGGCCAAGTAACCGACGGCTGCGGAATACTGCGTGATCCGAGATAAGAATAATATAAGTAAATCGCGGGAGATAAGCGACGAAGATAAAGGACGGTAATGAGGCAGCAGTCTAGGTTAGTTTCAACTTTCATGTTCACATTTAAAAGTTCTCGATTGAGCAGCGTACCGGACACGGTACAGTTACATTGCTTTTACATGTCTATAGTCGCCAAAGATAAAGCAATTACGACAGCCTGCGGAAATGAAGGCGCTGTGGGTTGTGCAGTCAAAACGGATTTTTCGCAGTACTCTGTTTAGACAAAGAGGAAGGTAATAAACGAACGTCTATTTAAAACTTTCATAATAGGCATGAAAACTTGCACAACCATGGCAATATGACTGAAGTTTCGGTTCATGGTTCTTACTGCTTAACACTAAGCGTTGTCACTGAAGGTGTTAAAGCGCAACGTTAACGTTAAAATAGGTCACTGAAAATAATTTGTGAAACAATATGAGAGTATTCGTAACGCGGTAGCGTTGGGGAGCTTGTGCTGCAGAAATCATGGCGCCGGAGCAGGCGCCATCGGCGAATGTAACAGCGTAGCAACTTAGCGGCTGAGCTACGACCGCTTGGGCCTAAAGGAATCTTAATACAGCAGTATGCTAATGTCTAAAGTGATAAGTCAGTTCTCCGTGCTTTGTCCTTTAGAGCAAGCCAGTTTGACTAACATCTATGGGAGCCGCGTGCTTAACGCCTACATAGCACCTGCGCTGCATGCGCGGTTTTCGCGTTTGCTGTTTCGAAGGGCGGCAGCCGCGGTGGCTCACAACAAACTCTGGCAAGAATTAAGCACACACAAGGATTCGACCTTCTTTTCTTTTTTCTAAACAGGATCAATCTACTCCTACGTCGACTTGTCGACTCAACCGTTAGTTTCAAGACACGTAGCTTTGATGAAAAACAACCCCGACTATCCTAACACCGCCGCGAGGCCAGATACTCTTGGCACCTATTTACTGAAACATTCATGCCGAATAGGAAAAAAAAAAAACAAGCCCTTCACCCTCTTTACCTAATGTTAACGCAGAAAAGGCGCCACCTGCTTTGTGAGCACAACTCGTGCCAAAACGGGAGCACCACCTTTATTTTAGATGAGGGGGCATCCTCAGAGTTAATCACTCTTGTAACTATAGAACACGCTTTCTCGCCGCCTGTGCCTGGATCTGACACATCGCGGCGGATGAGGGCACAGCGATCAATAATTGAAAGTGTGGAGGCGCAGGTCAGAAAAGAGGCTCGCAACACCAGGCCTACCACGCTTGTCACAAGCGAGCAACTTCTACAGCCCTCACGGAAGACAGAGAAAAAGTTCATTCTGAATAAAATGAACAAATGGACTCTTAGTTCAGCTAGCCAGACTAATACAATCTTGATTAGAGGTTGTTGTCAGGACCAGTCTTTATCAGCCCTTTCAGCAGCATAACTTAAAGGTTTGCTTTCTTAGGACTATAGCTACTTTCCGCGAAAAAAAAATGGAAACAAAACATTGTAAAAGTGGAGCACGTCATGTTTTTCGGAGATAGAGAAACGGCTGCAGAAGTTTATCTGCACACATTTGCTCTTGTAATAAGCATGCACAAAAGAAATCTATCTATCTATCTATCTATCTATCTATCTATCTATCTATCTATCTATCTATCTATCTATCTATCTATCTATCTATCTATCTATCTATCCTACAGCGTTCTGAGATTGCATTGTGAGGCAGCCTCCTAATACTTTATCACAGTTATGGATAATGTAATGGCGTCCATCTCTGCTATGAAACCGCTACTGCCATTTTATGGCACTTCCTCTTGCTTGTAGTGACATGAATGTCTCGGTCTTTGGACGGCCATCATAGTTGTTGCAGAAGAGCGGAGGGCTCTAATTGGCTAAGAAAATGGGTGTGCGGTGTTCCGCATTATGGCGATCACAAAATATTTGCCACCGTTTCTTACCTTGGAAACGCAGCTGGGGATCGAGACATGAAATTACGGCTTCCTAGTTGCACAGAATGTTTATTATTTCCTTTGTCCCGTTTTCTCTCATCTCCTGGGCACCAAGTTTGTGTCCTCACACTTGAGTCACAACCTGAACAATGTTGTTTAGATGCAAACCTGTAACTTTACCGTTAGTAACTTGTGCCAGAACAAGGTAGCATTTTGTACTGAGAGGTATGCTACGTATTTCCTCTGTTGCCACTATGGTGTGTATCCCGTAATTAGCTATTAGACATTTTTATTTTACAGGTAATCATTTTTATTACTGGTTCTCTCTACGAATCACTCGTGACAGCATCCTATTGTTTCATGCCACCTTACAAGTTTTTCATAAGATCAACATTAACGAAAATGAAATAAAGATAGCTGGAAATATTAAGCAGGTTAGAAAAGAAGATGCGGAAGGAGTAAAAGTATGGACTTGTTTCAACACCAATGTTCCAAAATCCTTTGTAAATCAATGTTTACGCTCGATCACTGCTTGATTTCTTCATTCCAAATCCCCCATTAGGATTTTGGACATTATACCGTCATAAATAGCAGTCGTATGAAAACGTATGAGTGGTAAATGTGTTATTGCGAGGAAAACCAAGAGAAGACAAAACAAAAAAGAACAAAAAGAAAAAATCAAGAAAAAGAAAAAAATCAGGGGCCTTTCTCCTGTACAGAAAATGGACGGTAAGCGAAGATTGTCGCGAGTACACCCAACCTACTACTTCTCCTCCTGCTTTTGTAGTTCCCTCATTCCCGTGTTTGCATTTCCCTGGCTCATGTGACTCGTGCTTGCATGCATATACAAAACGGATAGTGGATACACATTTATTTATTTATTTATTTATTTATTTATTTATTTATTTATTTATTTATTTATAGGTGTGACTCATTCTCGCATATCGAATATGATCAAAACGTTAGGCAATACAAGACATTTCATTATGATTCTTTTCTTTTTTTTTCATTCCCTCTTTTGTCCCCCGGTATTTTCGTTTGTTGCTTTACCAAAGTCCTAAGCATAGTAGTAGAAAATCCAAGGGGTGCTAATTGTGCAGGTGTGTTCACGTATCTCAAGGGCGGCTTCCAGCCGGACTGGTATCCAATGTTCATGAAATGTATTGCAGTTTCTTTGGAGTTGTTGTGAATTGCGCCGTGTATATTGTTTGTTGTACATCTATTGAGGCGTCGCCGGTTAGCTTTCTTTACTATGTTCAGAAATAATGTAACAAATACCATGGAAGGAAAGAAAAGGTTGTGTAGCCTAGTCGTTAAGACACATACCTTCGGATTGCGGGGATCCGAGTTAAAACGCCAGCACCGACAACGGTAGCACTTTTTTTTTTCAAAGGACCCAGGAATTCCATTATTCTGGCAGTTTTGGGAGGACGACCACAACGCCGACTGCACCAACGCACGCTGCGCTATATAACCTTCTCTTGAAGAGAGAACAAAACTGACACGTGCCATGCTTTATTTTCAATCATAGCGAATCGAATTAGGCACAGAATCCTGTGACACGCAAGCGACGCGCTTGGCGAACTCGTAACATCACAGGCTTGCTGTTCACCATTGCGCCTAAATGAATTTTACGTAGGAGAAAATGGAGGGAAGTGAACTCGCCGCTGGTAAGGCTGAGTAACTTTCTCGCCCCCATGTCGTTTCGGCGTCACTTTAACTACGTTTTTTTTTCTTCAACCCTAAATTTGGCCAAGAAGAGAAGTGTTTGCGATTAGGTTAAACCAACAAACATCGTGGGATGCAAGGACACGTCAGCGTGCTTCATCAGTATGCTAAGCACCGCTTCGGAATCAGTGCATGCCGCTGACGCACCTGCCCCTCGAGCATGTGTTTTCTCTTTGGTCCCCTACGTTATATACGGCTCAATTTACCGAAAATGTGCCCAGCTAAGTAACATATTAAGAAATTGGCTAGCTTTATAGTTTCGCATTTCCATATATATGGACGAGAACAATGAGGCTATCAGGACGATGCGAGTGCTGCAGAGCGAAGCGTTTGCACTGGTTATACAAGTACGGCCTGCAGATTAAGGGCCCTGGGAGTGTACAGAAATTCTTAATGTGTTTTTGAGTGCCCTCATTAAACCGGTAGCTCTATTTAGAGCATATACTAAGTCTTATGTTTTCATACTTCTTCTACGTTTATATGGCAAATATAATTCGAATATTTTTGCGCTTATACATATCGGGAGCACATAATTATGATAATAAAGATTATGAGAATGATGATGATAATTTGCTGTTGTTGACGATTATTGTTATATTACACCTCTATCTCGCACTAGCGGACTTGTGAAAAATCTGGGAGCCTTTTAGTAGCTTGAAAAAGTAAATAACGATAATAATATCTCTTATTTCTCCTTGAATAATTTCGGCGCTTTGTTTCTGAGTAGCTCCAAAGAAAAAGACCAGCTCAAATGCATTATAATCAAACACAGATATCTGTGCTGCAACTCGGCCAGGGAGTAAAATTGATGAAAAACCAAAGAACAACGGGACAGGCGGAGAGAAATTATGTAGAAAAAAAAAAAACGGAGGGCCACTACACTTTGTAACAGTTGGATAGCACGCAAGGGTTGTCATCCTGGGGAACACAAATGCAAACATCAAAGAGAGAGAGAGAGAGCAGAAATAGCGAAGAACGTTAACGGGAGAGAACGTTAACGGGAGATGAAACTTCTGGTTTGCGGCCCAACCCTAGAGGGAAGATAAAAGAGGAATAAAGACGGCACGAAGAGCACAGATAAAAAGCAGGTGTGCAAAAATAAAATAAAGTAAAATAAAGGAATGACTAGAGAAACAGAAGCGTTATAGTCACTCTTATAGGCCACTTCCCTCTAACAACTTCATCATAGCCGTGAACGATGTCTGGTACGACGACCGCATACATCGGCATTCCAATATCTGTTCCGAAAAAGTGACCACAAACGCATATGAAGCGCAAGTATGGGCAATCATTTTATTTGGTATAGCAAGCTGTTTTCTTTTTCTCCACGTATTGACAACGGAAATAGTACCAGCAAAAGTACAAAAAGAAAGCAAAAGAAGCTCCATCGAACGCACCGCAGACACGATGTAGGCCGTAAAGAAGAGCAACACCATCCAAATCACGCACAAATGCCTGACCGGAAAGTCTAAGTTGTCAACTGGTTTGTTTTTTTTTTCCTTTCCATTTCATCACGTATTGCGTAATGAACTGTTGTAAAATGTGCCCCATATTCATCGGCCATTCTTTTTGTCTCGCAGACTCATCAAGACATCTCTCGTCCTCGTCCATGCTGACGCCGGCTGTCCGACAGACGACGCTGACCGCCACGGAAGGCGGTGGCGACGCCACGGCTGAGAGCACCCGACAGCGCAAGGCTGTGGCTGACGAGAGCGAGGCCCGGCTTGGCGATGACCTTTGGCCTCCCACGAGTCGCCTGTTCCCGTCCTTTGACAACAGCACAGAGCGCAATGTCACCTCGCAGCTCGGCCAGACTGCCTATCTGCACTGCATTGTCAACAACCTTGGTGACAAGACGGTAGGTGTTTTTGTTTATGAGCATCAGATGATGTTCTTGTCGTATTCACGGAATCATACTTTTGTTTACTTGGACTACTGCTTCAAGAGTAATAGGCCGCCTGCTAGAAAGCTGCTTCCATTCCGCGTGGTTTACCGAGACAATGAAGGCCAAGTAAGTCTTCGTCATGTGTTGAGAACTCGCCCCATCGGAAGTGTCGCTACAGTCAACGCTTCAACTAATTGACTTGTCAATAGAGGGTAGCATAGGTTGTTGCCTTGAAAAATTGAAGTCTCTGCGGCGTAAACATGGTCCAAGGGGCGTTATTGGTTTTTAAAATTGTTTTTTTAACTCCAAGTCTCCATCTTCTCCTGAATCTCTTCTGTCAATTTCGGATATTTAGTGTGATATACAGAGGTGATGACTTCTTTTCAGTAATGCTACCCATAAAATCAAAGTTTTATCCGCAAAAGCACGTATTGGCCCTTTTTGCTCAGCAACGCTCTCATAATTTTTTACTACTAATCAATACAATATTCTCTCAGGATATAGGTACACCAGTCCCGTGATACGGAGCTCCTCTGCTTTATTCTCCGCTATACGTCGCGCGATTTGTCGGAACGGCTGAACGGGCTGAAGAAGAATTTAACCTCTGGATGCCCTATACCACCACTCCGAATGCGGGCAGTCTTCTCGTGCACCGTACTGCGCGGACATAGGAATGACCTCAGAGTTAGCGAGAAAACGAAATAACCGCGCATACCTTAGGCTTATAAACTGCACCATTCCCAGAGCACGCAGAGAAAGGCAATTCGTGCTCCTTCAACAAATGACAAAAACATCCCAAAGAACACCAGCGTAAAATGAAAGCAGCTGCACTTTTCTTCACTTAAGGACCCTACTGAATTCTTAAACGCGTCTACCCATTGTTGAACCAGTGACAACGACGAGCGGAGGCCACGCGCAGTAAACGATCGATCGCTTATGCAGCCACTTCTAGGGGTCCCAACCCTGTTACTTACAAATTGAAGGATTGAAAGACTAATGCACGCCCGTCATGACAGGGCTTATATTGGGGGCGCTTTCCCGTTATCATTGAATATAAGGGCTGATCTCATTACGGATGCATATAAGAGTGACCTGACATCCGTCGCCCTCTTTCGTCGTCGCTAGAATAAGTCCAGCACATATCGCGAAATAAGCGGTAAAAGAAATGCTCGATCGTCGCCGGGGCTGTCTTGCATCATATTCCTGCAGTTTCGCCGCTCTCGCTTTGTACTCTTACGCGTTTATTTTTTCGTTTTTTGACGGTTCAGCGTATGGAATGCATCGACCTGCCTGGAAGGGCGACGTCCTCATCGATCACGTCCGCATTCGGAGCACGTGCGCCTCACAACAAGAGACGGCCGAGGCAGAGAAAGGATTTTCGCGAGTCACTTACAAGCTCATTTAATCTAAAGAAAGTTACGTTTTCTACATACAGATGAAAAAAGAACGACGAAGAATGCGGGTTTCCGAGTACCGATTCAAAGTGGTCCTCCACTCGCAGTGTTGTTATGAGGGCCGTGTACGGAAGTATATTAGGAGAAACATGACCTAAACGAAAACGCAAAACGAGAGAACGCATTGATTTCTGCAACGACCGTCACGTAAGAAAGTGAGACTGATTTATTTGCGCGCGCGTGCGAATGTAATTTCACGATTATAGGATCCGTGCAAGATATCTGAAAGTTCAACGTGGCGCCATTGTGGAGAACGTGATAGAAATTGAAGCATCCGGGTAGTGGAGATGAGATGGAATTACTGCTTTGTGATGCAGTGACACGCGTATTATTGTCGGTGAGAAATACTTCGAAAGCGTCCGAAAGAGACCGTATTTCTCTGATAATCATATCGAAGTGCAAAATGAGGAGAGCAATTTCCTTATTACGGTTCTGTCGCACAGCTTCCGCATTCCTATTATGCTATGACCCACTTATGGGCGCCGTAGCCTCAAATATTTTCGCTTACATGCAGAGTTCCTTCGTAAATACTTTCATGACTCTCATACCTGGCACGCCCCCCCCCCCCCCCCCCGCCCCCGCAGAGATATTTGTGAGATGGTTTGTAAGAGCGACGGGAATCCACGTTGCTTAACAATAAGGTGAACTTATAGGCTAGCTGGTTAAGCAGACGAAACCGGGCACAGCGCTGAAAACAGGAATAAAGGAACACGAACGGAACCACATAGCGCTGACTATCAACTGACTTTATTTGGCGAAAGACGTATGTACGCAATAGCGCCGCGTCACCGGGGACGTGCTCTTACGGCGCTCTTACGTATGTTTCATCCTACTTAAACTCTGTAACGCCCCCTTACTTCTACCGATACGCTATGTAATAATAATAATAATAATAATAATAATAATAATAATAATAATAATAATAATAATAATAATAATAATAATAATAATAAAGTACAGAATATCCACGGAGTGAATGATGATGAGTGGGCGAAGCTCGGGATGTGCATCGTAGATCGTGCCGAGTTCCGGATTAATTTAGTTAACGCGCATGCTACGAATCCTCACGGTTCAACTATGCACAATGCACAAGTGAAATCTCCCACCGGCACTTCATTGCAAGTCAAGATCCAGTGCACACACACACACACACACACACACATATATATATATATATATATATATATATATATATATATATATATATATATATATATATATATATATATATATATATATATATGGGTTTTGCCGGTGAACGCTTCTCCAACGCGAGCAGTCGGTATTTCTCAATCAAGAAACTCGCTAGGAGACGCTGCCTGCGCCAACGTTGTCTCTCGCGTTTGCCGGGGCAGTGTCGAGTTTGCCGGGGAGCACGTGGCTCCCGGCGCTCGCGGCGAGGGCGAGCGCCGGGAGCCACGCGCTCGCCCTCGGCGCGTGCGTGCCCTCCGGCAGGCACGCGCCGGTGGCTACCTACTACGACGACTAGTACTACTACTACTACATACATCGGGGACGCACGACCCACGCCTTAAGGAGCTTCGCCCCTAATAATAATAATAATAATAATAATAATAATAATAATAATAATAATAATAATAATAATAATAATAATGCATGGCGTTACACGTGCCGAAACCGCGATAATGCTACGAGGCGCGCCGTAATGGACATGGACAGCTCCGGAAATTTTCACCACCCGGGTTTCTTTTACTCCCAATGACAAAGCACAGTACACGGGCCCTTACCACATTCACCTCCATCGAAAATGAAACCGCCGAGGCCCAGATCGAACCCAGCGTCTTCTGGGTCAGCATAACCACTACTTATACCACTACTTACCATAACCACTACTTATACCACTACTTACCATAACCACTACTTATACCATGTCGGGCAAGAAGCAAGTTTATTGAAGGGGACAGTAGCACGAGACGTCGTCTGGTTGGGGAATATAAGTGCCAAATACGCAAAGCCGATCAAATTAAACATGTGTTCAAAAGAGCAGGTTCGACCCGAGCACGGGAGTGTTCACAGTGTTCAATGGAACACTGAACAAAGCTCCCCTTCAGACTCCCGTGCAAGAGCCGAAGTCTTTTTTTATTAATGCGTTTTTACTTCGGCCAGCGTTGTCTGTGTCCTTCGCCAAGAAATATAACGTTTATGCACGGGAGAATCCAATCAATTTTCGGTTATGCCGATGAGCCGACGGTACCACGACATTGTACATAACATTAATTTCATTTTAAAGCAAGTCTGTTGGTGTCTACCACATCATGCGCTACAAAGTTTGATATCCAGCATGCAGTAGTACTAAGTCCAATTAAAAAGACATTACTACTAAAATTTTATGAATAGACTCTAGATTTTTTCTTGTAAATGAAACTACAGTTCACTAGCTACTGTAGCCAGCATTCAAATGAAAACGCGGTAGTTTAGATTTTTCCGCTATGTTTCATGTCAGAAATCAAGCACATTGTTTCGGGTGTCCCGTAGCTACATTAATAATCTCTTGTCTAACCCAGCGCAATCGTAACCGACTGCTGCACGCTGCAATTTAGTTACATGCCCAGGCGTACAGTTAAACCTCAGCCCAGAAGTATCGCCCTTACTCCACGCGCCAGAGCAATACACACTGTACAAACAGACATCCACTTCTTGGGAGGAGAAAGCGTGGAGTGCTCTTGCTCGTCAATTTGTTGCTATTGCCGCCAAGAGGGGAGAAAACGGCGGTTGCCATAGGACCCATTGGCGCGGAGCGATATTAAGACGGCGAGGGCGGACAGGACGCGCGGATCGGGCGGTCACTGCGGCTGGAGAGCGTCGGGCTGCGGGGGCGTCCGCGAGTGGTGACCGATGGAAGGGAGAAGTAACAACTGCGCGCGCCTCGAGCAAACGTTGCGGTCAGCTCCGGGAAGGAATTACTGGCGTTCCCACAGCGTCGTCGTCGGCGGCGGCTTACGCAAACAAAGTTACGTGTCCCCGAGAGTCGCTTTCGGGATTAGGTGCGGCCGCGGGAAGCGCCTGCGAGGCCGAGATTGGCACGCGGCGCCTGCTACTGAGTGTGATCTGCGGTGCGCTGGGATTAGCCGCAAATTGGATCCGCGCGCCGCTGTCGTCGAGCGCCTCCGCGCTGCGCACGCCTCGCGACCTGCAGAGGCGCGAAGGCACGCGCTCGGCGGTGTGCCGACCCTGAGATGCCATTCTTCGAACGCAGGCGGGCGGGCGGGAATCGAATGAGTTCGGGGTCGCGGTCGCCATTGAGAGCCGTCAGCGCGAAGCCGCTCGGAAGCGAACGCGTAAACAGGCCGTGCTCGGGACAGATGAGTTGCGGCTGATGGGAAAATAAGGACCGCCGCTGTAGCAGCAAACGTTTCATTTCGTCTTGCGATTTACGTGCTCTGTTTCGATTTCTTTGCTGAGCGCGAGCAATTAACAGGCAACGAGCTCGTCGCGCCGCTCTCGATGAGGCTTAATGCGGACTGCGCGGTTCGTGGCGTATTAGTACCGACAGGCGAGCCAGATACGTGGCAACTAAAACGAAAAAGCCAATAGTGAATAGCGTCGCCAGGAGGTAAGAGGACTCACCACTACAGCTATAACGTGATTATCGAAACTGGGGGAGTAAAAGCTAAACCACGGAATACGTTTGCAAATTTACGTGCAATAAAGCCAAGTTTTGTTAGTAGTGAGAGAGCAGTTGAGAAACAGAGAAGACGGACAGAGGAAAGGGGGGGTGGTCAAGCAGGCAAGCGTCCGGTCTGCAACCGCACACTAGGGAGTAAGTTAATCGGGACTAGAAAGTGGCAGGGACGGGGAAGCCGAGCACTGCGTGTACACGACACTGGTCGCGGAGGCGCGAGCATCACTCACATACGCAACTATAGCGCTGTGGCACTCCACTGGAAAACCATGGCCTCTCTGGCTTAGTTTGAGATGACGATCTTGGTGATCACAAGTGAGAACACTGGATGTAGAGTAACTAGCACTTCCGGAACAGTTTGCGATGTCGGAGTCTTTAGCTTACTCAACGGAAAGCGTACGGTGTCCATGTGAGGCCCAAGCGTCCTAATAGTGTCCTGCTTTCCCTCAGAAAATTTTAACAGCTTTGTTTAGGATTGAGGTGAGTAAGTACTTACTGGCGTTTGCACTTAACGGTGGAGCTGTCACGCAGAAGTGAAAAGCGTACACGGTATTTCCCTTGACTCTCATACCCCAAAGCTACATGATAGGGACTATGCGAAGGGAAAGAAATAAAGAAAGAAAGAAAGAAAGAAAGAAAGAAAGAAAGAAAGAAAGAAAGAAAGAAAGAAAGAAAGAAAGAAGGAAAGAAAGAAAGAAAGAAAGAAAGAAAGAAAGAAAGAAAGAAAGAAAGAAAGAAAGAAAGAAAGAAAGAAAGTCTCGGGTCGCACGACGCCTGTACTACAGCCCATTGCTAGATCACGGATATGATATAGCCCTACATGATAGTGATTGTGAACTTGACTGTTTACTCAGATTTTACAGGCTCGAAATTGACTTAATGGTTTTCAGAAATTGGCACTTTGCCTCTGTCAGAGTGTGCTGCGTCTCTGCAAGTCGATGTAGCCTTGACTGCGGCGCTGTCCTTTGTTCTGGCTGCAAATTTGGCAATGCGAACCATGCTTGTGTATTCGTACTCTCCGACGCGTTGTTGCCCTCGGAGGTCCACGCGGATTTTCCTGGTCTAGGTAACAGTGAATAAAGTGTCATAGGCTGTGAAGTACTTGTCAGAGACATCAGCGTTCTTTGAACTGCGACGGTGTCAGGAAAGTCGTCTTCGAACGGCAGCACCAGCTTCCCTACGAGACTAACGGCGTCGGAAAATCTGTTTGAGGATGTCCCTTTCTTTTTATTTTATCTTGGGACAGTCCTACGACTAAGCGTCATGAGACTGCGAGGCGATTGCGGCTTTTGAGAGCCTTGGTTGCGCAGGAATATGTAGCATATGCGGTTCACTGCAGCGCGCTGAGTAACGTGCTTTCGCACGCAGCGCTCACGTGTCCAAACGTCATATATTTGCGGCATTGTAGTGGCTCTGTAATGAACGGCCGTACAAGATGTCTGAAGTGTCCGACCTCCACGTTTGAAGAGAGACGTTCCCCCTCGAACATTAATTTCACGTTTTGAAATTAGCACGGGCGAGAAACATTGCTAAAGCGATGTCATCTGTATAGCTGGCTTGACGAGAACCGGCAAGTCAGTGCTAGGGAAACAAAAGCCGGATTTCGCGCTCATCTGTAGTTTCAAAATTACCTGTTTCAGACATCATCCACTTTGGTAACGAATAAGCAGGCTCGATTATTTGGAGACAAGTTGTAGTAAAAATAGAACGGCTTAATTTAACACCGCATCCTCGCGTTTCACGTGCGCCTACGGCCGGGGATAGGGGCCTTGCGCCCTGGCACTCTCTGCCGAGCGTCTGGGGACTTTCCCGAGAGAGATGTAACAGCGAGATCCACGGCGGGCTTAATTTAACAAGTTTGTAGAGTTCCGCTGCGTCAAGGCTATCAAAATAAGAAGGAACAAATTAATATTCCCAATACGACACCTCTGAATTGGTGCTGAAATACGATTGCCAAATTAGAATCAGAAAATATTTCTCCATTTTCTGCAGTGATAATATGCCTTCCTCCTCCAAGCGACCAAAAAATAAGTTAGAAAAAGAACTGCTACCAGACCAAGTTTTTTAACTGCCGCTTTTATAGCAATGTCCCTTTCTGTGTGCTCTGGGAAGAATATTTTTTTTTTTCACCGGAATACAGTAGGCGCTGCGGCTCCTAACATGGGCGAGTAATAAGTTCTCCTTGTTTACAAAAGACCGAACCGCGCACTTAATTAAGCTGATTTCAATAAACCGCTGGCCTTCGGATAAACAATCGCGCGCAATGGGAGGCATCGCACATTTTAGGCAGCACACCGGGCCGAGAGATAACCAGGCACGCAAGCTTCGGCCTTATACCACAATGAACGCTGATTGTGATTTATCTATAGTATCCATACAATGTGAGCGTGCGCGCCACGAAAGAAAACTAGCATGTGGGCCAACATACATATTCGTGGCTGGAGTAATTACGAAAATTACACGCGTTAATCTTTGGCAAGAACAGAGGCGTTAATCGCATACCGACGCAGCCGCCCAGAGAAGCGGCTTCCATTTGTCATAGAGAAAAAAACATAGCGCGCTGTTTTGGCGGCCTTGAGCTCTAGTAATTTACAGATTCTGCAGAGCGGCCATACTGAATGCTGGAACAGTGCACAAGCTGTCCGGCCATTGTGTGGGTGAAAAGATGAAGCGCTCGTGCAGGAATAACAAATGCCTGCCTCCTGATGTCGAAATTAACACACTCCTTGGGCAACTCGGTTAGCTCGATTTTGGTCATGCTTGACTAATGGCTGGTCTCGGAAGGTTCTTTGCAGAAACCTCACTTGTAAAGAAAGCTATCCTCCAACCTACGTTCACTTCATAGCATAGAGAATTTAAATAATGACAACAAGTTGCAACGAAGATATATATTATTATTTTGAGAATATTTTCCGTAATATTCCAGCAGACATATGTAATGTTTAAGAATGACAGTATTCTATTTTAGCAATAATTACGAGTCTGCCTTGCAGCAGGTGTTGCAGTATATTCAGGCGCCAGCCACTGAACACCCCTCAAGTTGCATTCTTACGAAGTGCGCCACATAATCGGCGGAAAAGGAATTTTAGAATTCTGGACAACTGGTAAATACACCGCACAAGATTAGTGGATTTAGGGAGCACGTGCGACCGTTTCTTTCGGCTTGATTATTCATAGCTGCACGTTCGCTGCAACATAGAGTAATCGATGTCGGCAAACGAAAAGCGTTTGTTTTCCGAATCGGCAACTTCTTTTGGAAAGCAATTATTACGCTATACTTGAATATAACATTGTGTCCATATGTGCTATATGCAGAAAAATTACTTTAAACTCTCTGTTACTCTCACACGTTCCTTCGTGAATTAAGGAGCTCGTTTATTCATTCTTGTTCATTCAAAAGCCACAGGAAAACGGTAATGCGCACGATAACATGTAAGAGTACTGACTCGACATTATATCCACCCTCACCTAGCCGCCATAAAGAACTGTCTCACTTTCTTTCAGTAAGAATTTGTACCCCTATTATTATTGGACCGTATTCGCGCAAACATCTATTCACGCAACCAGTCCCGATTTCAACCATGTCATTAGCAAAGCAAACCAGCCAATAGCAAAAAGCACTCACGAAAACGCAGCTGCGTGAATCCGGCCCTACCTTTATTACGCATTCATTCTCCAGGGCGCACGTTTCTGACAATCCTTTCATGTGCCTCCTGACGTTTTTAAAAGTCGCATTTCTTATCACACTTAGAACCTTTAGACTCAGGTCCTCGAGTAATGGCTGTCTGGTTGAAAGACTAGAGCCGGTACACCTGCTAGTCAATGAATGTTTCAAATACGGGGACAGTTTTTCAGAGTATCATCTAGAGAGAGGGTAGTGACCGGTCATGAGCAGCCCCACTTCTTCGTATTGCAATTCCCTTACTCTTTATATTTTATTTTTGTCCCTTATTCACCGCTTCTGAGTAATTTAGACCATTAAATTGCCTGTCTGAATGACTGCCTTTTCTTTCACTACTCCTGTTTACGACTTAATCAGGGGCTCAGTACATCTTGTGTGCAGGGTGTGCGGATTTAGACCTTGGCCATGGTAGTGTTAATGGATCGCCTCATTTTGGGGCAGGTCCATCGGTGCCCGTGAGCTTCGAGTGAATCATCACGACCAGCTGATGGACATTCCACTGAATATTTGCGGTGTGCTTTATGAGTGCGCTTTTCTGCCGTATTTCCATTCAGATACGTCTTACCGACTGCTTGACTTTCACATAATGGGGAAACCATGCGACGTCGCATAATCTATTGGAACTCCCCGCCCCTTTCTGTTCTGTCGTAAGCGTTTCAGACAAAGGAGACAAAACAATGTACGCATTTGAGGGAAAATGGCGTGGGGCGTAGTTCCCGTCGAGGGCGTTGGAAGACGTTCGCTGAAGACGTTGCGTTCCTCGAGGACGTTCCCACAATGCACGCGAATGGCCCTCAAGCTTATTTGAATTCGATGCCGGCAAAGCCACCATCGGTGTTTCGCAATGACAAATGAAGGGTTGTTTGCTGAGGCCGCGGCTGCGTCGTCCCTGCACGATTAAGCCAGCCTGTCCCGCTTCGAGGGATTCCGCCGAGGCAATTTTGATAATGACTCGAGACACGCAGGCAGCCGCCCAGCGTTTACTGAAGCGTGATACGCGCGTTTATTTTTCATGCGCCCTTTATACGGATTGCAGTGGCCTTATTAAATATGTCACAGCGATCCTTTAAGTTGCGTCGCGGCTCTCCATTTATCGCAAAATGGCTGCTTCCAGCGTGAATGAATTTAGTATTTTAAACCAAACGACTTTCAAGCAATCCGGACTGAGGTATATGGGGGGAGATATCTTTGATGCGCAAAGACGACGCATAATATCTCTCCTCGCTGCTGCGTATGCATTTCAAGCGCAATCAGATCTTGCGATTTTCGTCAGTGTGCCGAATAAATGTTCGCGTTGATGCGCGTCGATATACTTGAGGAAATAGCGTGAGGTGCTATAAAAAGCACCAGATGGCAACACTGGTTCCATGATATGTAAGAAATGGGCAAGGCCAATCCCTGCAGCAACTGCGTCACCAAGCATTGAATGCGTATAAAAACCAAATTTCTGTCTTAGGCAGAAAGAAATAATGTGAGTGTTGTAAAATCGTTTCGAAACTTGTCGATAGCGCTGCCCCTGTGAAGGCATTTCATAGCTTGGCAAGAGGTTTTCTCGTCCGTTTTAATGATTAACGAAAAGCTTTGAACTCGCTGTAACTACCTTGTATATAGATTTACAGCAGCTTCTTGCAGTCGGGATTAGGCTGCCCTCGTTAAACTAAAGCCACTAGTGACGACATCTTTTATGGCGTAAGTCGCTCTGTAGTCAACCTTCCTGTTTCATCATATCGACAAACCTCTACCGAAATTGTTATTGCGTATGTACCGTGGTGAAGAAAAAAAGTCATTAAATAGAGGACACACGAATTGTACGTGAATAACGTGGGCACATTTTCGCATATTTGCAGCAAAATCTTCGTGATGGCGACGCTAATAAGTTTCCTTTCTCTTTTTTGCTAAGGTGGTGGCTTTATTTAACTTTTTTTTATATTTTCGAAGCTCGTGCTTCTATGTTTATTGTTGTGGTTGAGCCATAAATAAAAACGAAGCTACAAACTCCAAACGAAGGGAAGCGGCGTAATGGTGCGCGTAATATTGGCTTCATTTAGAAGCACGTTATAGCAATTATTTATTTCTGCTAGGGATGCAAAAGCAGCCAGCAACGCTGATGTAATCGAACTTTTTTTTTTCGTCAATCGGAGGTAGAAGAGGCCATTAAAATTTCGATATCGGCTTTCTAATAACCCTTTCTTTTTTCTTGTTAACACACATCTTCTCTCGTAATTTTTCCAGCCATAAACTTTCATGTAGGTTGCCCTCATGTTCGGAAAATTTTAGATGAGGAAGGTTTTCAATAAAATAATAACCAAGCACCGCCGCAAACGATGACTTTCCTTCATAAAAAATTGTTTACTGGAAAGCGTAAATGTATAATGCACGTGGCTGATGTGAGGGCTCCTGTGTATACGGCTGGTTGCGTTTTAGACTTACCACATAAGTTTTCCACCCCTAAGGGAGATAGCGCGACGTAATTGAATTTATCATACTGGCGTCTGTTGTATCTCGCGCATTATTATGGGAACCGCTGATAGCATTTTATGCGGCGTGTTTTACTGCATCTAATGCAATGTTCATGGCGCAACTTGCATACATATGTAAAAAGCAGAAAAAGAAAAAGAACGAATAGTGCGAAGTAATCTGAGTTTTCTTATTTTGTATAAGCTAAAGAAAGAAGGAAATACACCCAAATCTCCTATGAGTATTCGAATGACTCGTAGAATCGAGTGTCGATATTTCATCCTGGGAGCATCGGCTCTCCTAGTAACACAGATATCATATGGAGGCAGCATCTATTAACAGGGTAAATTTTTAGAGGTTAGAAACGTGCTCAAGTCAGTTGGTCTCATTAAATGGTCGAACGTCAAGCATTAAGACGAAAAACAGCCGTCTCAACACGACTGCTGAAAGATGTACCCGAACATAAAATTTAGCTCTCTAATGTCGGTTTCAAACTAATTCAACAGCATTTTATCCAGGACTGCGGGAATGAGAAACTCGGCTAACTTACGTGAATCTGTCGACCACTCGACAAGATTCTTGGACAAGCCAATCAGTCACGTCTCTGGTGAGTCTTCTGTTGGAAATATTAGGATTTCTTGCGAGTTGCGAAAATAAAACGAGGCCACAGGCTTTCAGACAAGTGAAAGAAAACGCTTCTATTTATTTTTCTTTCTTTTGCGTCCAGAAAGGGAGACTGATGGAGGGAATTGCCTAAGATGATGGGCAGTAAAACACACAAACAACAGCAGAAGACGGCAGAACACGTAGCCAATAACTCGGCATCACCTTTCACGCAAGAACCACACACACAGAAAAAGGAAGAGAGCGAGCGCCATTCCCTTTGGCACACTCGCATGATTGCAACCGCGTTCTCTGGCGTACAAACTGGAAAGCTTCAAAAAGTTGGGAGTTCGGTGTCACTGTTTCTCGCGTGGACCTTTTGTGTAATACAGTATTCCACTGCCATTTGGTAAACAGCATGCGTGCCAGACAAGCAGATGTCACGGCAAGCGTTGGCGAAAGTTCCAATAGAACGTCGGGAGCCACGCCTGTAGTGTAGTCATCATGCCGCCAATTGCGTACGACGCGGATGCAAGCCCATGTTTCGCAGTGCTCACATGCGACCCACAGGGTGAAGCAGGGCGACTTGTTTCCAAAGGTGATGCTCCAAAAATCTTGTGTGAACTTTCACACTGATTTCTCCCACAGCTTTTGCCGCCGCGGCAGTGTACTGGTTACGGCGCTCCGCTGCTGACCCGAAAGACGCGTGCTTGACCATGCCCACGAAGCTCATATTTTGATGGAAGCTAAATGCTAGAGACCCGTGTACTTGGTGCATGTGCACGGTGAAGAACGTCAGGTAGTCGCAATTTCTGAAGCCCTCCACAACGGTGCGCCTCATAATCTTATCCTGGTTTTGACACGTGAAAACCCTGACAATCAATCTTACATTATTTCTTAGCTTGCTTCCTAGTCGTCTACGCTATAATCGATGTCCAACTGAAAGTCTGTTAGCCGCCACCGATTGTAGCCGTGTTCCAGGCGAAAGACGAAAAAGGGTTAAGGAAATTATGTCACACTCATGGCAGTGCATTGCACCGCCACTCGGAGGCATTGGCACTCTGTAGGATTTTAGCAGCAAAATACGCGTCCGTATAGACGCAGAAGTACAGGCTGGAAAAAAAATAAATATAAAAATAAACATCAGAACACATTAGACGACATCGTAGGCGCAGTTGCAGTATTCAAAATTTACACAAAACAGCCAACTGGCATATACGTATAGATATCAAGCACCGTCTCCAGACTTGAGGCGATAACTTATTTAAGCGTGACAAATACGCACGTTTGTAACCCCACTGTAAGAAATCCGCACACTTCAGCCAAGCTACCCAACATGTCAGGTGCGTGACCACTGTATGAACTTTGTTGCCACTTTTGCCTTACACAGTTTTTTTTTATCCATGCCATGTCTCAAAAATTGGTATGTGGCCTGTAGACTTCAGTCAGACATGTTACAAGACTATTCAGCACTACTGCCAGTGACATGAATAAATTATAACTGTCAGTACTGAAAAATTATGTTATGGCGCCTGTCTCGCTAAAATACTGATAAACAAGAAGATATGGCGAGGATACTCAAAGCGGCCACTAATATACGCAACTGACGTTGTCAAAACAGGAATCAAGGAATAAAGCGTGGTGAAAGCCTCCACAAGGTTTTTTTAGTAAACATCTTCCCTTTTCATTAGAGCAGCTCATGTAGATTTCGTATCTCGTCCCATATATAACAGAATCTCGTTTCGTTCGGAAGTTTGCCTGCTACGCCAAAAGAAGTCATTTCATCTTTATGCGCACTGCAAACGTCGTAGGATTGAGAAAGCATTCAGTCGGAGAGGCAGCTCTCGCTCCTGTGTGTGCGTGGGTTCATGTCAACGGCAGTTGCGGTGGTCTCGTGAGCTATGTTCAAGAACTCCACGTTTGCTAACTACGGCTCATTTTTCTTCGAAGGTTCAGTGAGCTCACTTTCTAGTTATGGTTGACCGTAACTAGAAAGGAGGGCTTGGGCTTTCCTCAGGGGAAATGTCTCGATTTTCGCCCAAGCTCGCCCACATCCACACGATGTGAATAAAGATTTGATTTGATGTGACTTGACCGCCAGGTAGCAACTCGAGATATGAGAAGTTATGTTTGTCAAAGTAACTTTACCTGCGCAGGGACCTACGAATACTGCCGTCTTAAGTTTGTCGAACCTGGGTATATACGTTCGCATGATGATTCGTTGATTGTGGTTCGTTAAGGAAATGATGCTAATTTCTGCAGCCATGTTGAAAGCACGGCTAAGCGTCAGTCGAAGTAGGGGAAAGGACAGAAAGAGAGAGAGAAAAGGCGTAGTGGAGAGCTCCGGAAATTTAGACCACCTGGGGTTCTTTAACGTGCACTGACAACGCACAGTACACGGGCCTCTGGCATTTCCACCTCTATTGAAAATGCGTCCGCCGCGGCCGGGATCAAACCCGCCTTTTTTGGGGGTCAGCGGAGCACCATAACCACTACATGACCGCGGCGGACTTGCTTTGGTATTATTGGCTAGCCCTAGGGAGAGAAGAAATAGTGGCGAAGTAGAGGCGGGGAGAATAATCAGTTACGGACAACTGGTCTGCTACCCTACACATGGGAATGGGATGGGGAAGATTGAAAGATGGGGAGGAAAGATAGAGAAAGAGCACATAATACAGCACACCTTGTCGCACAGTTACAGTCCGTCGCTCTTACGTGGTGCGCGACGTCACTGTCACAGCCGCATGTCCAAGTATATTTCTTTTAAAGCCTAAGTTGTGCCTTCGTCGCCCTCAGGTTCAACGTGTGCTGTCAACGGCACCTAAGGACGGCTTCAGCAGACACTGGTCGTAAATGTGTGCAAGAGCCGACGCCAGGAATTGTCTCTGAACATTTTATTCAGGAGAGTCGCACTAGCATTTGAAGGGAGGCATGGGGTCTAAGCGAGAAATGTATAAGGAAGGGAAGGCAGGGACGTTAAACTGTCAAGAGACCGGTTGCCTACTGTGCGCGCGGGGGAGAGAGGAGGGACAGAAGAGGAGAGAGAGGGGAGCTAATATTCACAAAGATATATCACGCTTGGATTCTTTAAAGTTTAAACATGGGACAATCATGGTGGTGTACATATTATAGACCGATGTGGACGAACAATGGCCGAAGATATTTTCGAAAAAGCTATTATTGTGAATTCAGCCCGTGGGCTCGTGGTATTTTAGTACCTCGTTATTCGGTTCCCCGCGAGTTTCAACTTAGGCTATCCTATTCATACACGAAGGTGTCATGGAATCGGTGGTGTCAATTCAATGCCACGACTACTGCTTGTGACAGACCCACGCCATCCTATGTGGAGGTGGAGGAGGCTAAAGGACACCAGCTGGCGTCGCCTGCGCCATGTGTGTCGACACTACTGGCCATCTTTTGACAACTGCCTCTTCGAGCCAGACTGCCACTTTTCTTTGTACCTTCAAGCAGCAGGCTGCGCTCTGGAATGACATGTAGGCTTTATTAACAAATATGAAGCTTGCCGAATACTCACACTCACTTTAAATTTACGTGTTTACATTTCATCTAGTAATATGATTTTCTGCTAAATATTCTCCAGACTGTAAGAATTTATCAAGCTGGGCCAAATAATGACTGTCATATCCGGAAATTATGATGTGTTCCAGCGTTTAACATTCTAAAACATTTTAATGCATACTGTAATAGTAAAAAATTATCTACGAGGCCGAATCTCTGGTTGACGTGGCTTAGTCACGCCGAAAAATGCACTGAAAACTCGTAGTGGCATGCACTGGAGCCCTGAAGGCCTCCTGCTTAGGAGTTTTCTGATTTTTTTTTTTTTACGGGAATAGTGAAGCACCCGAGAAACATAAATGTTTACGAGGTAGGACTGACAAGCTCGAAGCTTTAAGCATTTTAGAGGAGTACAGGTGATACAAAGTAGAGCTGCCAACTGCCTCCATTCGTAGTTGGGTACCGTACCTCCGCAGTATGCAATCGCTCAAGTACATGCATTGAAATATTGAAGTAATTTCAATTCAGTCCCTCTCATAATTACCTTTCGAAGAGTTTCACATGACTAAATAAGCTCAGGAGACGTAAGTAAGTGCGTACACGTCAGTCATCAATAAGCAAAGTGATAATGCTGCGAACGCAGACGAAATATTTCGGCAAAACCAGGCAGCGTCTAGGTTCCGAGGCCTACGTCGGCGAATTCCCTACGCAGACCTTTAAAATGCGAGACCGTCTTTGGCATTTAAGGCTGCAACGCCCGACGTCGGGACGGCGTCGTCGGTTCAAATACTTGCCGCGCCTTGTCGCCCGCGTGCGACAAGTATACAAGACCCCTCTCTGCACTTTGAATCGCTTGGATTCGCCGCGTTGTTGAAGCAGGCTGGAGATACTTGCGTAGGCTGCTGAAACGGTGGCTGTCTTGCATTTGTGCATCCAGAAATAGAGCATCTGTGAAGAAACATAAACGAGTCCGCAGTGGAAAAAAGAGAAGAGAGAAGAACGCCGCCCGAAACTATGGTCGCTAATATTCATAGATAAAAAAATTAGGCGAACACTGGTGCCATTTCTTGCTGCACACACACGCATGCACCCACGCAGCACGCAAAACACACACACACACGCACACACACACACACACACGCACACACACACACACACACACACACACACACACACGTAGGTAACCTTGGAGTTGAGAAAAAAGCGGAACAGACGATTCGTAGCATTCTCATATTCTTAGTAACCAAAAAAAAAAACAGCAGACAAGACAGGACACTAAAGGAAAATGAGAGGACCTGCGAATGACACACACTTTAGTTTTCGGTTTTTGCCGTTGGTTTATTGGTATTTCACAAGAACACGCATCAGGAATTTCTTTCTCTGTTGCTTCAGTCTAACTGTTCGTTTTCGAGGGCAGGAACTGTCGTGAACATGAGATTCCGAGATCGCGGCTGCCCGTCGTTGTTACTTTTTCTCCTTCTTCCGTCTTCCTTCCTATGAATTGTATATTGGACAGCTGTCTCCGCCAAGACTGCCAAACTTTACGAGCGCGACCTTGTGCGACCGCCCTGCTGAGTGCCCAACGTTTCGAATGCGCCGATCTAAATAAAACAATCGCGATGACAAAACATGCGGGGGACGGGCAATACTATCAAAACACAAAAAAATAACAGCATGCGCAAATTCTCCTGCGTCAATAAAATATTCAACAGCTAAAGCCTTGGGTCAGATTTTTGATAACGTTCTGCATAGCCGCGGGCGTCAACGCCATCAGACGTGCACCAGGTGCTTCGAGGAAGACGGGATGAATGAGAAAGAAGGGGGAGGGAGAGCGGTACCACCAATAGTAGCTGCAGCGGCTCCTCTGCGGTTTTATATCGGCGCGCCTGATCGCAAGGAAATTGGGAAGGCTTCCTATATCCCATCACCAGGCAACAAAAACTGCACCGAAGGGAAGGATATGGCTAAAGGGCTGAACAGGAGAATGAAAAAAAACAAAAACAAACAAAAGGCGCAATGCAGCGATGCACGTGGAGTGAAGGCGCTTGAAAGAATGAAGATAACCGCCGTAGTACAATGCGGCGTCAAGTATAAGAAAGGAAAGCTGCCGAGCCCAACCAAGCACAGCGAAGGCGAATCGCGCGGCTCCCCTCAAAGGCGGAAGAGGGTCTTTGGTGTGAAAGGCTCCGAAGCTCGGGCCTCCCATATCCCGGCCCCTGCCAACCACCTCACGGATCCCGCCCATCGCGGCTCCAAAGCATGGCGCGCGCGACAGCTCTGACAGATGCCCCATCGATGCCTCGGGGCCGCTGCCGGCCGCCGCACTAGAACAGACGCTTGTCAAGCGGAACGCAGGGCAATCCGCATGCAGGAAATGGGCCAGCGCTGGGAAGGCCCTGGGCAGCGGCGTCGTCGGCGCTGAAGCGTCGTTGCGCGCAAGACGTTTGAGCGAAACAAAGTTTGCGGCTACCGCGAAGCGGCCACGCGGGAGCAGCTATATACTTGTACTGACATAAAAGGGAAAAACATAGAGGAATAGTGCAGATCACAGCTATTTCCGCTATGCTGTCAAAAGGTTAGTGACATGATAGGTGAGTGGCGTATCGCTGCGTAGCGTGTGACTTTATTCAGTCCTGTGTTTAAAGTAAAGGTCGCGCATGGAGTTGAGCACGGCTAGCAGAGAGTTTCCTTTTGATGGAACGACCCCTTTTTGTTTTCCCCATCGCTCTGAACACACTCAATGCGTTTAATCTCCTCAGTATCACCTGAAGGAACACGTAGGGGATCGAATGGCACCCAGTCTCCGAAATATTTTTAAGGTTCAGGTATATTACTTTTTCTATGCGGAAACCTGTAGAGGGCTTGTGGAAGTGCTCATTGGGGAAAATGTATGGGGCAACTATTGGGCATTGTTTTGCATTTTTCCTGTTCAATGCGAACAAAAAAGAACTCGCGACTTAGTTTTCCCCTTCTCACCTGTGGAGTGACGACCTCATCTCTACATATGGCTATCTTTGAACTTGACGTACTGCATCGCAGACCTTTCATGTTTCCTGGACAGTCTATCATTTCCTTTTTCGGTTTCAAGATGCTTGCAAGAAAAAAAAAAGGTAGAAAATGCTCGGTTTTATGGTGGGGTTATTTTTTTCTTTTTTTTCAAATGTCACATCGCAACAAGAAAGCAATAAAAAGGCTGTTTTATGTAAAGGGAATCCTCAATAAAATTACTAATAAATGTTTGTGGTGGCAGGTAGGCCTAGTATATTCAAAGAAAAAAAACTAGATTCCCGAAAAATTGGGGCGACACCAGGACGAGGAGTAAGACCTTCATGTTTTCTCTTGAGCAAATTTTGCTAGTTCACCGTCGGCAAGGTATGTTTGTTCTTCGCAGGGCTCGTCACATACCTTCCCACCTCACCTTTAAGTGCGCCTGTTCGTTTTTTTTTTTTTTTTCTTGGGTCTCTAGCAGCTTTTCCTGCTGACTCGTCCTTTTCCATCAGCGCTGCAGTACGGTGTCGTTTCTGCTTTCAGCTGTAAGGAGAGCACCGCAATATCTGAAACAGAGGTGCTGTGTTCTTTTTCTCTTTCTCTCTCGCATTTTTGGTCGTTCCTGCGGTCTTAAACTGGGGGACATAAAGAAAACTACAGATCGAGCAGAAAACCAGCTGGTTTGCCGTATAAAGCTTGTAGCATGAAACGCGAGGAGACGGTCAGGAGGGGAAAAAAAAACGCTAAGGGAGTGGAGAGCGCACGAGAGGTGAGAAGGGGTGTTACAGCAGAAAGAAGTAATAAATTGGGCGTCGGACGCAATCCAGCAAACGAGAAAACGCCTGCGTGGCGACGATAAGAGACTTTCGCTGTCGTCACACACGATTGAACTTTTCGACGAGACCGAAGAGCGGCGTCACACCGCCAGAGTGCATCGCATCACGCTCCGCGGAGGCGGTGGGCAATCCACGAACGGATGCGAATCGTGTTTCGCGAGTTGTTGACACATCCTCAACTGGTTAGACGACGCTGTCGCTGCTTGATTCCACGCTGTCGTGGTTGGCGCCGCGCTAGATGTTTCGCTGCCCATTTTACACCGGTTTAATGCTCGAAGAAAAAGACAAGCTTGCAAGCCAATGGCATGTTGGCTGGGGTTACGATGAAGCTTTCAGAGGCGTCTCTTGTGGTTTTCTATCTCTTTCCTTTTTCGCCCTTTTGTGAAGAGCGCATGCGCAATCATCCAGCTCGAAACCACCTATACAAGAGGTGCTTAAGCTGTAGGACACCCAAGCTCTTACTTTATGGAAACACGTATATTTTGCAGAAACCGTACTGAAGCTGACACTTCTATAAAAGAGGGTGTCAACTAAATTCGCATGTCCCACTACAATCACTAGCACTCATGTTGCTAGTAGAATTTAACTAGTCGGAGTTGTATATCTGCTTTTTATTGTTGTGGTTTAAAAAAAAAAGGGGGGGGGGTGTTTTTCACCACATGCACACGTGCTGTGCCATGCAGCACTCAAGCAGCAAATTTGAAAAGATATAAATAAAGAAAGCGCTGCACTAAGGGGACGCCATTTCCCATTAATTTGGGTATGCGACTGAGCCTAACGCTATTAATATTCGTGAGATAATATTCCTGCCAATCATGGCGCGGGACAGTCACAAAGCGTCTGTTTCGAAAGCGATTTTGCCATCGGTCGGTTAGCTTTGCTAGCGGCATGTCCGGCCTGAGGGTTTGCTGAAACATTTCTCTTACGAAGATTTTTGGCGGAAGATGTTTTAGATGCGGAGCATCTCTTGCTCGCGGGTATGTCACGCGTCAACCGGCGTCCACACTCACACTACGCATGCGCTACTCTCCTCTCCCTTCCCTCCCTCCAACAGCTGCTGCAATAAATAAAGCGGGTAGCGAGCGCGAGCGCGCGGCGTCCGTCCGCACTCACACTACGCATGCGCAACTGTCCTCTCGCTTCCCTCTCTCCAACAGCTGCTGCGATAAATAAAGCGAGTAGAGAGCGCGCGCGCGCTTCGCTTCAGTAGTATCTCCTCCTTCTCCGATGAAAGAAGTTGGTGGTGTTGTGTGATGGAAGCAACAGTTCCGTCAGCGAGTGGGTTGACGCAAGTACGCATCAGCATCAACCCACACTCTGACAACGGTCACGCGATGCGTGGTAACGAACCAAGTTAACAACGTAATAACACGCAAGGTTCACCGCAAGGGTAACACCGAAAACACTGCAAACCTGTAAACACCGCCGTTAAATGCACCGTTGAAACTCCCAGCGATGCTCCGCATCACCCCATGGTCCCCTTCGGGGAGATGGTGTAATTTATTTGATGGTGTAGTATGGGCCCTGGGGCTGAACCTACGAATCGTTTTGTTCGTTAGTTCCCCTTGCCGTTGGCTGATAACCTTCGCTAAAACGATTTAATACGCTTACGGTTCGCTTTTAAGAGTGAGCGCCATAGCCTCAATGGATGGATGGATGCTATGAGCGTCCCCTTTGTAACGGGGCGGTGACATGTGCGCCACCAGGCTCGTAAGAAGATTTAAGAACTTTTTTTTCTCTCTCCCTTTAAATTTTTCTCATGCCTTTTAAATCTACTTTAATCAAATCGATCATACTATAGCAAAAACGGAAATTCATAGCCCAGTTCCCTGCCCCTTATGGCAGAATAACACGCAAGGTTCACCAATGGGCCTTGTTTGCATCGCCTCCTCGTGACAGAGTTATATTTTCTCTCACTTTCACATTACAGTCAGTGCTATCATGTGCCTAGGTGTTAAGTCGTGGTTAACGATATCTCCGACGAGTTCTACTTTGAGAAATTGAATTTTGTTCACCAACGCACCTGTACCATGGTGGAGGGCTTGCGCGGTCGGCAGCTTCGGAAAACATGGCGGCAGCTCTAATTAATTATTTCCACCGTAGACGCGTATTACGACAGCGACGCTGACACCGGGTTTTTAGCGACATGAGCAAGTTAATGCCGTCGCTTTAATAACATGTGCCTCATAAGTATTGGCTACTATTCTGTTTTACGAGCAATCCTTGCGTAAGAACGTTTTTCGAATACAGATTGTAGTGTTCACTATATCAGCATTTCATACAATTGAACAATAAAGTGCTCAAAGATATGTCACTTGCAGATGTCCTGCCGATGACCCACAGTGAAAGGAGTAGCCCCACACGGATCTACTCTTTGCTCACTTGCGAAGTAATGAAAGCGGCACTGATCCCGTATACGTGTACTGCGCCTACGGAGACAACTGCCTTGATATTAGTGGTACGCTATCGCGATTCCGGGAAGTCGCAATAAAGTTGCCCACAAAGTGAAGCGTGAAAGATGAGAACCTTTATTTACTAGCCCAATGTTCTGACTATAGTGGGACACAGGAGGATTAGAACAGATATTTTCGAACAAATCCTAACTATTTTCTCGAAAGCTAATAATGGTTATCTAAGCTCCGGCTCTGTACACACGTGTCGCAGTCATCGCTGCATTGGATTTGTCAGAACGGAGCGCAATATACGAATCGATGCGTTTCAAAACAAACCTTTCATAACCTAGTGCTGTGTCTCTTAGATATGATAGGTTTTCGTAAGCTGATTTGCTGTCTGCCAGATTTTGCAAGCCTTTTGTAACGCACGTGTGCTGAAGGGAAATCAATTTATATACAGCAACAAATATTTTATTGGAAGGCACATGGCGGCTGATGTCTTCAAGTATATTTCTCTCTTTCTTTTTCACTCTCTCTCTCTCTCTCTCTCTAAAGACTATTGACTAGAGTTAGAGGTTTATAGAAATCCAAGTTCACTTCATGTTTGAAAATTTCACGTAGATGCCAAGGCAGACAACACATGAACAGACATGCAGATGAGAAGTCTTAACTACTCGAAATTATGCATACACACTCTATAATCAAAAAATAAAATGCCGTAGGAATAAACGACGACAAAAGTAACGGCCAACTAAACCAAACGCGGTCAGGAGAAGCCACCTATTTGCACCCTCAATAACTCGAAGTTCACGTGCATGATTTGAATGATAACGCCACTCCACAAAGAATCAATTTCATGAGACGCGGCAAGGCAGCTTCGACCGCTTCCACGTAGTCTCTCCCTGATGCAGTGGAAGTCTCCAAATATAAGGTATAACAGACTGCTGCAGCGGAGCCCTTCACTACAACTCTGACCTCTGAGCAGATCTGAAGCTTTACTGCTCAGTCGTCTCTGGTAAGGCGTTCCCTTTAGGAGTGACTGACAGTGCAGCGTTCAAGGCCTATTGCACTGAAGAAACCATTGACCATATTTTATGCAACTGCCCTCAGTACTATTCGGAGAGACAAGCACTTACTAACGCATTGCGGAAACAGGACAGTAGGCCACTCTTCGTGCAGATGCTGCTAAAAAATTGGCATGGCGAGCATTATAGTAAACAATTCTTTGCAAGAGTGGCGTAGCAGAATCCGTAACGGACATCTTTATTTATTGATACGGTATACGGATACGGTATATGGACGCACAAATGAGGCGCCGGCTACTCCTTGACTCGCCAATGGGATGAACGTTCAACATGCATGATTCAGTATGCAAAGCAGTCTGGCATAATCGCAAGAGTAGTAGTTCTACCAAAACAGCAACAAAAAGAGAAAAAAAACACCAGGCCTGCGCGGAATCGCAGGACAGTGACAGCGTAAGCTGGAGGAGTGACCTTCTTAAAGGCCATTGCAAACGCTTGGAGATCTGGCCATGTGATAGGGCCATCAGGTATATCGAAGAGCCAAGTCAGGTTGCTGTCGGGGCTGCGCTCATCGCCTGTCGCATGGCATGATACGACAAAATTGCTTCACGAGGCACAGCTTTCTAATAATGATGACGGAAAAGTTGAAGAAAATCGCGCTTCATAATGGTTACGTTGATGATGCCTCCATAATGGGTGCAGAGCTACAAAGCATGCACCCCTGTGTTCTTTCAAATGATTCCTCGAACTCGTTATGCAATCCACTTTTCGCGACGTGTAGTGGCGTATTACTGTTTTGCCACGTAACATTTGTTAATGCGATTCCTCGACAGGCTTTATACTTTTTTAGGTCGTTTAGGTATGGTTTGTCAACCCCCTCCCCCCCCCCCCTCAAAAAAAAGAAAGAAAAGAAAACAGGCGTAGCTTAGCGGTAGAATGCTCGACTGCCACGTGGGTTCGAATCCTCCTCAGTCCTCTCATTTTTTTTTTTTCTGAAGTTTGCGTGATAGTGGTTACGGACACCGGCGGCGGCGGCGGCGGACAGCTATGGCGCCAAAAACGGCTGTTGTGATCTCACAGCAGCTTACGCTGTAATAGAAACGCACAGACACACACACACAGTGATACATGTGTACGATTATAAACATAGCGATACTCTTGAGATAGTTTCTGCTAAAAAATAGCAATGTCAGCACACAAGAACGTCTATGGTCAGTGGATGGCACCTGTTAGTGTATGGTAGTGCAAATTAGACACCAGATATACCATAAAATCAGTATAACTTAATAGAACCTAATGAACAGTCACATCTGTATACTCATAGGAAGTCAAAATAAATAGAACAATAAGTGCGCCAACGGTCAGCAATACCGTTTCTTAAGAGGGACACAATGAGCCCATATCTGTCTCTGCCAACGCATTTGTACAGACGCGGATTGGGATCATAGTTGCTCTGACGTTGAGTTTATAAGCTCGTGACCGAGTTACGGTTCAATCACAGCTGTGTCCCGAATGAGGGAGAATTCAAAATTTGCTGTGCAGCTTGCATATGATATGATATCCACTACTGTGGCGGGAACAATCATGAGATTGTAGTTCTTACGCTTGAAACACTGTACACGAAGTAATGTATAAAATAAACATCACGACAAGTTAAACATACTAGAGTAACAAAGGAGACACGCACAAGAAAGAGCGGGCCAAAAACACAAAAACAAGGCAGCCACATTACTGCGCGTTGTTTCTTCTGTATTCTGATTGCCTTAAATGCTTTATAGCTTGCTGAATTTTGTGCTTTTTGTGTGAGTTGTTAGGACTGTATCCACTTACTTCTGCCCTGGGCTGACTATAACGAGTAATATTTGATGCACAAGCAAGCACTCGGAAGCTCCTGGTATATGTATAAGGACACTGCTTCACCGGAAATGTCGCCAGATTGGTCACAACTCAGCAAAAAAAAAAAAAAAAAAGCGCCAATGTTTCTGGGCACGTTTACCGTGTCAACAACAACAACAATATAAAAAATGAAGTAAGCCCTCTGTAGCCACTGGTGGCCCTGCAGAGCCATTGCTGCGCGACTGCATGGCTGGTCCACGGCTCTTCTCTGTTATCGGGCGACCACCGAGGAACGATGTGCCGAGGGCAGCGGCAAGGAGTCGAGCTGTCTACGGGCGCAGCCGCTATTTCCGGCAGGCACTCCTCGCGGGAGATTGCGAACTCACTGCGTGCTCAGTGTAGAAAACATTGGCGTTACACGAGAGCAACGTAAGTTGGCGTCGCGAGCATCGCATCAATAACATATGAACGGCCAGCTACAGCTCGAAAGTGTCATCCATTATTTACGCAAGCCGAGAGTCTCGGGCGTTAAATCATTCAGGGATATTATTAGAAGGAAGACGTGTGAGCCCCGTACTAATGGAAATTTTGATGAGGAGGGGGGGCCCTAGCAACACCGCTTCCCTTGCCTCCTGTGGGCGCGGCAGTGCGCGGCAACGTGCGCGTGTAGTATGTGCGCGGCCGTAGAGGCGTTTTGATTGGCCCGGTGTTGATTAAACTGTGCATCCAGTTCCAGAGGGATGTCAACACGCGTGAGAGGACATCAGGACGCTGGTGGGAAATTCGTCTTGCCGTACAGCTCCAACATGGTAGCCCCCTCCCCCACCCCGCGCCCCCCCTTTTCATTTCTTTTTCGTGGCTACGAAGTACTGCCTTCTAACTTCATTTTGTTAGGCACTTCTCCAACTTTCTATTTGTCGCTTTTATTTTAAAACCTGAACAAATAAGGCACTCGTCCTAGATATAAGTGAGCGCGAAAAACAAAACGACAACTGAGCGGGAACAATGGAGATGTCGTAACCCGCAAGTGGGCTTCACTGTCCGATAGCCATTGGAATGTTTTAGCACCCGAGCGGCCGTTTGTTGAGCAACCAATTTGGGATTAAGCAATAACCGACTGGAGCCCACTGAGCTGCAGTCGTTTCGAGAAGGGCGAAGGGCGGTGTTATACAATATAGGCGAGAGAGTTGTAGAGCCATCGACCTTTCTGGAAATGGTCGTTCATCAACGGTCTCAAGGTTATCATTTCTCCTGTTGGGAGAACAACGTAACAATGCTGGTCATTTTTTTTTTTCAGTAATCTGTGGTCCGTGCACATTTTTTGTTCTTTCTCCAGGACGTCGCCATGGAGAATCTCTTCCCGCGGCAAAAATCAATGGACCAGTAAGAGGACGCAAATGATCGCGGTTGCCAAACTTGACATTATGATATACTGACACGTGGGACTCCAAAGTCTGTTCTGGCCTGATATCGACAGACATCGCCATTGCAATCGCTTTATGCACTGTACTTGCCACGCTTGGACAAAAGACGTATGCAAGAACACAGAAGTTAAAAGAAGATCTCAGTTTATCGAAATGGGACGCTGTATATATAGTACTATGTGTAAAATCTAAAAGTACCGCTTTTTGGGCTAGTTGGTTAGATCTATTTGAAGGAAACATAGCGCTTGAACAGACGGACAAGGAAGACAACGACACGGGTGAGACAACGACACGGGTGAGGGTGAGTTTGCATCTAAGGCTATTGAAGCGGTGACTTAAGTAATGAATAGATGCGACGACATTTCACTGAAAAAAGTAAAGGCGGAAGGAAAGAAGTTGTGCTCTCGCTTTAACTTACCACGGTTAAAGAATCGCCTAGACCAGTGCGATAAACTTCACTTAGTCAAATTTTTGGTAAAAACTCATAAACCCGCGTGACCTTTCCGAGTGATTGTATCTGAAAGAGGCACATGGCAAAAAAGAACTCGCTGTTTTTCTTCAGGATAAGCTTCGAATTTTGTGTATTGACGACCCTTTTATGGTAAAAAGTTCCGATGACGTGGTGCAGTGCGGTGCGATGCAGTGCAGTGCAGGTGCGATGACAACGGTGACAAATGCATTTCAGCCTGCTCCATCGATGTTAAGGATCTATATTACTCTATGCCCCAAGGACCATTACTGAAGTGTGTTGAACAATGTATTGATAATTTTGGAGCGATTTCGTTTCAGTCGAAGACGGGAATATCTGCCGCTTGGTTCCTAGAACATTTAACGTTTTACTTGAAATCTACGGTTGTTGAATGTAATGGACACATGTACCTTCAGAAGAAAGGAGTGTGTATTGGATCGCGCCTTGCGCCCATACTTAGTGATATGTTCTTGGCCTATTACGACAGACTTTTAGTAGGACACCTCTCTGATGCAAAGATCCTAGAAATTTTCCGGTACGTTGATGATTATCTCGTTTTATTTGACTCAGCCCTGACAGTCAGTAAGGCGGTTGGCCTATTTAACCGTTATCTGGACAATCTGGTGATCACATGTGGGATTCCTGTTGAAAACGCAATCCAGTTCTTGGACTTAAGATTGTTTTTATCGGTTGACCACATATGTTGGGAATATCATCCTCGTGAGAAGAAAATGTTGCTTCCATATCACTCATCACATTCCAAACTTGTCAAGCGGGCCATTGTTAACTTATGCCTAAACAATGCACTTCGCAAATCATGTCATCACAAAATGCCGGATAGCTTCAGCAAACAGACAGAGCGTCTTTCGCAAGCCGGATATCCTAATCATGTACTTGTCTCAGTAGCAGAAAGTGCCTTCAACAAGTTAAATAAAGAACACGCAACGTGCGTAGCAATTTGTACTAACAAGAAAAAGGTTGTTGTGCCATATATACATTATGTATCGCATGCACTGAAAAAAGTTGGACGCAAGGCTAATATTGATGTCATATTTTCTGCCCCGGAAAAATTGCTCAGCATATGCAAAGCTACAGATCCGTTTGCCAAGAAACAGGTATGCTGTAAAAAGAATCACCAGTCCCATTTTGTGTCATGTACAAAGAAGGTTGTCTATCGGTTTCCGTTTTCTTGTGGTAAGGTTTACATCGGACAGAGTGGAAGATGCTTGAACGAGAGATTAAAAGAGCATAAGCAAAAAGTAGGTCGCTATCGAGATGGACATGTCTCTATTCATTGGAACGATTGTGGTTGTCAGCCTCTTCTTTATGATTGTGTGGTTTTGAACAGAAATGCTGATAAAGATACCAGAGAAATTGTCGAAGCTATCCTGATATCAAAAGTAGGTGACAGTTGCGTTAGTAGCCCTTCTGTTGCTTTGACGGAAAGTGAATTGGATTTTCTAGATTCTGCTCGGTTCCATGTGTGATGACGGGGGATCTTTAGTGTGCGTGTTTATAAATATCGTGCTTTCCGGAAATAAACCATTAGTTGAAAGTGAGCGTTCGTGTCGTTGTCTACTTGTCCGTGTGTTCGAGCGCTATGTTTCCTTCAAAGTACTATGTGAGGCCGCTGATTTTTTGTTTCTGCACGGTCGTGCAAATCACAATACACAGACAGTTACTTTGATCGAAAATTAGGTAGTAGATAGTAATAGCTTGCAACATACGATAATAAAATTAGTGCTTAGGCGCCAACCAATGGGAAAAAAAATATTTCATGCTCTGGATTACCTCCGCGATCTGGGCGTTTATCCCCAAACCATGAACGTGAGGAACTTGTTAGGAACTCGTGAGGAACTTGTCAGGAACTTGAGAGGAACTTGCGAGGAACTTGCGCAATGAAACCTTCAATCGAGGGTCCTTGCCAAACACCGCACATCTAACGCTCCCTATTAGCACCCTCCTAAAATGAGCTGACTTTGAACCACTATGCAGCAACCATTGACATTTCAGTAATGAACCTGCCCTCGAAAGCTATCGCGTGACCGAAAACACGTACCGCAGTATGCCTGAGATGAGTACTTAGATAAGTTGTGAAGACTGCTAATAGTCTGTAGTTGTTTGGTAACGTGCGCTTTGGCATTTCTGTTTCATAAAAAAAGCCATGCAAATATATTCGATGAATTGTAGACATATTTTTTTTTTCATGTAAGGAAAAGATGGCATCAACCCGTTTGGGGCACACAGCTACAAGTAAATCCGTACAGGTTACAAGTTCCCCAAAATGAAAGCTTCAAAGTTGACGAAACATTCGTATTAGTCCGGGGATCGAACCCGAGATCAATGCTTGTCCTGGGTAGTCGCTCTTCGAATTGACCTAACCAGCACATAGCGCTTGGATCGGGTGGGTGCCAATTTCTTCCTTTCAAGAGCGTTACTCGTACTCGCGGAATGCACCAGAACTGATTTGCCATGTTTGCTTCACCAATAACGCCCCCAGAAAACACGTGTAGTGCGTGCAATTCTATTACATTGGAGCTTGTTGATTTCGCCTAGAATGAAAACATGAGCTAAGTGCACTAAGGTAAAGACCATTCGTTTCGGAACAGACGCAGCGCGATTTTACGGTAGTCTAGTGGCTATGGCACTCGGCTGCTGATCGGAAAGTTGCGGGATCGAATCCCGGCCACAGCGGTTGCAAATATATGGCGGCGAAGTGCTGAAGCCCGTGTACTGTGCGATGTCAGTGCAAGTTAAAGAACACTAGGTGGTCGATATTTCTAGAGTCCTGACGTACGGCCTCTCTCACAATTATATAGTGGATTTTAAGATGGAAAACGCCAGAAATCAATCAATAAGTTAAGGAGGACGCGATGTGAACGGGGCCCAATGACGCTAAGGAACTCTTAATAGTCGAAGTTATGTGGCCCCCAATGTATTTTTGTCCAATATTCTGACATATCTTGTGATATCCCTGTCTGTATTAGCGTGTTTTAACTCAGAGCACGCGCTCGTACGTCTTCGATACCAGTAGTCGGCTTTCTTGGTGGCGATCGTATTGCATAATCCGTAACGTTCACTCGTACAAGGACGCAAAGAGGTTCAGAGTCATAGCCGTATTCACGGCTGCTTCATGTAGCAGTTGTCTTTTCTCTCTCTCTCTTTCGTATGCAGAACATACTGGTATTGAATATTAAAGGGAGGCAAGCTTATCACGGTTGCGGCAATGTAACACGAAGTACAGCGAATCACCTCGTCAAGTCGCTATGAGAGCGGTAAACCCATTGTTCTACAGTTTCCTTTCATGTCGGCTTGTTTCATTTAAAGAGCAAGCACGCCTAATTTTCGGCGACGCCTAGTGTCTGACTGATATGTTACGGGCCCCTATTTTTCAACCCTATTAATCCTACAGCGCTAAAATTACCGAGAGGCAATACTTGATGCTTTCTCCAGCTATTCTTGCCTTCTTTTTTCATAACTATAATATTCTTGGACGTGCCAGTCCTCTTCCACCGTGCAGAATAGTGCGTTGGGTACACTTTCGATTAACCTCCACACCTTCCTGTCTGTTTAAATTTCCTATCTCAATGGAGGCGAAATGTTAAGGCCCGTGTACTGTGCGATGTCAGTGCACGTTAAGAATGCCCAGGTGGTTGAAATTTCCGGAGTCCCTCCACTACGGCGTCTCTCATAATCACAGCTGGTTCTGTAACGTAAAACCCCAGAAATCAAATCAACATTCCCTCTCTCTACCAGTGAACCAGCAATTACTTTGTCGTTTTTTGTTTGCAGTTAAGGAGGAACGTCTTCCCTGCAGATCTGTGTCAGTCGCTTAAGTAACGCTTTTACATCACCCGAAATCGCGGAAACAGACATGTACATAGGAATAACTTCGATAGGCACTTTGGAACCACTTGCCCTGCCAGCGCACCACGCGTCGGTTGGGCAAAGCGGCTATGGTAATGGCTGTCCGAAGACTTCACCAAGAGACGAAGGAACCAGTAATAACAATAATAAAAAAAACCACATCGCACCAAGCTGTCTCAGAGCTTTATAAGGCGCCTTTGTTTCGGACTCTAGAAAGGGCCGTCGCTATGGCAACTAGCTCGAACGCACCTTATTATGCAGTCTCTCGGCTACTCTGGAAGGTTCTGGCCGACGTGAAAAACCGACCTAGGTCCCGACTTTTTAACTCGCTCAACTTTTCCAGAACACCCGTGGAAAGTCCTTTCTCCGCTGATCGGACCGAGGAAAGTTTGGCATCGCGGCAAGCATTTTTTTTTTTGTGTGTGTGTGTGTCGCGCAGGAAAGCAGACCTCTCGTAGCCGACCTCTGCAAGCGGCAGCGGCTGGAGCTGCCGCGTGAACTCAAGGGAGCTCAGTATGCACCACTGGGGTGTGCAAAAACGAAAAAAAAAAGAAGATGGGAGGGGCTTTCTTTCTTTATATTGTGAGAGTTTATCTTGGCTGCTGATATTGATGCTCTGGAGTAGCCTATCTGGCTGCAACGAATTATCTAAGAAGCACAGGAAACCAAAGTCAGAGTTTGTCCCATCGCCCAATTCACCTTATGTTAGCAATATAAGACACTCGTAGCTGTTGCTTTGCTCCACAGATAATAATAGATTTGGCCAAGATATTGTACAAAACTTCTTGTGTTAGACACATAGCTTTAACATATCACCTGGAATTAATGAAATCGTATGTTTCGTGGTTAAAAAAAAACAATAATTTCCCGCGAAGTAAAACAACCGAGAACACAGAAGCTTATTCAACATGTCGGGGGCCGCTGTAGTGCTGCGCGCTTATTTAATTTGCGTCGAATAAGGTTTTTTTAAATATATAAATCATAACAAACTCCCTTAAACAAATATTTGGCTTGAACAGCCGTCCTAAAAGGAAGCAATGTGGCGCGCATCGATCTACGAGGGTTAAAAAGCAACGGCTATGATAGTTTATTTTGCGCCGTTTTCGTATATAGCCTATCATAGCCATTCTCACGTTTTGCCATCTGTAAAGGTAAGGCGACAAACAGACACAGCCTAGGTCGCGAGTCTTTTTTATTGGGGCTACAACGCATGCAGTTAGGTCTCAGTGACCACAGCGTAACGTGGTTAGGGTTTACGACAGCAGCCAAGGTCGTTATAGTCCATTTGTGGCTCTATGCATGAACGCCCTGGCAGAGAAAGACAAGAAATGAAGGGATTTGGAAGGAAGAAAAAAAAAACAATAACGTCAATGAGCGTACGGGTTACATAATTCGTTTGGTTTATTGAATATCGCAGGAATACAAAATGAGCTGATTGCTAAGTGTGGCTATTCGAGATTCACGATCCACCGCGACGTCGTATGCCAAGTGCCGTGGTTTCATACTTTCAAGTGAGAATTATAGCTGAGGAAGGGAAAACGAAGGGGAGAGTGGGGAAGCATTTGACAGGAATTCCTGGGCTTAGCCGTCCTTTTCTGTGCTCGCATACCGCCACCGAGTGCAGTGCAACGCGGGATGCACAGCCGGGGACTGTTTTCATTACACTGCATGCCTAGGCTTCTAGGCTTAAAGCAGCACAGGCAGCGTTTTCACATTACTTTTTAGATGCGAAGTAGCTCTTTGACTAGCCTGTGTAACGCTGTCCCTCCGTCCGTACGAATGCGCCGCAACGCGCTTCCCTCGCCGCAGGTGTTGGAGCGGTGCCAAGTAGGTCACGCCGCAGCTGCGCGTTGACGTCACGCTCCCCTCGCAGGGCGCGCTGACGTCACTCTCCCTCGCCTGCCGCGCTCGCCGCAGCTGCCGCCTCGTCCGTTCAGTCCGCCGCGGTGGTGTAGTGGTTAAGGTACTCGGCTGCCACCCAAAATACGCGGGTTCGATCCCGGCCGCGGCGGTCGCATTTTCGATGGAGGCGAAAATGCCAGAGGCCCGTGTACTGTGCGTTGTCAGTGCACGTTAAAGAACCCCAGGTGGTCTAAATTTTCCGGAGCCCTCCACTACGGCTTTTCTCTCCTATCTCTTTCACTCCCTTTCCCCCACCCCCCACGGACGCTTAGCCGTGCTCCCTACATGGTCTGCAGAAATTAGCGTCCTTTCCTCAACCAAACCACAATCATCGTCCGTTCGCCCGCAGCACCTGCCGCTACCGCCGCTCGCTACACCGCCGACTCGTCGGTTCACGCGCAAAAAATTAACACCATCTTCCCAAAGGGAACCCTGATAGGATTCGAAGCACGCGCGTCAGCGCCGTTCAACCCGTGACGCCACCCGTGCGCAACGCTGCTGCTTCGCATCCCATCAAGGTTCCCTTTGGGAAGATGCTGTTAATTTTTGCAGGTCTGTAGCCCATAGAACCAGGGGCAGTGCAGTTAAAACCTTTAAGCGTGTGTGTGTGTGTGTGTGTGTATTTTTTTTTCTGTCTCGTTAAAGCGCACTGTGCAACCAAGCACCCCTATTCTCCGTTAACATTCCTAGCCATAAAACGTTGTTGCGAAAATTGCTAATGTAATTTTTGAGGTAGGCACTGCAATGGCATGCACTTTTTTTCTTTATAGCTGCGAACGGGCTCTCTTACTTTTCCAAATCGTGTAACATAGTCAAGCACAAACAAACAAATAAATAAATAAATAGATAACATGCGGAAGCGCCAGGTAAACACTAAGCAGCGATTCAAGGCATTTACTGTACTCATCCTTTCTTTTGTTATTGTTTTTACAACTGCATGCGTCACTCCCGACTCCAGCCCCTCCTAACTCTGAACCGTTATATTTTCGCGTTAATAACCTGAAAGGGATGTAACCAGTGCACGAAACATACGCATGACTTCGTTCCTACTTGAAAAATAAAATAGCCAACTAGTTAATCGTATGTAGCACAAATACGGTGACATTCATCTTTGGTTTACTTAGATATCACGTAAAAGGAATTAGTGCACCGGCTTTGGCGTGATTTCCAGGACATTTTCAGGGAAAAAGAAGGACCTGGTCGCCATTTTTCCCAGCAGACCTAGGGACCACTTCCCCTCTAGGAAGAAGAGAACCCCGGTCCCTTTCCACAAGCACCCTTTGTCTGCCACAAGGTCTATTCTATATTAAATGCAGCGATATGCAGCTGTGGCTTACTCAAGTATCGCATAAACTCAACATACGCTCTGTAAGCATACACTCCCGTTTACGCATAGCCTTCAGACCCTGACTGCTGACGTGGCGAAACATTGAAACAGGAAGCCTGCTCCTTCGAAAAAACAAACGTTTCCGTAGATGGTTTTCTATGGTGTCGTCCTTCTATACACATTGCGAATAAACATCACCCCATTCGAACCTTGGTATTTGCCGTTTACGACTAGGTCAAGGATAAACAATGTGAGAAGCAAGACTAAATAGCCTATCTCTAAACGTAAGCGACGCATTCACATCGAAAAGAAAGAATGCAAGAAAATAGAAATACGAGAATCGCATCGTGTTCGAAATTCTTGTTTGCCCACGCCTGCAGGCGACATATGCGCTCTAGTTTAGCTTCCTACCCAACATCGATCAACAATGTCGTCTTTGCTTTCACGAAAGCATTCTGTAAGGAGCGAAGAAAAAAAAAAAGCTTGATAAGAGTCACGACACCTGCCGATGAAAGAAAATCAATCCATCATTATGTACTATGGAAGTATAACGTGCTGCAAGACCTTTAGTTACACTTCGCAACGCCTGCAATACATGTTGCAGTTTTTCAAGAAGACTGTACGGCCGCGGCTTTCCCATTGAACGCATCGACTTCAAGCATATCATGGTGGCTCGCGCTTCATTTGTACTTGCGCGCAGCTGCTGATCTGCGCGATTTTTCGCAACTAAGGAAGACAGTTGACGTCATATATTTGTTCGTTTCTTTACACTTCTTGTTGTGATTAGTGTTTTCGCTTCTTTCTGTAGCTTCTCGGTTCGTAAAATTTCTTCATATCACCCCGATAGTTTTTTTTTCTTAATTTCATATTCATGGCTATTTTCCCTTCATAGCTTTAGAGATCTTGGCCAACGTACATATTATTCCGTTAAATGAGTACTAATGATATAATAATCATTATTCTTCACCGCAGTCAGTCAAAGATAAAGGAATTTATAACTTTCATGTAGGTAATTATTAACCACCTAGGTCTTAGGCTAACCATAAAAATTGCCAGTGTCTTCGTGCCGAAATGAAATGATGTGATTATGCAGCACGCCGTAGTGGGTGATTGTGGTTTAATTTCGACCCACTTGTGCTCATTAACGTGCATCTAAATCTAAGCTCTTACCCCGCCACGGTGCTCCATAGTCATTATGGCACTCGGCTGCTGATCCGGAGGTTCCAGGATCGAATCCCCGCCGTGGATGCTGCATTTCTATGAAGGAGAAATGTTGAGGCCCTTGTAGTGTACGATGTTAGTGCACGTCAAAAGAACCTCAGGCAGTCAAAATTTCGGAGCCCTCCCCTACGGCGTCTCTCATAATCATATCGTGTTTTTGTGACGTGAAACGTCAGAAATCAATCAAATTAAATATAAGCTCAGTGGTGCCCTTTTACTTCGCCCTCATCAGACTGCGAGCGCTGCGGTCGAGACTCGCACTCACTTCCTCGAGCTTAGCACTCCAACGCCGCACCTGGTAAGCGTCCACAGCGGTACACATGTTTAAGTGTGAAGGCTTGCCCGCAAGAAAGACAACTTAGGCGACCTCGGTTAAAGTCACGCACTCATACGTTACAGTCCCCTGACACGGTGCTTGCACGATTGCTTGTGGTGTGCAGGTGCTGTGGATTCGCAGGCGAGACTACAACGTGCTCACGGTGGGTCTGGACACGTACACGGCCGACGACCGCTTTCAGGCGGTTCACTTGGAGCGTTCCTCTGACTGGGCCTTGCAAGTTCGCTACGTACAGCTTTCTGACCAGGGTCTCTACGAATGTCAAGTCTCCTCAGACCCAAAGATCAGCTACTTCGTCAATCTCACCGTACTGGGTAAGTGTTCACGACCACGAATGTGATTGTCATATGTATATGAATAGAGCGCAGAGCTCAATAGCGTTGTTTCACCCGAAAAAGGCGGGAATTGTGCATTTGAACTTTAGTGGGTTCTTTTCTTCACTGGCCGCTTACGCGCACATTCTTTGAGATAAAGGACAGCCCAGTCTGTTCCTTTTTCGACAAAATGGCGAGATGGCAGTAATGGGGAGGACGCTTCCCGACCATGTCACTTCTTGGAAGAAAACATAGTCATCTCCAAAGTATGCTTGACTGACACGGAGTGACGAGAAATGTAACTGTACAACTGCCGATCGCATTCATATGAAAGAGTGATTTGATGAAGGTTTTTTTTTTAACTTGCATCAAGTCAAATGTGCCTCGTAAACCACAAATTCCAGCAAAGGGAGCTATACTTATTTTCCTCTATCTACACGTTTTTGCAACAAGAGTCATCACTTATCCACAATAAAAAAAAAAAGAGCAGCGTACTAGCAATATTCGCTGTACGAACAGTACACTTTTTTTTTCAATTAGTCAGTTGCGCCGAATACAAAAAAAAAAAGGAAAAGCGAAAGTGAGACTAGTAGTTTCACAGTAGCCTGATAAAAGCTTCATTTGCATACACAATTTTTATAAGCGACGGACGTATTATTAGCAATAATATGATGAGTGGACACGAAGTTAATCGTACCAGAAAAATCGTACTTTCTCGCACCTTAGTATTTCTCACGATAAAAGGAATGTACTATATCCGGTAAGCCAAACGAAAGAACACAGAAAGCAAGAAGAGAACCGAAGACGCGACCTCGTTTTCCTGTCCTTTCTTTGCTCGCCTAATCTTACAAGGCCTAACGACTGCCTTGACCTCTTCGGCCGCCTTGTTATAACTTTTAGGGCCTCCTTTCGCAACTGCGATACATGAGGGTACTCGGCCTACACGGCTCGACCAGGGAGCAGCCGGGCGCTAGTCACAACCCAATCGACGCTGCCTCCATTAAACGGGATCCCTTACCCGCGAGCAGCCCGGGGCTCTTCCGCAGGCCCCGCGCGACGAACCGGAGATACGGATAAACACGGAACACGGGTGAAGAGAAGAAGAAGAAAGGAAAGACTAGTTGCAGGGCCAAGACACGAGGAAGGAAAAAAAAAAACGCAGCTGGTGAGCGGTTCTCTGGGCAACACACGGAACCCACACGCTATCGAGACCCAATGAAAACAAAGGCCTGGTTCATTAGCAATATTGCCCTTTCCACTCTCCCTCTGTTCTCTCTACGAGCCGGATAACCCGTTCCTTTTGTCTCGCGGCAATGCCTGCTCGTCGACCGACTTAGTTGGTCGCCGGAGGCCCGAACGCCCCATCGCTTGCCCTCTTTATTATTATTCTGGCGCCCAGGTCCTTGATAGTTTGGCCCAGCCCTTGTCATTTCTCTGTAGTCGTTGGGGTCTCCGCGATGACCGCTGGCATTAGCAGGATCGTAAGAACACGCGCCCCTCGCTCTGGTCGACAATCAGGAGGCCGACGACGCATCTGTTCATAAGGCTACGGCGTTACGCTTCGGTCGAATGAACGCCGTTTACTACCCCTCTTAAAGCTGCAGCGTCCGCAGCGCGTGCTGCGGTCGTTACGACCGGACATCTGCACGCTGTCACCTAAACGACGTGTGAGCTTTACCGTTGTACACGTTCCGCAAGGTGCACTTACTAGTTGCTCAGAAGCGGGGCATGGAAAGGTGCATTACTGGTAAGTTAATATATTACGTTCTGCCAGGGTTGAAAGCTCATGCAGAGTGATGCGGTATGCCAGGCACGTTCTCGTCATGATGCGGCGCTGTTACGCGTCGATTGTAGCTTCAATTTCGAGGGACCAGTCTTTCGATTGCAACGGTAATTGCCGCCGTGCGGGATAAAGATATGCGGAAGCGATTCCGCGTAATTCAGCACACCAGAGTTCTTTATTCCTCGATCTTAATGTAATAGCTTGCGCCTACCTGCTTCTGGTCTTGAATCGTCACACGCTAATACGTATATGTATAGCTCATGTTTCAAATCAAGCGACCACTTTGGTACAAATTCATCCTGCATATGGCGAATGAGTGTGCAGTAAAGTGATGGTAGGGGCTTGCACATTTTGCTACATACTATTTAATTTAGGATATCTGTTAAATTTCGCTGGCCATGGATCCTAACACGTGCATCATCTCAGCATATATTTCTGTTCTTTATTGGAGGGAGGATTGTGTTACAAGATCCTTCAATTCCGAACCATTGTTCACATATCTGCTTTTACCAGCGTTTCGCACTTCGCCTAATTTTACTTCATCAAAGTTTTGTGTGCTGTCGTTTCTAAAGAAAGAATAGCATAGGCTGATCAAATCGTTCAACTTCGCAGTGGCAAAAGCGGTCATCGAAGGTGGCCCAGACCTCTTCATTCGCACGGGGAGCTCCATCAACCTGACATGCGAGATAAGTCGAAGCCCAGAGCCGCCGCATTTTGTGTTCTGGTACCACAACGATCGCATGATCAACTACGTGTCTGCAAAAGGAGAGATCACCCTGCACAAAGGTGGCCCCGACAGGACCATCAGCCGACTGTACATCCGCAAGGCCGTCTCACTCGACTCGGGAAACTACACCTGCGACCCTGCCAATGCCGAGCCGGTGTCTATCAGCGTCCATGTCGTGAACGGTAAGGAAATGTTTTGTCAGTAGATACATCAATTGAGCTTCAGCTAAGCAAACATTACATCATGTGCGAAGATGTTTCCTATACGAGTTGCAAATTACGCAGGAGAGCATTATATTCTCTGCACCTGTCGGACACGTTAGATTTTCTGCCGTACTTGTTCTACTGTCCCTACATTATTTTTTTGGCTCTGCCGATGAATTCTACAAACACATTCAATAACTGACGAAGGAAATGAACATTCCGCAATGTATAAAAAAATGTCTAGGTTTTCTGAAAGCGCTACTTCGTTCCATACATGTGTATACGCGCGAATATGACGTTTAGGATAGCCGCAAACACTCGTCTAAATTATTCAGATGCGTACTAAATAAGATGGCATGTTTAGGGAGTCTTGCTACCACGCAATAATGATATTCATCTGGCTTGATTGCGCTTATTTTCCGAGATATTATGCACTTATGCTCCATTCCTCACCGGGAACCACCAAACGTGGGGCGACGACGCAAGGAAAACATGCGAGACAGATGTTGAATAGGGCTCTGTGGCAGAAATACGCCCCAGATACGCATTTCTTTTTTAGAATGTGCCCTGGGAGCACGAATAAATCTAAAATTCGGAGCACGCTAAGATGAGAAAGTCTTAAACGAGAAATTATAGAAGACAGACATTACAGGTGTGGAAGAAAATTTAACGACAGAACAATAACTGCAAAACGTTTCTGTGCTTAGGCTTGATCACCGTTCCTTCGGCGCTACAGAAAAAAAAGCTGTTCGTGATATCGGTAGTAAATACAGCGTAACCTAAGTGACAGCCACATTAGAAACAGCTCGAGCCGAGGGTTCAAAGCGGCTCTGGGCTAGCTTTGTGATCTACAATTATTTTTCGAAGAAGTTTTACTTCGACGGCCTCCCACCCTCGACTCACCAATATGCTATTGAGCGTACCTCATTGTTTTTGCGCAGCCATTAAGCAAGCTGGGTGAAAGCGTACTAACCCCTGATGCGTGAGTTTATATTTTCACTCTGAACTGCAGCGAAAACGAGACCCACCACGGGCTCTTACTTAGAACAAAACAAAGTTTTCAGAATGTATAATGATATTGGAGCACAAAAAATTCTGGGAACGAAAGCAAGGAATTCTTAGAACAGTTCCCTCTTTCGATTGTTCTCCTCATGTACATAGACATGTGCCTTGAGTTCATAGCTGTACGCCTAGCATCTTTGAAGCGTACAAAGACACATCATATTTCTTGTGGCTCCCTTTGTGTTAGTGCTTGCTAGGACGTGAAAATCATCGCATTACATCTCATATTCACTGCCCTTAAATATGAAAACATGCTTTGATGTAGCCGTTCTACGTAATCTTTATCAGTCATATCGTCTTCGGATATGCTGCCTAGTTCTGCTAAACTAAGTGGAAAGAGAAGTTACAACAGAAGCAACGGTCTTTTCAGTGTTGCTGCTTCTTTTGGAGATTGGCCGGTGGTTTACTGAATACTACCATGTCTCGCATATGTTAGTGCACATATTTAGGCATGTTAGTGCGTGTTAGTTCAAACTCAGTGTCATTCCATCATATTAACATCAATTAGGCCATCGACTACAAACACGTCCCCGTTTCAACCACCTGTTCCAAAAACCTGGGCCCGTATTCACGAAAACAACTTACGACAAAAATGTTCGTAAGAGAAAATTTCAGCCAATCCTGATGCCGCACATATCATTAGAGAAGCCAGCCAGCCAATCGCAAGAAGCACTTACGAAAGAGAAGTTTTGTGAATTCGGCCCCTGTTCTCTCTGCTTATGCATAGTTGATTGTTCAGTGTGCGCTGCAAAAGAATTAAAGCGAAAAATGTGATACCGGTATGCGCCTTTTCGTGAAACGGCACACTTTATGCCTTCTCATCATTTTTATCTCGTGAACCCCATCTCCCTATGTAGGGGGATGGGGTGACGCATCCCTGGTAGACCTCCATGCCTTTTCTTTGCTTCGTATCTCATTTACTTCCATTAGTTCCTTCTGGCTATCCCGGACATGACTATTTCCGCGTTTGGGAGCGGCAGCCCTGCACCTGTTACCAGGAAGCATTCGGTGCAGCCGGCGAAGGAAGTTGCCGCCTACCGCAAGCTCGTTCCGCTCGTTGGCATTGGTAGCGAGAACGTGTCAGTTATAAAACGCTTCCATGTCTTTCACCTCTTCCTGGCGCGCGCGCACAGTGCCCGGACCGACAGAGTCGCGTGGAGCACGCCGTTATTGCTTTTCTCCGCCTCTGCATTTCCGCGGTGCTCTAGATACGGCTTGCTAGCGCTCCCCTACCACGGGCGTTGGTTCTACCGCTATAGCGACCCGCCACCCCGAGCGTCGGCATTGAATTGCTGATATTTCGCGAATCTAAATGGCCCTTAGTGACGGCAAGGAGGGGAAAGACACAAGGGCGCGATGAAATAAAAGAGAACGATGCCTCGTGTGTGTAGTGGCGCTTTGCGAGGCCGTCAGTGGCGTTATGCTGTTCAAGCCGCGCCCTCACTTTCTTCTTTTCTCGTCAGTCTCCGGCTCCGTGAGGCGTTATGGAATGTGCTGCCACTCGTTCCACTGCATGGACTCCAATATCGACCGCCCCTGGGCTCACTTTCTTTTTGTTCTTTTTTCTTTCCTGCGTGCATCGTGGAAGCCGTCTACCCTGGCAGCGCGGCTTTTTATTAACTTTTACTTTCTACGACCGAATTCGCGCTTTTTTCCCTTCATTTTTCTTTTGTCGAGTCTTTCCTGTTATCCCCTAAAACACGGCGCCGATATTTTCTTCCCCCTTTTTTTTCCCTCCTACTACGTAAGTGAAAACAGAATGCCGGAGAACGGCGTACCATGCCGATGCCAAAAGTACGGGCGAAGCAGAGCGAGGCGTGGAAGAGAGTGATGCAAATCCAATCGCCTGCAAGATTTATTCGCCTTTTTTTTATGCTTATCGTTTCGATATGTAAGTTCATCTCCTGTATCCTGAGTGCACTCCCGCGAAACACCGCCGGGAGCGACTATGGCTGAGCTACTTTGCGTGGAGGCACATTTAATCGTGCTTTGGAAAGCTGTTCGCGCAAACGTTTTCTCGCCGACTGCCAGTAGCGCACTTTATTGACGCTTATAGTGTTGAGAGGCCTTGCTTTTGAGCAGCATTATTTCTCGCTCAGACGGCAAATATTTACGCTTCCCGATTACTAAACTCAGCTTCAGTGCCAAACAAGTGTACCGCGTTGCAACAAGCTGGGATTAGCTTTCGCCGCCGCTGATGTTTCGATAGGCACTGCGCGCTCGTCTTCTATAGATATTTATTCTCTAGATATTTCTGAATTGCCTTGACTGAACTTGAGCCAAGCTTGTACGTAACGCGTTAAATGTATAAGGTTATAGTTGCAATCGACAACATCTTACTCTACTCTTTAATGCTTCAGCTACACGCCTTAAGGAACAATGACCCTTGCTATTCAATTACTTTATTCGTGCGATCGATTAGAAAACTGCAAATTACAATTCATGATGAGGCATGCAACGAAGCGCTGGGCAATTGCATAGTGGAGCGCACAGTGTCCGCGCTGTACAACAGCGCACTTCTCTCTCTCTCTAATGCTTCCGCGGGAGAAGGTTGTGGGGGCAGGTGGGGTCTTTAGCGTAGCAGCGGACGTCCTCACAATTAAACTTAGGGAAATAACCAACACAACCTTCGAGAGGCAACTGTTGCTAGATCGTAACAAGATCTGAAGGGGGAAAGAAAGCGTGAGATGCATAAATGCGGAGCATATTTAAAACATAGCGTGACATTAAAAAAAAAGAAACTAAAGCCAGCTTAGCGCCTGCGAAATTGTCAGTAAACAGCTCAGCTGGGCCGAGGGTGTCAAGTTCACTACCACTATCATCTAGCAGTTGTCTGATGGCAAGGACGCGGGTAGTGGGTCGAGGGTAAACGAATATGGATACGAAGGAACAGTTCCCCACGCAGCTCAACAGGAGAGTTTCTATGCGTGCCTCCTTTAGGGTCCGAAGTTGAGAGTCTCTGCCCAGACGGTTTCTCGGTAGATAATAAGTTTCGTTTCTGAAAACAACGCAAGAGTCAAAACTGTGTCAATAGCTGATACGACGTAAGAAAAAAATCGCAGCATATCAACGGGGTGAATGATGATGAGTGGGCGAAGCTCCGGAGGGAATCATCGGTAAACCGTGAATCTTCCGTGCAATTCGCCCAGTCGATCATCGTGTAAAGTCGTCTCACGCAGCCCCTTACACAGACCGGAACGCGCACCGCGTTTGCCGACGCCATCACATGACTGCTGAGAGAGTAAAAGGCGGAGAAGCCTCAGCGTCTCACATCATCTTCTTACACGGGTCGTAACGCGCTAGTACAAACGCGTTAAAAACGCGCAGTCTTTCGTTAATATTGGGTGTTTACTGTCATCATGGTGCATGTGTCCATGTGCGCTTCGTGGCGTAGTGGCTAGCGCCGCGCGTTCGGAAGCGAGGGGTCCCTGGTTCGATTCCGCGCTTCGGGCACAACGTTCGGAATTTTTTTCTCTTCGTGCATGGTCCATGAAGCGCGATCCGACGCGTACGGCGACGGTCCAGGAGAATGAGAGGAGCGCTCCCGGCGCAGCCCCGCGCAGCAGCTAATCGGAGACCAGCGGCACCTCCAGCGGATGGATGGATGGATTCTATGAGCTTCCCCTTTGTAACGGGGCGGTGACATGTGCGCCACCAGGCTCGTAAGAAGATTTAAGAACTTTTTTTTTCTCTTTTAATTTTCCTCATGCCTTTTAAATTTACTTCAATCAAATCGATCATGCCATATCAAAAACGGAATTTCATATCCCAGTTCCCTGCCCCTTATGGCAGAAATTCCATATTTTTCCCTATAATTATTTTTGTCCGTTCTCTCTAGTTTTCTGCCACCAGTATTCTAACCGTCTCTTACTTATTTCAATCGCGGCTATGTTCAGCTTCCCGTTGTTCGCCCTAAAACCCAAGGCTTCATGTAGGGTGGTGCCCAAACGTACACCTGGGTGGATATTTCCGCATTCAATCAGAACATGCTCTGTCGTTTCCCTATCTTCCTCACAGCATGTGCATTTTTCTTCTTCTTTACTGAATTTCGCTTTATAAACACGCGTTCTAAGGCAGCCCGATCTCGCTTCAAACAATAAAGCGCTTCCTCTTGAATTATCATAAAATGCCTCCCTCTTTATTTCGTTTTTGCCCTCTCGGTAGTTATTCAGAGTCGGTTTTTTTTCCATCGCTGTCCTCCAGTAAATCTTCTCCGCCTCTCTGACTTTTCCCTTTACGCTCTTTGTTGTCAGTTCTCTTAGAGCCGTATATTTACTGGTGAGCCTCCTAGTTCTCTTTCTCCACTGCGTGTCAACGCTCTTTCTATATAAATAGCGGAACACCTTCACTGCCCACCTAACCTCTTTCATATTTCTTAGCCTTTCTTCAAACCTTATTTTGCTCTGCGCTTCCCTTGCCTCAAAACTCGCCCATCCCATATCGCCCTTTACAGCCTCGTTTGTACAGCGCTCATACAGAAGTACCGCCATCTAGCGGACATTCCAAGAACTAAACGAGAGGTGGCTACCTACAACTACATACATCGGGGACGCACGACCCACGCCTTAAGGAGCTTCGCCCCTAAAAGCTTGTCACGGAGACAGTAAATCTCACGCCAGCTTTGATGTCGTGCGTTTGCGTTTTGCCATCTTGCAAGCCGCACAGGCTCCGAGCTGAGTGTAGAAGACGAACACCGTTAAGAGCTTTGAGTGACCCATTTCAGCGAGGCCTCTTAGCACGCATTGTACTCCGTCCGTTTGAACTGCATTATGTTACATCCATTGGTTTCTGCTTCATCGCAGGCGAGAAGCCAGCGGCGATGCAGCATGACGGAAAGCCTCTTTCGTCCTCGAGCCCTCCGGAAGTGGCGACGGTGCTCACGGAGTTCGGCGTTCTCCTCGCCCTGTGTCTGGCGACCGCGTGTGCCAGGCTGAGGTAACAGAGTTCGACCCTCCCTGCCCAAGGCGTCGAAGCTGCAGCGTCAACAGCGCGCTAAACAATCGTCCACGAAGGCTTGTTCTTGTGAAGCGAACAGTGCGATCCTCTGAATCGAAATTCACGGAGAATGCATGGATGACTCCACAGAGGAACTGCCTGCCAGAGGACATTGTCTACAAGCCGACAGAGACTCGCGAGAAACACTCGTGCACATCGCTCATCGCTGAGGGTTCTTTCTTTTTATGCGCAGTTTGCTGTCACGTTATATTTCTGTGCGCTTTTTTTTTCCCTTGCTCGATGGCTTGTTTACTTTGGACCTTGTCGCGATGGTGCAAGTGACTCAGATGACTGTTCGTGATACTCGATGTATGTTCTATAGAAGTTCAACTTGAAAACTATATTAGTGTACAATAGGAAAAAAAAACAATGTAGAAGAGTTTAACCAACGCAAACGAAACGCGAAACATGACGACGGCAGGTGACATCCGAGCAAGATCGCTAAAAAAGTGAAACGCGTTGGAAAAAAGAAAAGGTCGAAGCTTGAAGCCCGCGGCAAATTGTGGACCTGACTAAAACACAACATTCCAACGCATCCCTGCGACCTACATTCAGCCACTGCTTCAATGGTGCACCGGTGAGTATGCTAAACAGTGGCTGACTAGCGTTACTAAATCCGCAGAAACGTGTTAACATGCCTCACCTGAACAAACTGCGTTTCCGGAAAGTACGGCATAACCTGCGAGAAGTATTCGTGGTTTGCGCTAACGTTTGTAAGAGACGTTAATCTGCTTGACGTGTAATAAATGGACTACGCGGCGGCACTACAAGACACGCTCAGGACGGAGGGACTTTACTAGTTTGAAACTTTTCTGCAGCTACTATTTATCAGCACTGCCACCAGCACGCTATTTATCAATCAGGCGCACTTCACATCAGCTTTCCTTTTTTTTAGTTGACTTTTGATGGTGAATAAACCGAGACGTAATTCGTTTTTGCAGCAACAATGCAACTATGAATTTGGTCGCTTGAGTCCGCAGGCCAGGTTTCAGACTCGCGTTCATAGACGTTGCTCTACAATTGTGTAGCAAAGACAAGCAACATTTAAGCCTATTGGAATGATGCATCACTATCCTCACAAGAACAGCCTAAGCCTCACTAAAGCTAAAATGGGTTGCAAACATTCCGGCTGTGTCAAACCCCAGACTGAGTTAACCAGGCCGCGACTATACGAACAGGCAGCGAATTGACACCGCAATTACGTCAGAGACCGAAAGCGTTTGGCCAGCAGTAACGTCACGTCAGGCCAACGTTGGGAAGGATTGCGCCTCCACTAAGTGCAGAGTAGTACGCATTCGGTTAACGCAGTCCGTCATGTGAAGACACCGGAGCAATGGAATTAGATATCTTCTCACGTGTTTGCTATTTATTGAATGGCGCTTTTTTTTGTTCCTTTTTCTTTTTGCAGGTCCACCTGGTCACGTTCATCATGAAACCATCTTAAACTTACGAGCCCCAGTTACTCCGACGGGGCCATGCTGTTCTTTACTTCTCAGGTTCTTGCAACATGTGTGACTATCACAGCGTTGCAAACGTAGTTCAGGTGCAGCTTTTGTATATGCTGTTTAAGTGGCCACTGATTTGCACAACAGCCAACAATACTGAGCGCACGACGAGAAAATAAGAGAACAAGTTTGTGCGCATTTATCGTTGGCAAGGCTGTGCGTAAAGCGGGCTCATGTGCCTGCCACATTGTTACGGGTTGTAATGGTGTTTGAAATGCATTCTATTGCTCTGCATGCATCGTTAACCTAGGTACCTTTTACCATGGTATGACATTTTCGTTTGTTGAAGATGTTTTTGCTCGCCAGAACTAAAAGGCAGAAGCGAATAGCGAGCAATCGAATTTGCAACGCTGCTTGCTTTAGACGTTTGACGAAAAAAAAATGTACATATTAAACGTACGCTGCTTCGGAAGATCGTCAGACATAATAATACAATGCTAAAATAAATTGCCGTGTAAAAAGCGTAATACAAACACCCGATGGTGTGTAAATATCAGGGTTAAGCCATCGTTGTATCTTCACTCCAGCCAGACTGAAAAAACCTTATTTGTGAAAAGATCTAGTCAATGTAAGAAAACCAATCCATGCAAAACCAACTAAGTAATAAGTGCACGTGCTCAAGAGTTTGAAGTTATTTCAAGTGAATACAAACATGTTATCCAAAACTCTTCGTGAATAAATTTTAATGGAGGTTTTATACATATAGCGTGAGAAGAAAGAAAACCACATGTATGCTCAAGATTACTGGAATTTGTTTTGCTGTTTGCGAGTCGTTCGAGTATTAAATCATGTACGGGCGCCCACATTTCAACTAACACATTCACCAGTCAAGTTGGCTATGTAAATTTTGTAAATAAATACCAAGTTGAAATTGTGGAATCGTGTGTTCATCTCTTTGTAAGCTCCAATGAATCTGCTGAGACCGAACAAGAAAATATCAGCTAGTGGGCGAACAAATCTGCATAATCTTGTTTACATGCACTAATCTTTCAGATGGGAGTGCGCCGAAGCCCCGTAGGAGAACACTTGCGTAGTACTCAGTAGCATCACAGTTTGTATACCTGTGTGACCCGGCGCAACGCTTCAAGCTGGCGAGCGTTTCTACATAAGCGCCACTGTAGTGTCGCCGTCGCTGCATTCTGCATTGAAGATTTGTATACCATGAGTTGTACTCAACTGTGGCTTGAGCTCTCCTAAAAGTACGCTTTGAAACTTAAGTAGCCTATATCATAAGTGCTAATGGAATCTCCAAACTGAAGTCACTGAAAATGAGCGTTACCGGGCTTTAGATGATCTGACCTTTTAGAATCTAGAGCAGAATGTGCTGTTGCTCTGGCCTTAGCGTGCCATTGTTGTTGAATGTTATGAGGGCGTCATGATGATCTTCCTTCTTCCGGTGATACTGCATTAACATTAGAGTATTTTTGACGAAACCACCTGATGAAGATTGCCTGCAAATGGCGTTGTATAATTTTTGAAGCAGTTTGCGAACCATATGTTTACACTCCTTTGTAAATTACACGAAGCCGTCTCCGCATGTGGAAGTAATTTTGGTACAATAAATTTCACGGAGTTTGCGCTCGTGGACGGCACGAGTTGCTTGGAGGCTCGTTTTTGAAGCACAGTAATGAAACAATTTTTCTTTTTTGGTACACAACAGCTTGTATTTGAAACTAGTTAGACACATGCCTCAGTATTTCTTCAGCCTCGGTCACTCTCTTGGAACAGCGGTACGAACCTTCGGAGTCCATTTCGAGAATATGACACACTAAAGCACACTCATTCGATTAAACACTTAGCCGAGTGCTTAAAACAACACCGGCAATACCACCATAGCTGCCGCAACACGGATCTAATGGTAAGCTCGCAGTCAACGAAAATATCGCCTACACATGCGCATGTGAAAAGCAGAGCTTTCGCGATACAAATGGTGCGCCCAATCTAAAGAAATGTGTTCATTTGAGCAGCAAATTTAAATTACAGTGGGAAGTGTGGTCACAATGTCTATTTAAAACCTGAATTCCTTTTAAGTGAAACGAAACAAACCCCGAAGTTCTGACGTTCTTACGTGTGTATTAAAAACGATTGTCTTAGCTCTATGTATATGTTGAAACATCTATGGAAGAGATGCTTGCCGTAAGCAGTTTGCCTTATTGTGCTGAAATAACTTGCGTAAGCATTTAAGAAACATGTACAATTCCATCTCAAGTTAGCAGTCATCATTATCGCCGTCCTGTACCTATTTCACTTCCTCTGCAGGACGAAAATCATCCAATGATTTCCAGTTTAGCCGGTGCAGTTTGGGTTGATTTAATATCATAAAGCTTCTTTTCGTCTTATGTCCATCATCCCATCTTACCCTATGACACCTTCCTCCACGCTTTTCATGTTTTAATGATTACATCGTGGATCTAACCGACCGCAGTTTAGATGTCCTCATCACATGAACTGGTCAGGTCCATTGCAGCAATGGTTTAAGCTTGGGCATTTTGGTACGACATACTCAAATTATGCAGCGCTGAAAAAGAACGGAGCAGGAGAGCAAAAGGGGTGTCTTTTTTTTTTTTTGCTCTCTGTCTTTCCAGCAGGTATACTACTTTTTCTTAATGGCAACTAGATTTCGCATACACTTGTTTGTCCTCGCATCCATCAATGCTGCTTCCATGTGCCTTTATGCATCCTTATTCGTATCCCTTAACGATTTTTTAGATGAATAGGCTTCCCTTTCATCAGCTAACATGACTGCGCAACAGTTGCATCAGCCGCTTCAACGCCTGCATATATATCCCACTTGGCAGCCTCACACGTCTCTTCGGCATCCCTTTAAGGCGTACAGAAGACGATGTCAAGGCTTATCGAGGCATTTGCGCTAAAAACAGAGATAAAGGAAATAGATAGCTTCACTAATCACACTATCCAGCACAATCTTCGGACGCGCTACACTAAACGGAATTTTAACCCCTAGATGCTCCCTTTTATCCACAATAAAGAAAATAAAGCCCCTCTATATTTCCACCAGGGTAGGGAAGAATTTTCGAAGGAAGCCGCTGCTTCCTAACAAGCCAAAGAGGAAAAGAAAACATTGTAAACAAGACGAAAATAAGACCTCGGTAAGCCATAGTCGAGACAAACGCTACAACCCCCTTCGGCACGCTAGACGCAAACAGCGCATTCATTTCATTGGTTGGCTCTCACCTAACAGAAGAAAAGATGACGCAAACATCCGAGCCAAATCGGATCACCGCCGCATATAACTCTAGGCGTCCCACGGGCTGTCCTTTCATTTTATTTGTTCCCAGCCATTGGAACAGATCTCGGCGGTGCAATACCTCTAATGGAACTTATCGATTGTACCAGCGAAAGCGGAACACACTTGAGACACGGCAGCGAGAAGCTGAATCAAAGCTGCACGGCGCGGTGGTTCCGGCGGTGTTCATCGAGACGCGCTTTTTAAAGGCACCCCTCGATTCAGGATTCCGGAGCGCGCGCACGCGTTCGACGCACAGGGCGAGACAGGGAAACCGGACCCCTTAGAAAGCGGAGAGGATGTAGAGAAACAAAGAGTTCCTTGGTGTTGTTTGGGTAGCGGGCGGGGACGCTTTCAGCCATGCGAGCTCGTTCTTGTCTACCCGCTCGATGAAAATATGGATGTCTCCTCCGGGCATCCGTCTTTAAATTCTCGATATTTCCGTCCGATGGAGAAATTTCTGGTTAAGGAACAAGAGCTGCGAATCCAAACAGTGGCATCGAGGCAAAACGCGCCCGTCCGCTGGAGTGTTATCGCTTTGTGAGAGCGCGGCCATGTAAGTAAAGATGGGCGTCTGAGCAGGAAGTTCATATGCGGGGAGTGTAGTTGGCGCGCCGAGGAAAGTTTGCGCATGATAGAGAAAAAAAAAAATAGAACATATGGCTGGTTCAACCGCATACGTAAAGCTTCGGTCCCATTGACCCGTCGCGGTTTTAAGCGGGAGAAATTGCTCCCGAAGCGAAACGAGAACGGAATGAAATATTTCGCGCGGATAGGCCCAAAACAATAGCTCTACGGGGAGAAACAGAGGCAGAAATGCGTCACTTCGTGCACGCAGAACGGACCAAACCTACGACGCCACACTTCCGAATAGCTCCCAGGTTTTGCTCCAATATCTGCAGTTATATGACAAGTTGCATCAATCGCTCAACTTCTACATATCAAAAATCTCAAGAGCTATTAATGCGAAGCGTGACTGAAATCGAAAGACGCTTAGTGTTCAATCAGTAATGAAAAGAAGGCAAAGCGTCGAAGTGACACGGGCAAGGAAGGCGATAACTAGTACAAAAATCTGCACTCCTAGATTTCATCAGTAGAATAAGAAGGAATTAAATAAACATCTATAGGTATCCACTTCGTCTGAAAAGCAACACTCTTTAACATCCGCAGCCTGCTGAAGATGCGAGACATGTGTTCAACCCTGCAAAATCCATCTCCGCCGCATCTGCCCTGATTTCTCCTTTAACTATGCAGTGATTAGATTTAGTACACAGTATTAAATCTTACATTTAGATGCGACTAGAGGGCACGGATATATGTATTCTGCAGGAAGAAATAAAACATTCCACGTGCTTCGGGCGACTCATTTTCTATCTAAATGGTGCCTCTTGGAGCAAGTACACAGGTAGGTGCGTTTACAGCGCGCGAAAAGCAAGGACGCTGTCATTCTTGTGGCAGACTAAAGCATTCATCTTAAGTGGAACCATCACTGAGACAGTGCATGCAGCCTGTTGTTCTACTCTATCCTTCCGCACTCCACAATGAGCGCATACATGTTGTGCACTACCAGACCTTGCCTTGCAATGCAAATGTCTAATACAAACAGCTGAAGAACTTTATTAACAAGAACCTGATGACTGGATATATTAGAATATCGAGGAAGCTCATAATGATTCACATTTCATTGCTCTGGAATTTCAAAGCACGGCATTGTGCTACTGTTTGAAGTAGGCCTCACGAACACATACAACGACACAACGTTTATAGACTTAAACAGCCCAAAAACGAGAGCTCGGTGACGAATCTGTTGCAGTTTCACTGTGAGACATGCAGTGTATTTTTTCAGGGACCTTCTTTATAAAAAAAGTCGCATTGCGCGTCGTCCGAGCGTCAGAATGACAAGCCTATGCTGCCCTTGACAACAACGAAAGCATAGTTCATGAGAAGTAGCATATGCCCCAACTCGAAAGTATTCGAGGTTTCTGTAAAAAAACAAGAAGAAAAAAAACAAAGGGTATCGTTGAACGAAGGACAGAAAAAGCGAAAGAATGACACAGATAAAGAATGACCCTTGTGCGCTTAAAAGTAAAACAAACGGAGGCATTTATTTAGCCGTAGTTTAATATACTACGGGTAGATATATACAAAGTGACGAGCTAAAAATAAAAAGTTCATTCAGAACCAACCGTTGGATTTGGATAAGGGATGAACAAGCATTTGTTATTCACACTCTGCTCAGCCGATGCCGTTTAATGCTTTGTTGAGGCGCTTTGTGTTCTCGATGACGTCTTGCATCAAAAACTCGTATTATCAGCGTTCGCTCTGGACGTAACCGACACAGCGCTTTGCTTCTCCTATTTACACCTCATTAGCGCATTCAATGGATGCATCACAGCTGCTTTCCAGAACCAACTAACAGCACCTGCTTATGGTGTGTTTGCCGTCAAGTTCCCGCTGAGGATTTCAACGGTTCCATTGTGCACAATTCTCAATGCAGCCACCACACTTAGTTCTACACAGGGCTTTTATTGCACCACATGTTCTTTTTTTTTTTGCACTGCTGTACCACTGGAACAGTGCGTTCATATGGTTCAGATACAATCACTTTTTACGAACGTGTTTCTATAGCCCAGTCGGTAAGACAGTCACCTTCGGAGCTTGATAGGTTTGGAAGCTAGCACGGCTGACAACGTTTTGTATTCTTTCTCTTACGTGAAAGAGATGCAAGCGGCCGAGCAGCTCTACGTGCTCAGTGTAGGCTTCTCACGTTGTGCGTATCTTATATTTTGTTTTTTTATGCTCACATGTCAGGTAAGCTACAACAGTTGCGCCAAAAAATAACTTTTGCGGTGATGTAATCTTTTCTGGTATAGTGACATTATTACAAACCTGTCATTTTATTGCAAACTTCGTCACGATACTTTTCAATGCAAGAGCTATGCTATAACCACTGCATGAATAAATTGGCGTCTTAATGTACACAGCGTGAACTAAGTCAACTAAAATCTCTTAATGTAGTTTCTGTGTTAAAGACAGAAATACAAGGACATAAATGGCGCCCTTACTTTCGGGAGCACGTAGAACTAGATATCATTTCAGATATCGAGGTTTTACTTTTTAGCCGGACTGAAGAAAGGTTTTAAAAAATTTCAGTCCAACTAAGTCACCTGCTACGATGTCGTAAAAGATGGTCTCCGGTGAGCAGTTTCGAGACACATAAACCCTTTTCACAACCGGAATCGGCAAACTAAACTTTTATATCTGAGCAGGGAAACAGAAATGTGGGGTCATCGTAAACTCAGAGCCGAACTTCGAGGTGCTTGGTGTGTTGCTGTCCGTCCAGACAAAACTGATGCCAGGACCGTCGCTGTAAATATTAGATAAAAGAAAAAAAGGTGGTTACAGAGGATATACGAAAGCATTTAAACGAGCAATAAAAAGAGTAAATAAGAAAATATGATAGCGTTGTTTACGCTTTGGCCTCGATTCGGTTTCTGCTTTCGTACTCTCGTCGCAGTCCCGGGGCAACTCTAAAAGCACCAACACCGTGAAGTATGTGCACCTGAACAAAATTCGGACATTTAGAAGGTCAAATTGCAAGATAAAAGGACCACATGAGCAACGTTTTCTTCTTCTGTGTTCCTGACAAATAAGAGCGACTTCAACCCGAATTTCCTCTTTGATAGAAGGTACTTAAGAGAACTTGACTGGTAGAAACATTTCGGGCTGTCCTACGTCATCGCGGCTGAAGTCAGCTCGCTCTCTGCGAATCCACTTTCATCAGTCCAATTTTATATATCTGGCTTAGAGCAACGAAAGGAAAGCGCTGTAACACTCAAAGAAAACACATACCTATGTATCCTGTGTACTTCACGAATTTCTCCTAAAGAAAAAGAAGTGTAATATTCGCAGCTTTGACGAATCGTGCCTTCGAGATATCGGTAGGCAAGTTTTAGCCATCCTATGGGAACACGTAGAAGCATACTAAAATGAGCGCTTATTGCAGGCACTAGGAATTTGTTCCAAGACGACCTAATTTCGGAAACCGTATGACAGACGTATTCTATGTGGTGAAATTTCCAGCGGTGCTGAAATCGGTATATCTCAGAAAGGCGTTTCAGGCAATAGGCTGCATTCATAAAGCTTTTAGATTATAACGAGTTTCATCGGAGTGCGGTGGTCTTGCCCCCAAAAATATGTACAGCAGAGTTATCGAGCTCTTGATCTTGTTTCTAGGTGCTACCTTGTATGAGTTATATCCTAAAGATGACATTGAAACTGAAGCAATATAGAGGTAAGAAACCTGAAGTCAGCAGGCCGGAAACTGCCACACTGAAAGCATTTGTTTGCAATAATAATTTCCGGTGTTCTTCTTCCCAAAACCACGATATGATTATAAGAGACGCCGTAGTGGAGGACGCCGGAAATTTCAACCACCTTGAGACCTTTGACGTGCGCTGACATCGCACAGCACTGGGGCCTCGACGTTTCGCCTCCATCAAAATGCAGCCGCTGTGTCCGGCATTCGATCCCTCTACCCTCGAATTAGCATCCGAATGCACTAGTACAACGTGTCTGGGCACATTCACCTATCTTTTACGTGGTACGTTAGTGGTATGACCCATGGAGACAACTTAAGTGGTTGACATTACGTGAGCTGCCATATTGTGGCTGTAGGCCACCATTGTTATAACATTTCCATCTAACTGATGAGCCATGTTATCGAGTCTCATCATCTTCGCACAAGAATCATACTACTTCACAAAGCGAATCCTCCTAATTTGGAGCCTGCATTACCATGATTATATATATAGTTACGCTATCTCACAGTTGTAGCAGATATGTTTTACGCGTAATAAACGTTGAATAAGATCACCCATTGCAACGGACCTCGACGAAAGAAAAAGGCAGGCGCAGCAACTTGTCGAGCAGCGTTGATTTGCGCATTTTCCAAAGTTCGAATAGCATATACCACATAATTGAAACTGCGCTGTCCAATATTTACCTAAAGTAAGATAATTCTGCAATATAAGAACTTAGAGGTGCACTGATAATAAAAGGTTGACTGATTGATTGATTTATGGGGATTTATGTCCCAAAAACACTGTATGATTATGACGAGACCGGTTGTAGAAGGATCCGAAAATTTCGAACACCTGGGATTCTTTACATGCACTGACATCGTACACGGGCCTCAACATTTCGCCTCTGTCGAAATGCAGCCGCCGCGGCTGCAAAGCGCACGGGTAGTTAACGAAGCACAAAAATTAATCGACATTAGTCACCCACCTAATGCCATGAATTGAGCAGGGCATTATGACGGGAAGACACATGGTTCTCCCGTTGAGTCGAAATAAATACGCTTAGTCATTTAAAATAAGCCTGCGGATGCGCCGCGCTGCAGCTCATAGATTAGTAGATTCATTGCAGTACGGGGACACAGACTTTCATACTGGAACACCACTGCATGATGGCACAGGCTTCGTCAATGTGTACCCGATCACAGTTGTCAGCGACACTCATTTTACCGTATCTGACTTTTGTCGATGTATGTCGTACGTGGGTACTGATTATTTAACAGATTTATTAATTTACTATAATTTAACGGAAAACAAAACGAGCGTTGCACTTTAGCAATATTATTCTTAACGGAACTATACTGCATAATGCCATTCAGCCTACGTACATTCAGCCTGACATTATGCTTTCATCCAAACTAGAAGAGAAGCTCAGGCGAAGATGGAGGCTAGAATCGATGAACATATCGCTAGAAACGCCGAAGAACAGGGAATGTCGCTGGGTGCAACGTTTCGACAAGTGGACGTTTCTAAAAGCTGGCTCCAGCGACATTCCTTATTCTCCATCGTTTTTAGTGATCTGTTTATTGATTATGCTTTCATGGTACCCTCGCAAACTTGGACCAAGGGAACGCTGCTGAAATCTGAGGCTGAATTTGTCGTCGAGTGCACAAAACTCGCACGTGCATTTATCGCAGCTTCAGAAATATAGAGGTGCTGCGGACCGATGTGCAGCATTGCACGTTTTATTTCTGGTTGGTGGGAAAGAGCTCTGAGCTTTATGCGCTTACTTCGTTGTGGGCTGCAGTGAACACGTCAGACCGCAGCACCGATAGTCGTTCGCACCACGCGCATTTCGATCGCTTAATCGATGAAGCGTGCCTCGAACAAAAGGCGACGGGGAATAGCGAGCTCTTCGCGTCCATATTCTATTTGCTGCACCCCGTTCCTGACATAGGAGTGCGGTGAGCTGTGGCGTGTTTGTAAACCATCTGTTATGCACGCAGATGAGCCTCATATACAAGGCTTTTCCGGCACACGGTAACCGATCAAATCGAGCAGCTATTTATTCCCGCTTGTACTGGCGTATACGTGTCAGTCACATGAATGTCCCCCAGTCACAATTCAGTGAAAATAAAGAAAATATCCACGCTAAAATGACGTGCCATCTGTAAAAATGACGTGCCATCGATAATTGTGAAATGATGTTCAAAAGAAATTTGTAGATGATTAAACAAGCGTTTCAAATATACACAGCCAATAGTGGCGTAGGCTATTCACAGCCCGCCAATTGATGAAAAAGTGTAACAACAACAACAACAACAACAACAACAACAACAACAACAACAACAACAACAACAACAACAACAACAATTGGCAACTCAACAAAACTCTTCTTCATCTGTCAACAGCTCTTAAACAAAGATGGCTACGATATTCAGGGTCACGACAGGTTTTTCGCTTAGCGCCTGTGCCAACGTTTCTGAATTGCGGCGTTAAATCGTGGTGCTTTTTTGAACGCGAGGAGGTGCGCGCTCCCGGCCACCTCTTATTAAAATGATCTGAAGGATTTCGGGGACCAAACGACGCAAATATATTTGCGCTTCGCGTGCGAACGTCCAACGTGTTCAGCGAGCTGCTTCATTTATGTTTGAAAATCGGGAACATTCCGAAAGAGCGGGAGGTTCAGGTAAGCTAGTATTTGTGTGTACCAGGCCTCGCAGAGAGATGCGTTTCTTGGAAACGGATTTATTCCCACGTGATTCAGTGCGTGCACAGCGACGGAAAGCTAACTAACGGTACCGTACCCACGCCGAATGTTTCAAAACCTACATCAAGCTTTCTTACTTTTCTTTTTGTGAACAAACGGGCTGCCAACGTCCGCTGTCGCGTGAGAACACAACTTTGTCCACATGTATTGCCTACCGAATGCAGGCATTGCGCGCGTGTGTGCATCATACGCACCGCTTTACTACTGTGCTGAATACGTCGCTGAGTAAGTCAGCGAGAATCGTTCTAGCGCTTTATATTGGACATCAGTAATGCGATGGACGGCGCAGTAAACTAGCGCAGCCAATATTCGTGTGCATCCAATATATGTAAAGACATTTCCCACTAGACGAAAATACACATCTGGTGTTTGGGACGCACATATTATCTAACAGACATACGTAAATAATGCTCTACTCAACAGGAAGAAAGAAGTCGTCGTGCGTGAAATGCTCGGGAAAACCCAGCATGATATATGTCAATTTTGCCTATGCGTGAGTTTTTTATCCACGTCGCCTATGGAAGCACGTCAGAGTTAGGGCCTATCCACGGAGATGACACACATTTAGGTGCACGACAGCAGTCTTCGTACTTAACTTTGCATCATCTTCGCGTTGATGCGTGGCCGCATGGCGACGATTAAGGAACTATAAAGCCGTTTCTTTAATGCGCGGTAATGTGATAACGTATTGTCTTTATAGGCCGACCCTGGAACACCTCTTTTCAGACGCGGCCGCTAGGTGGCGAGCCTTTAGATGGAAATGCGAATAGCAACAACAAAGACGATGGCGACGACAACGGCAACTATGACAAGAAAAACACGAAATGCTGGGCTCCGTGAGGATAAAACAAAATATAAGGGCATAGACCAGTGAAAACCTCTAATATTACGTCGGCTTACGTTTTCAGATGTATTCAGTATTCCTGAGTACTTACAAAAGAGGTAAACTCGGCTTTTTGTTCGCGGCATACACCTGTGTCCTTGCAAGAATGGCTACTAGACTTCTCTTCCGAAGTACTGACCACGCCAAATGCCGCTTAGCTTCTGTAATCGGACGAGAATCGTCAATTTAAGCGTGTTGTGGCCGACTGCGACTAGCAGAAGCTTCCTGCAGGCCTCTTGAAAGCACTTATCGAAAACGCTGTATTTCTAGTCCTAGCTGTAGACTACGCCTCAGTTGCGAATTTTTTTTATAGCAGCTAGTACCTCTACTCAATTGCTTTTTTAGCATTGCAAACTCATCTTCACCTCGCAGGTGCTTTAGCCACCGCGACACTTCTGACGCGCTTAGCGGTGGTAGACATGCACAGTATGTTTATCGCAGAAGCAGTGAATATGAGCTACACGAACTTAGCTTCTTGGTGCAAAACGATAAATGCCATGTTACTCATAACGGTAAAGAAAATTTAGCATATACACTAGGTTTCGTGTGACTTGTGACTTTCATTCTATCACTATGTTCAGGCGCCATTACCTACACAGCAGTATGACGATATTCCGCTATCCAACCGTGCTTTGTAAAGCATCCCGTAAAACAGCGCACAAACAGGACGTGCACAAGAAATTAGAGTAACACGGGCGCTGATTTCGTCCGTGCGCTCGTCTGTGCGCTGTTTTACAGGCCCGAATCACAACCACCGTAAAGTGTAAGTCGTCGGTGTCCACCAAGAACTGACTCGCATGATTTCCGCCGCGGAAATGACGTCAGTAAAAGGGCACACAGGTACACTAGAAAGAAATTCAGAAAAATTAGAGAAACTTGCACCAGTAGCGCAAGGCTTAAGAAGCAGCGAAGCTGATGGATACTCGGCTGGTCCGGGTTAGTCTCCGGCACGCCCGCATTTCGTCCTCGTCCAAGGAATCGGGAAACGCCTCACGCCGCACTGCGAATACCAACGAACGCTTCCTAAAATTTCTCACGGAGCTCAGCGTAATGACGTTCGCGTCGAACCAGACACAGCGCAGCGCCAGCCGAAGCACGCGTGCCCACGGGATGACGCCGTCCCACTCCTTTGCTATACTACACTATGCATGCCTATGCTATTCTAGGAGCTGCTGGGACGCCACGACAGGACGCATCCTCTCATGGCACGAAGCTAAGCACAAAGACATAGTTTTTCGTGTAGTGAACTAGAAGGAGATATGGTTTTTTTTCGAGACGCTATGCACCGTACAAAGCGACGCACACTCTCGTTGCCGCTCCTTCTGTTTGAACATGCAACACGTGCGCCCACTATCCGCTCCGCAATTCTGCCAGTGTAGTAGTGTACTGAGGGCATGAGCGCAAGCGAAGGAAGAAGCGCGCGTGCGAACGCCGCACATTGGGCAGTGCATAGAAGTGCACGCGCACTCTTCGGGACAATAACTAATGGTGATGTTAGTTTGCTGGTGACCTAGGACATACGACCGTGAGCCTAAAGAGCTTCGTTGTTAAAGGAACTTTCCCTGAGTTAGCTAATAAGAGAATTGCACCCCCAGCACCACGGATCAGCCACACAGAAGCCAAAACAATGCGCTAACCCCTATGCTACAAGCTTTTTCTTCGTTATTGTAGTGCTTCGGTTTTCACCACTGCATAGGAAGGCTCATGCTGCCTGCCATTGTTTTATGTAAGTGACTAATCTCATGCAAGTATCGATCGAGTCATGTTGCCTGGAGAATCGCGTGAACGTGAGTGCGTTTGGCGAGTGAGGTACACGTCAGCGGGAACCACAACGTCTTCACGCGTTCGAGACCCTCACTATAAACTGTGCCGCGTCGCAATGCATCCTGCTTTCGACTTAGCCGGACCAGAATCCTCGACGTAAATGTGGCAGTAGACGTCGAGATGGGTAAACCCATGTCGAATGCTGCTATACTAACCCGGTAGCAATACACGCAATGCACACCTTATGTTTTCACCTAAAGCATAGGTAGACTAACGCATATATATAACGTCTATAATGCTTTTATAGAAATCTCTCATAACGCTTCCGGGTTAGGAAAGAGACAGCTCAGCCGTCTTTCTTTTCTTTTACTGGAAATACACCGTTGTGAATCAAGTTAAACAACAAAGGCTCCATTCATTCGATATGCGTAAAGAGTGAGTCCTCCGTGTCTGTCAAACGAAAAAAAAAAAGTATTTCTATTTTGCATAAGGCTGACGACGCAGGAAACCAGTTTCTATTTGCACATTGAGTTAATACGCAAATGTGGCTGTCTCCAAGGTGCAGTTCCGCCTGTATTTTGCATATTGTAGTTTAGTGCTTTCGGATTGCCTCGCAAGTAACAAAAGTACGTGCCGTTTAGTTTTCTAGGGAGATTACCCGAGTCACTGACACAAAGAAGAATTATAGGCCCAAGCTGAAGAAAATTGAGAGAAATAACGCCAGAATGTTCATCTCACATGCACCTATTAAGTGACGATGTTATAGAACACTACCGAACGTCATTGGTACCATTTAAGTTCATTGGAGTATCGCACGCGAAAATACGAGCGATATCGAAATTTGGGCACAGTCACTCTTCTCACCTACACCGACGGAAAAGTACAATCTATATTTCTCGCTTCCCTCGACAGGTAACTGATGTATAAGTACTCACAGTGCAATATTACCACGCGCATATATATAAGAACCAAGAGGACCTTGCAACTGCACTCTAGTCTGTGAAGAAAATCAGCTCGACGCACATGGTGTGATTAGGTGAGTTCAGCGCTAGTGATTTCAAGAGTGAAGTCTAAAATGCATTGAACAGGTATTCAGCACCAGACCTCGTGTTTTAATTTCTTCCTACACAATTACAGGAGAGCCGAATCGTATGTTTCTTTAAATACAGCTAGTACGCACGTACAAAAGCTCTTTCGCACAGTCTTGCTTTTACATAAAACTAAAACACACCCCTGACTGTAACCTGTGCTGCCTTAAGAGGAGTGGTCTTTAAAGGTGTGAGGCACATGAGGCACATGCTCCTGCGTGCCCACACTACCTATTTTTCCTGCCCTTACTTTATTTATTTTTTTCTTTCCCGAATGCGCTTATGGACCTGCTCCTCGCAGTAATTTTTCACGCCTTTAATTCGTCGAAAAGCATATAATGCTCGAGATTGTATGCAACAGCGCGAAACTCATTACATTAGAATCCACTTCAGGAAAAAAAAAACTTTCCACTTCACGGCTCCTACCGTCTGTATATGTTTCTAATTTCTTTTTCTACGCGATACTATCGCTTCGTTTATATTTGCTGTCCCTAATTCAGGCTATTTCTTTATAAGTTCAGTGAACTTTTATGCAATAGCTACGTGCTGCACGTGTACGGCAATTTGGAACGCAGAAGCGTGACGCCTGCCCATAAGCAGTTTATGCGCTAACTCGCTTGGCACACAGCCTTAAATTTTTTGTAATAGCTGCACTTAACAGATCAGCAATACCCCTATTTAAGACGGATTTAGTACGTCTATGATTTTTGGTAAGCCATGGCTGATTAATAAAAAAAAAGAGAGCCGTAGTTTATTTTCTTACTCAAGCATAAACATCTATAACCATATATGACCAGACATGACCAAGCCGCTCTTCGTGCACGTGAAATTAGCAGTAGCTGACAGATTTACCTATAGTATCGCGATGTCCCTTCACACTTGTACTTAACTCGCGCAAGCTTTCCTTTTTCATTAATTGAGCAGTCTACTACCTATGCATACAACGAGGAAAACAAAATGCAGTACATTGTAAACTGGGTATCAGTTTGAAGGTGATGAAAATTCAACTTTGCAGAACCGAATAGCAGAATAGCCGACGTTAGCGACACGCTTTGTAGTCACAAGCACGTTTAGCATACGTATAGAATTCGCTTCAGGAGACGTCGTCGCCGAATGCACGCTATGAGTTTGTGTGCCATACAATTACCATACATCTCTATCAACGTTCATTGGAATAGGTAGAGTGTTATCCTACATCGAGGTTCTTTTACCTAGGCTAAGCTTAACGAAGAATGCCTCAGTTTCGCAATTTCGTTGTTTTCATACAAGATCCGCAGTCCTCTCCTTTGTATGAAAACGCGTTCAATTCATCATCATCCTCGTCATTTTATTCCATGCCCAGGCCAATACAATGGCCTCTACCATCAACCTCCCAGTCATCATGTCTTGCGCAAGCTTATTCCATGCGATGCCTGCAGACTTATCTTTACGCTCCTCATACGTTTTATAAGGGCGCTTAACTATTTCACTAGTTTACTGTACGTTCCCGTAGCATGCGTTTAGCTTATGAGTGACACAGTTTCAGTAGGTACACTGAGAAGTTTCATAAAACGCAAAGCCCTAAAGGCGAATTTGTGACAGTCAAGAGAGAAGTGCTGATGCTGGGAATAGATGCTCCAAGAGTAAAGATGAACACGGGAAAATGAGCGGGCGAAACTGGAGAACCCCATCGAAAACTTTCATTCCAGCCCTTCTCTGTTTGCTTATGCAAGCGATTCCCGCTCACCCGCACGGCTGTCCTTTGTAGAAAAGCATGCTAACGGGGTCAGACTTCATTTAAACGCAAATGGCTTTCGCCGACTTGCCTATTCGTGGATCGGTCTCAGCCCAAAAATTGCCACAGAAGAACAAACAGAGTGCAGTATTCGGTAAAACGTATGAAAAAGAAAATTAAGGTTTGGTTATAACGGCACTTTTAGTACATCGCTGTTGAAATGTGGAGCTAAATAATCAGTCATACTTTGGAATCTAAAGAATCTGCGCCAGTGAGTCAATGGACCGTGAACAGCGGCGTCGGCTTGTCAGAAACACGTATCCTAACAGTCACGTACAATGTGCTATCGTGGCGGTGGACGCAAGGTTCCAAAAAGAAAAAAAAGGCGTTTCCGAGGCAGTGGGGTGAATTAATGAGTACCAACTGTTTACTACAGCTAGTCTTGCGCTGCGTCCACTTGTGTATTGATATATAAAAGTCTCTTTTAGAAAGGCTCTATATATAGACGTTTTTGAATAGACACACAACCACGCCTATACGCGAAACTGATTCGCAATCGCTTTTAGTTTCGCTGGCCATGTTTAGTTCCTCTATCGCCTTCTGGCTCTCTCGAATGGTTGCAGTTGAATGAGCACTCTCTAATCTAATGGCTTATATTCGAACGTGCACATTTACTTCCTTGCGCACATCACACCACCTCGAAAGCACATAGAGGTTGGGAGGACGGTGTATTAGGCGGTACTGTATGGCGGTAAAATTGCAAGAATGGACACTACAAGCACTTAACAAGGCGTAGGCTCGTATGTCTATCATTGCCCTCCTTCACCAGTGATCACAAAAAGGTCAACAAGAAATTAAAGCGAATTACCATCTTTAAATGTACACGACATTATGCGACATTTTTGTCTCGCCACGACTAAGCAGCATCACGTAGTGGAAGGAATCTAATCGCTTTTATCTTGCTACGGGTGTACTGAATGGATGCCTCCAAGGCAGCAAAAGCTCGTTCAAAAAGAATGTCGGGCAACGAAGCTGAGTTTCTAGCCCGTTTTCGCGCTGTTCCACATGACGCATCAGTGCCACCAAGGCCGAATCACAACCATTTCCAATAAAGAAAGAGCAACTATTTTTACTCATGTCTAACGGAGGTGCATCGACGCCTCTCTCACTATACTGGCGATGCTTTGCGTAGGAGAGAGAGCGTATAAGTGTCGAGTTCGTTTTTCGGAGAGCTTTCTTGTCTGACGGCATCTAAGCAGGCACAGCAAGCGGGTCTGATCGGTCTCAACAATACCCGAAATGTGAAAACAGTGTCCCAGTTCAGAATATCCCTTCTTAAGCAGCAGTCGCTTCGTCGACTCATATTGTACTCAGTACACCTGAGCTCCTGCTTCAGAGCAATAGGCTATGAAATATGCGCCAAATGCTGTCACAATGTTTCGGATAGCACAGTATTTGCAACTGCTGCCTTCGCAATAATTTTCCATAGCTTTCACTACTCTTTCGATAATGCTTGCGGTACCAATTTCATGCGTCTTCGATATGTTCTAGTGTTTCGGGCTCTAGTTTTTTGCCAATGTGTCTGTTCAACCGACCAAAAAATAAATACCTTTTTAAATTCTTAATTTGCCTAATACGTGAAGGAACTGTCGAGGACAGTAGTTGACAGAATCTTCTGTATTTATTAGCGGTCCATTTTTTTATGCTCTTTGCCTGTTCTGACTGGTCCTTCCACTCAAACAAGTTCGATGCATAACCATTAGTGTATGCAGACATGTTCGTAGTTGGCTCAACGCTTTTGGTGAAACGTTTCGTAAGGTGTATCACGGAGGTGCATCGACGCCTCTCTCATATACTGGCGATGCTTTGCGTAGGAGAGAGAGCGTATAAGTGTCGAGTTCGTTTTTCAGAGAGCTTCTTGTCTGACGGCATCTAAGCAGGCACAGCAAGCGGTCTGATCGGTCTCAACAATACCCGAAATGTGAAACAGTGTCCCAGTTCAGAATATCCCTTCTTAAGCAGCAGTCGCTTCGTTGACTCATATTGTATTCAGTACACCTGAGCTCCTGCTTCAGAGCAATAGGCTATGAAATATGCGCCAAATGCTATCACAATGTTTCGGATAGCACAGTATTTGCAACTGCTGCCTTCGCAATAATTTTCCATAGCTTTCACTACTCTTTCGATAATGCTTGCGGTACCAATTCATGCGTCTAACTTCGATATGTTCTAGTGTTTCGGGCTCTAGTTTTTGCCAATGTGTCTGTCAACCGACCAAAAAATAAATACCTTTTTAAATTCTTAATTTGCCTAATACGTGAAGGAACTGTCGAGGACAGTAGTTGACAGATCTTCTGTATTTATTAGCGGTCCATTTTTTATGCTCTTTGCCTGTTCTGACTGGTCCTTCCACTCAAACAAGTTCGATGCATAACCATTAGTGTATGCAGACATGTTCGTAGTTGGCTCAACGCTTTTGGTGAAACGTTTCGTAAGGTGTATCACGTCACGGTAATCTACGCTTTTAGGTCTGCTGCTGGACGGGGGCTCCACCCGAAAATCTTCGATTGCCTATAAATCATCCGGATCCTTACCAGACTTACACAATTTATGAATATTATACAGCACTTTAGCGCAATACATCGTCTTAGTCGTGAGACTAAGAATGGTCACATAGGGCGAAAAGCAGGGCGCTACCTCAAACAAGGCTCGCTGCTTACCTCAACTTTAATTCTCAGCTGCTTAAATCCGAGTTGCCTATGGATGGGCTCCTGACTACAGCAATCTTAAGGCCTTCATGAAGTTTATACATCAACACAAAGCGCGATCACGTCTGCTTCTCACTCGTCCTGTTATTTTGCCAACATACGATGACCCGTCGCATCATCTCGGTATGGTTACTAAAAATGCAACTTAGACTTTTTTTCGCGCGTCATAAACGCCTCCTTTTCCTTGCACTTTATTACTTTGAAGTACGGCGACTTTAAAATGAAGCGAGCATATTAGTCTCATGGCTGAGCTACAAAGCGTACTGAACGCGTCCATCCTGTTTCTCCAGCTGTCATCAGTAAACTCTGTTAAACGCTCAAGGAGGCGTGCGCCTGCGTGCATTTTCATGATTACTACGCAGAAATGGTTGCTTGAATGAGAAGGTTTATGAACCGAATGTGCACAATGCTGCTATAAAATTTAAGTTGAGAGCATTGGGTCTTTTGTGTTGTGCTGCGTGCGCCTCGCTTGTACGCCTGTTGTCTTGCTATGTTTCCATGAAGTTTCCCTGTACGAAAAACTTCACGCCGAAATTTGTCGAGATATTCTTTACGACCTTTCTAAAAGCCATGTTCTAGGTTTCTGAAGAATTGATACGAACCATTAGCAAAGAGGATAAAAAGAAGCCTCAAATGAATTGCATAACTCCCATGAAGGCATGCATGCATTTTGAACCGGTCTCCAACCGCCGCATGACCGCGTGAAAGCAAGGCGGGAGCAATTAAGTTATTGAAGCTCTGAAACGCATCTCGTTATAACTCCACACAATGCTTGGTGCTTTCGTCTGCGTCTGATTTTCCATTCGTTTTCCGATGGCGCAACAACGTCCAGCTCCAATGTGACATGCAAAAGTAAACAGCGAGCAGGCGTCTTGCGGGGTGGAAGAGCGCGCGAAGAGCGCAATTCATCGCAGTGCCACTTGCGGGTCAGTTTCCCGCCATAACTCACGCCGGGGTTGTAATTTGCAAGACGCGTGAATTAATTACAGACTAGCATCGGCGAGTGTCGCGAAACCCCGTGGCCAAAGTCAGCGGCCCAAGTCACCAGACCACGCACCCTCAACGCGAACCTCAGCCTAGCACTGTGCGGGCGGGGTTTCGAAAGCCCCCACTGAGAGAGAGAGAGAGAATCGAAAAGCCCAAAGCCTTCATGGCGACATAAGGATGAGAAGGGTGAGAGAACCAACGAAAGCGAGTGAAACATGGAACATGACGTTGCCAGGGATGCTTTGCAAGCCCGTTCAACATGCTTTCCCGAGGCGTCGCTTGGCCTGCGCGCCTTGCATCTTTTTTTTTTTCTCGCTTGCGCGGCTACGCTGTCACGCGTATGGCGTGCGCGAGGACATCGTCGGGAGGACGCGTCGATGTGTTCGGCCCCGTTATACCGACGTCGTTCATTGCTTCAGCTGCCGGGTTTCTTGCATGTCTTGTTTTCTTGGTCGTGAACGCGTTAGGGGCCAAAACGCGGCGCGCCCGGGCATCGCCTGAAATTCAATTACGTCCCTGTCTTTGCTCTCGGCCGTTTAAATCTGGTGCTGCAAGAAGGCCTAAAATTTTCGCTCTTGAAAACAAGCCTATCAGCGGCTGGCTATTGCGCGAGACAAAAACGCCCCGTCGCTTCCTTCTCCTTCTCCGTGTGTCACTGTGCGTATGTATGCACACGTCTCTTTGAAACCCCGGGCTGTCGGCGCCCTGTCATAGCCGAAACCGTTGACGCTTGGACTGAGAAAAGCCATCAGGGCTTGAACTGCTAAACCTAACGGTCGTCATGCTAGAGGACAAGCACTTTGCCTGTACAGCGGCAAATAGCAGCGATTCATTATGCGGGCCAAATTAGTGTGCTTCCTTTGAATGGAGAACAAACTACCGCTTCGCACTACCATGGTCATCAAGTCATAGCTTCCCCACAAATAACGGAAGTGTGCCAAAGCAGAAAAGCCGTTATAGCGTGCCAAAGAGGGCCGATATTACAGCTCTGTGTGAATGGAGTCAGCCAGGACAACACAATATGCGTCCATCATTACAGAGACTCTGAGGACCGGGCGTGCATGACGCCGTGACAGACACAAACATTGCCGGAAATGAATTCCGCATTCACGTGTTGTTGTCATAGAGAAAATGGGGGGGGGGGGGGGGGGGAGGGAGTGATGATGACAGCGCTCGCGAGGTGAGTACTGGTCTGGCGTCATCATTCGGAGAGAAGGAATGGGATCTTTGTGGTCCATGGTATAAAGTGACTCTGTCAATAATTCTTTCAATTTTAGATTGTTTTCTGTACACCATGGAACTAACATCTAAGATAGCGGTATCCTTCTGTCAGTACATGGAAGCAATGTAGAATACATAGTAAGAATAACAGAATTTTGCACTGTAATTGACAGTGCGAAACGTGTTTTGCAAGGTTTGTTTACATACGCAAGTAACATTGGTTTGTTTCAAGCAAGACGCACAAAGAGCTTTGTACTCAGCAGTTACTGCCAGCGAAGTAATGGTGTGAAGGGTGTCCTCAGAACCAAACTTTCTGAGAACGATGAACACAGTTTCTTCATTGAGAGGAAAAATGAAGTGCGTGGAAGAAAGAGAGGGAAAAAAAGCTGCTAGCAGTTGTTCAAAACTTTTTCATTTACTTGAGGTGTTCGTATACCAGTTTTTGAAAGCATTTGCGAACTTCGGGAACATCAAGGTTCTCAAAAAACTGTCTTCGAAAAATATCTCGCGAAGTTTAGACACAAGAGCGCGCGCGCATACATAATGAAACGAACGCCTCCGAAGTGTAGTCTGGCAGGGGCTAACAAAATGGCATCGAGCACTACAGGACGAGAGCAAAGAAAAGAGTGAAGAACTCGCCGTATTCACATCTGTCCGTGAACCTCTATCAAGAGAACAGCAACCGGCAACCAAGCTATCGTATGAGAGGTCTTCCTACTTTTCGTTTTCTGTTCACTTTACACACAAATAGAAATCACAATGGTGGCGACAAGTGGAGATCTGCACGGCCGGCTTCAGCTCAGGAATAGCGCGTGTGGAGGGAAAAGCCGCTTGCTCCGTATCCGCCTCTTCCGCGCACCGTGAAGGAGGCGACAGGGAGTCGAGGACGGGATGATGGTTGCGGCGAAACAGGATGGCGCAGGGGAGCCCGCGAGGTTAGCGCCATCAAACGCAGCCAAAGCCAATGGACGCCGAAGACGAAATGGAGGTTTCGAAAGGAGAGAGAGGGGAAGAGATGCGCGTGTGCGTGCGTGTGCCCCCTAAGGTATCCCAGACTGGAGGGGGCAGGCGTGCGTGGGCGTCGCGTACACTCGAACGCTCAACTGCGGCTGACAGTGGCATCAATCTGTCATTTCAAAGTAGTCTCGCCCTCCCCGAGTCCTCCCTATCCCCGACCTATGTCTGCGTTTTCTTCGACCGCCCTGATTGTCCCGTCATCTGGGCCCATCTTCGCTTGTGGTTGCTTTTTTTTTTTTACCTTGTGCTTTCATTGTTTTTGTTTTGTTTGTTTGTTTTTTTGGAAAGGAAAGGAAGGCGCACTTTAAAGGGTATATACCCTCATACAAGCCGTTTCCGGTATACATACGGCGCGGCGCGCGCAATATTTCGGATATAAAAATATATCGCCCATTGCGTTTGCATCCATTGTTAAGCACTGCTTTCCAAGAACGACCGTGGGTGCCTACATTTGGAATCTTAGTGTCTGTAAAAAAAAAAAAATGGCAACCTTAAAAAAAAAAGGAGCAGCGGTCTTAGGCAGTTTAATGGCCGGGAATTGCATTAGGTTCTTAATATATGCACAATTTTTTAAACTTTTACGCTCCTCGGCTGTGTCGGAGTCGACTGGAGGGAAAAGTAAGGACACTTTAGTAGCATTGAGATCCTGCGACAGCGGAAGGAAGCGTGCGTGAGCCACCATATTATTTCTTTCTTCTTTTGTTTTCTTTTTCTGTATCTACGTCTGGCTTTTTCTCTTTCTGTACCCCTCCCTCTATATCAGCCATGGCACCTTAGCCGCTAAGGTGTCCCGCTTTTAAGCTCAAGATCATGGGTTCGAGTTCCGGTTACGGAAGCCGCACTTCGGAATCGGTAGGGGGAAAAGGCAATGCAAGAACACCTGCCGTGTGCGCAAGCTTAATAGCATGCCTAGGAATTCCAAGAGGTAGACATTATTCCTGAGCAGGCTCCTAAGGCGCTACTCAGTATCACTACCGTAGTTTGGGCAGGCGAAACCTCAGAAAATTATTAATTTCCTCTCTCCGTGGCATGAAAGACAACCCTAATCGCGGGCTTATGCTCACTTTATTTTTAAGTATAAAGGAAAATGGGGAAGGTTTTAAAAGAATTCGACATGCTACAGGAATTGGTGGGCACCTAGCTCTGGCCATCAGACGGTCAAAGGTTATCGCACACACCAGCCACCCACAAAAAAGCCCCAATTTACTCGTGTGATTCGTGGGTCGATGAACACTCGCTTACACTCCATACACTTTTCTTGTAAACATCGCCTCCTTCTATCGTCCTCGTTTTTTTTTTTCTTTCTCTTTCTTTCGAAGACATACGCGCGTTCCTAGCATCATCACTCGTATCTTTCTAGTCAGGTAAAGTAAACTGCAACAGGGGCAAAGAGAGGCACGCAAAAAGAAACAAACGTGGCACTGACTTTCAACATATTTATTTTTGCACGTGCACAGTTATCTGAAACGCCGGGCTTGTCTTTCACTTTTATCTCTCTTTGTCCCTTCCAGTACGGCGCGGTTGCACTTCGCTATGTCCAACCAAAAATCGAAAGTGTAATTACTACTCAGAAAAGTTTTATCTGCCAACAGTCATTTCAACCAAGGAAAAGAGTGCAGGTCGGAATGAATTGGCGCGTTAGTACTACTGATAATTAGAGAAATAAATTATGTCGATCTGGAGATAGCCAGCCCTTGTTGATTGATTTATTTCTGGGGCTTTACGTCCGAAAACCAGCTATGATTATGGGAGACGCCGTAGTGTAGGTCTGCAGAAATTTCGACCTCCTGGGGTTATTTAGCGTGCACTGACATCGAACAGTACACGGGCCTCAACTATTTCGCCTCCATCGATGCAGCCGCCGCGGCTGGGATTCGATCCCGCGACGTTCGGATCAACAGCCGAGTACTATAGCCACTAGACTACCGTGGTGGGGCAGCCAGCCCTTATAGTGCTAGGACTCGTGTGCTCAAGTCTCAATGTGACTGTATAATGTTCAATGTCTCATGTATAGCTATAGGCGGCAGCACTGTCGTAAAGCAGCAGTGCACGGCCTCTAAAATGTTTTTTTTTTTGTCAACTAGAGCATAAGCACAGGAAGGAAGGAAATCGCCGAGGGAGGAAGGCATACATTTCGAGAGGGGAAGGCATGCAGCCGAGGGGGGCAGGCATGCTTTATCGGCATATATTTCTGGCAAAAGAAGCACGGGTAGTCGCCCGAGCGCAGCTTGCGGTTTCTCAGCTTTTTAATACGAAACCACTTTATTCTGGGGTCCACCAAGAAATCACTGACATACTTCCAGTCAGGAACAAACGTGGACGTCTGAAAAGTGAACACTTATTACAATGAAAAAGGAGCACCCGCTCGGACTCTAAGCCGCGATCACCCGGGATGCGACGATATGAACTGGGAAGCACTACCCACCGCACCACCGACATACTGGAAACATCCGTGAAGAAGGTGGGCTTTATATATTCACTGAACTGCTTTAAAATTTGCATCTCACCGATGCCTGGTTACAGAAAAGGTGTTGAGTAAGCACAATTACTCCTAAGTTAACATCGCCTCCCTTTAACTGCACTTTTAGTCCGCATCCGTGGTACCGTCATCTGTGAACGATGGAGCAAAGCAGATGGCCGCGCTAATGCGCACAGGCAGTTAGCGCTTCAGTAGTCTCAGCGTCCTCGATCGCAGCGGTAGTTAGCGACGTGGCAGCGTCCTGCCTGACTGGGCAATGCAGTACAACTACTGGCCGCTACAACACTTACCTTAAGAGGTCAGTAGTGCTTTCGACACGCTCTACTACAAGGACGCAAAGGCGGCCGTCGACAAGCAAAGGATGATGCTTTTGCTGAAGCGGCCTCTGTGTTCATAAAACTACCCCCTGACAACCCGCTCGGTTTTCGCTTGCTCGGTTTCATCGTTTGCGGATGCCTCTGGTTTATGGAAGGTTCGCGGAGAGCTCTGGCGTGTGCAGTGCAGTGCCTCGGAGGAACGTGAGCCGTTCGAGATATTTCGCTTGTATACAGCGGTCGAGGATCCCTGTGCGCAGTCGAGGTGCCGCTGATGTCTACCTGCAAAGGGTTCGCATGTCCAGAGTGCCCAGCCCATCTCCCTCCCCTCGATTTGCCAGATTGTCGCTTATGCATTCCGCAGCTTTACGAAAACAGGTGTGACTTTCCTGTTATACCGATTCCTACGGCAGAGGCATCAATCAAATCTTCTTCTGATTCTTGGCAAACCGAGGTGTACTGTGGGTCGAATGACTTGAAGAAGCTTGTCGCAATAATTGGAGACTCTCTGTGCCTGAGCTTCAATGGTCTAGACAGTGCGAATATTTGTCATACAAGTGTTGGACTGCACGGGAAGGGTATATCTAAAAATCGAAGAAAAGTGTTTTGTATAGGTCCAACACGGCGCCTACCGACATGGCCCAAGTTTTTCCGGCCAAGAGCTTGAAGAGCTGGAAAACTGCAGTCAGGCGCTTTTTGATTTCCTGCGGGCTCCATCAGAAATCACGGCCAATGGTTGCGCCGAGACACTTGTGGATTCTAACATGAGGAATGGTCCGCTCTTCATCTGATATGGCTTAAGGGTTCACTGGTTTACGTGTGAACGCCATTAGTGCGCTTTTTTCTAGGTATATTTGGAGGCGTTTTCCGCTCAAGCAGCTCGCTGCCAAACTTGCGTCTCCTTAAGTCGTGCATGTATCTCAGGACGGCTACCACGACAGGCGGCCAAAGTCTACAAGAAATTTATATCACTATATTCTACGAATGTATGGCGAATTATTGCTGCGTTTTGAAGCCTTTCACGTATGTCAACACGTCAAAGACCGATCATATAGCATGGAAATCATCGGGCAGCAACAAGAATCTACATCTACAGCCTCGGTTGCCGAGCCGATGCCAAAAATTCAGCCATATTTCAGACCAAGTGCAAAGCAAGCAAACAAAGACTGTGTTGAGACGCATTAGCGCCTTTTGGATGGCGCCACTTCTTTCAAACCTGAGGCTTGCTCATCCTTCTCTTCGAATACAGCGCATCCCCTCTTGCGGTCAGGACAACAGTAAAAGCAACAACAAAACAAAACTCTGCAGCACTGGTACAGGGAGTGGCATCTCACTTTGGGTGATATATGTTTAGGGGGGAAAGTTAAGAAAGAACGGCTTTTAAATAATGAAAAGGAAGGAAGTAAGAAACTTAACAGCCGAAGCACACAGGGGGTACAGGAGAAAGATTTTTGCCTGGAGAAGCCTTCGTGATGCATTCGATGGCAGGCGATGGTCTTATTCTTCTTCTTCATCATATTCTCCCCACGGCGGATCGTCTCGAACCCCTCTCTCGTCACACTGGTCGGATCCGGGAAGCTCGCAGCGACGACTCACAGCTCTCCTTCTTCGACAACGTCAGCGGGGGCCCGTGCTCGTTCTTTAAAAAAAAAGAAAAAAAAAACACCCACGCGACCGACTTATCTATAGAGGTCCGCCGATGCGTGCCGGGAATCATTTGCCAAACGATGCCGCGCCTTCCGTTGCTCCTCCGGCTGCCTTTCCACGATCGCCGCCGTCTCTCGCCTGCAGAAACCAGAGGGGAGCAGGACGCGAAATAGAGAGAAAGGGGCGAGTGCGATGGAGGAGGCAGGACTTCTTCGACGTCTCCGTCAGATCGCCCTTCTTCCGTCCTCTCGAAGAGGGAGCCTGTAGCGACGAACAAAGCAACGTGCTGCGGCATTCGTCCATATACCGCTTCTAGACTCAAGGGTGCCCACTCCGAAGCTTGCTCGGAGAAGCATAAAAAAAAGGAAAGAAGCAACACGAGCAAGGGAAATTCGAGAGAAAGGAAATAAACAAGCAGAAACAAACGAGGACAGCGATGAGTTGAAAAACAAGAAAACAACGATGCGATACGGAGCGCAGGGGATGAGGGTGGCCCGAGACGGTTGGGAATATTTGTATTGATTGGGCAGTGGTACGGGAGCTGCGCGTAACGGGGGCCGTATTGGAAACTTCGCGCGCCTAGCGCATGCGTCGGTTTGACTCGCGGTTTGCTGCTGTACGAGCGATGTCTCGTCTACGCGGAGCACGCTGGAAGCAAAATAACAAGTAGGCAAACAGGCTGGTAGAAAAGCTGGTGCCGCGGCTGCTGCTGCCCGTCTCTGCTACCGGGGAGCCGGAGCGCGTGGCCGACAACACGGCCATGTCTTAGGGTTATCGGCAGTTCGTTTCGCTCTTGCTTGAGCAGGGAATGCTTTCGACTGCTAGAATGACTACTCTCCGACGGTGCAGGTCGTGCGCTCTTCGATCGTTTCGTATGAATCGGAAGGGGGAACGAGACAGCACGGCGGGGTTCTTTAAGTGTCGTAAATGAAGGGGCATTGACTTAGGAAAATAGACTGCACGCCCTATTCACGTGCGTTCTGGATAGAAGCGAAACTCGCATTGTCACCCAGAACGAAAAGTAAAGTGGATACACTCGGATGATAAATGACGCGCGGAGTATTCAACCTTCGTGCAATGTGGTGCTGTAATGAGAAAAACTTCATTGAATCCTTCCAATCGTCACTCGTTCAAACATACTCGCTTTTGTGTCCCTCTTCACCAGTGCAGAATTGTTCTCTATTTCAGGCGGGGTTTCTTTTTTTGTATAATCAATACGCCACTTTTAGTTTACTAGCACCTCGTTGACATGAGATACAAATTGCCACAATAAAAAAAAAACAACTCTACATAATAACATACCCAACAGGCCCTTTTTTAATATTTTTTGGCTCTCCTTGAAAAGACAGAAGACAACTTCACGTGTCTTAGCAGGTCGAAGTTGTCAAAAGCGCAGCGAATTACGAGTTGTGTCGTTACTGCACGAATTTCTCTCTTCTCGAGAGCAAAGCATCGTAGGTGTGGTGTCCCCAACTACCATGCTGTCCCTAAATTGTCCTTGAGGTACTAAATATCTGGCTAAAATTGGCGCTTTGGAGATTGTCTGGTGTGTTCGTGTGTCGCAACGCGTTATTCACTGCGTGTGCTCTAATTGCCGCACAAGTACATTGTCTCCATTCACTCCGCCTATGACACCACATGGATACCATAAATGTCCAAGCTTTCAGAAAGAAACATGCATTCATTCTACCGTGATCAACTCACGCCTAACTTGCAAATGTTTAATGTCACTGTAGTATCTACTTTGAGAGAGAGAGAGAGAGAGAGAGTATCTACTTTGAGAGAGGGAGAGAGAGACATCGAGAAGATTTATTGTTGAAGAAGCACTCACGCAGAGATGGAGGGAAACTTAAGAAAGGGAGATAAAGGAGAAATCCGTTCCTTATTGGTAACAAGACATAAGAAAAATTTCTTCCCACATTGCTGAACATTTCTTTTTACCTGCAAGGCGATTACCCTATGCTCATCTATAACTGAAGGGATGATGTAGCAAGAACTGTTGCGCATAATAAAGGGCCTCTGCTAACTGTTGCTACCCACGAAGCAATAACATCCGGAAAGCAATCAAAGAATGACGCAACACCTTTTCAGGTGAGCTATAAATCAGCACTTCTTTAACTACGTTCAATAAAGCCAGCAATTATAAGCGAAAGACATAATAGAAAGAAGTAAGAATCCACGTCTGACCACGGGTTTACCTCCGAAGAGCGCTAGTTTTCACAAACTAAAACGACACGAAGTTTTAGGAAAGAAAAGAAAGGGAACTGCTCAAGGATATCATTGGTATATCGTTTCAAACCGACACCTCGAGAAAGATTACAGGGTGACCGCATGTGTAAAAATGTCTCAGCTATAGTTTCAGACCTTCAAACCACTCCCGAGACTGCTTCATTAATTGCGAACATTAAATATATATTTCCCTTAAAATAAGCAGCGACTGCCAGGGAAGGCGCCGGTATTTATCTGCAATATACATTCTCAAAAGTACCATAGGGCTATGGTGCGGCCCTTCTCAATTGCGCAGCTGAGAAATTGGGTCAGGAGTCCTTAAACACTTCACCTGTTACGCTGTTAAATCCTTCGATGGAAGGATAAGAATGTGCGTTAGTCTTCGCTTTGTGTAATCAAATAACAAGTCTGCATAGTGATGAATTTGGAATTGGCCAAAGCGATGACCGTCTTCGGCCGTGAAAGGAACGCTAAATGCGTAGCACGATTCCTTCGTTGCAGTATCGACCTGTCACAGCCACTGTGGCGTTGATTTCAAGTACAACCACAAACGTTGAAAGTGGGCAAAACCACGCCCTCTAAATGGAATATGCGACTCGGGAGGAGAGAGCAGCTCAGATTGCTCTTCAGTGTAAGGCCCGAACAAACATATCGGCTACCCCTTCACCTTCGACCGCGGCAACCACCGACGAGAAATCAGGGACGGTGGGGTGCCAAAACTAACAGGGAACATCGAGCTTTTCTGAGTGGGGAAGCCGGTGGTAGAAAGAGCAAAAAGTGCCGGTGGGGTGCCGATGCACGCGGGCGGCCGGATCTGAAGGGCTAAGCCTCGGCGAGCCGAGCACACCTTGCGGGTGTGCGTGCGGCGTGAGTGGCCGGAGCCAAGGCTAAGAAACAGGGAAGGAATAATCCCGTCCTTAGTTCTGCGAACCACCTGTAACCCTCGAGAAGGTAAGGGGAAAATAAAATAAAGAAGTACTTGGGTAACAGTATAGAGAGGAATGGAGGGAGCAAGTGTCGAGAGGGTAAGTGCGGAAACGCGAAACCACCGTGAAAGGAGGAGGATTAATAGCGACTTGGAGACAGATTAATCCGGTTATTGCACCAGCACCTGACGCTTTCGCTGGGTATCCGGCTTCCGCGGGCCACCCCGAGCCAAGTGAAAGGGCGGCGCAGCGGGAGACGTGCTTTCTTGCCCTTACGCACCGCTGCGCCCGGGCAGTTTTGCGCCGGGTTATGCCAGCCGAGACAGTGTCCGTCGGTGCGCGGTTTGATGGAGAACGATGAAAATGGCCGCGAGAAGAGGGGCTGTTGCCATTTCCGCCGGGCCAAAGCGTGAACACGCGAGCGCGAGCGCGTGATTTATGTTTACGATCGCCAGTCGCCCGAGCCTGGCTTGTCGCGGCGCCGGTAATGTGCGCAGGCCAGTAGGCGCTGGCGGGCGCATGGTTGTCTCGGGGCGACCTTGGTCGATCGTGCCAAGTAGGCGAGTAAGCGACGCGGTGCCCGCTTTTCCCCTTTCAGATGTTGTTGTTGCTTATCCGTCTCGGGCGTCCTGTTTCTTCTTTGTCGTGCCTTACGATAAGTAAAGGCGCACGTGCATCTCTGTCAACTTGGTCGGAAACGCGGTGGTGTTTGGGCGGTTAGTTGCACGGCACGAGCGCCAGCTAACTACAGCAATTTCTCAGGGGTGAGTGGAAGCGCTGATGGGGCGAATGGGGAATAAAGACACAACAACGATAAGCGGGTTTCAGAAACTACTATAGCCTTAGTGTTAGTTCTTATGGCTGTTACGGCAGCGACATGGCCATCGGTACAGACTTCGTTTGTGTCTGCGTGGTTGAGTTCTCTTACAAGAGCGCGGCTGCTTCTGTTAGCTTGGGCTTCACAGATAATTGCGCTGTTAGAAGCGGATAGTGATTTCCCCGAATTGTACCTTGCGAAAACTAATAGAAAACATGGTAAGTTTGAACAACGCGATTTGACGCAGACGGCGGAGTACACGCACATACGCACACAGCGTTGACTCTCAAACGGAAACGTTACGCTTGCTGATACAACTAACGTTGATATTACATGCTCAAGTAAAGCTCACTACACGAAGGCCATACACTTGCCCACGTCTTCATGCCACACGAGGGCGCTTTTATGCACTGTTCCAAATAGCGCAAATCCACGGATCTCAAAGGCCGTCAAGGCTTAGACGGTAGAAGCACAGCTAGGATGATATGCTTCTGTTTTAGTTTTCTTTTCAGTGCATCTTAAGTGCTACGGGCAGCGCTCTCCGTCAAGAAAAGTGCGGTAAAAGGGCATTTGCCTAGAGGTTCCACATGCAAGTGTCGTCTTGGCGTCACAGATGATTAGCTGAGATTGTCGCACGAGCTGTTGTACAGCGTCTGAAAGCGACAGATTAGAGTCTCCGCTCGTGTAAGGGTATCGGTCTCTGTTTTCTTCCTCTCTCTTCACATGTAATATAGCTAACTGGACATTCTCAAGTTCCTTGTGTTTCAACCTTTGTTCTAACAAAATTCTTAAATTACACCCAGCTACCTTTCCGTTGCACTGTACCATACAACACCCACTTCGTATTATGCAAAGGCGAAATATTAAAAAGACATTATTTCAATGACTTACCAAATGGTATTGTGCCCATAGGCTATGGGCACAATATAAGGATGCTAAATAATATCAGACTCCACGGACTGTATGCTAGACATTGCTGTTTAAGTAAACGCGGAGCATGAATGTTTTTGCAAACGAGAAATTCGCCTCATGTGTACAGATGGTGACAGATGGAAACAAGCTTTTTCAAGAATCACGCGCCTATTTTGTGTTAAGTGCAGGACGACGAGCACTGCCTGCGACCACTGTATTTCCCACAGTCTCACTCCGGTCGGTGTTATATAAGGCCGACAGATTTCTTTTGACTGCGCTTTATCCTTGCTGGTCCTCGTTCCACGTAAAGCTAGAACCACCGGTTCTTCGTTCCGCGCATTATTTATATGTTCCCAAATCCACATTATATGTACCCTTTCGCCAAATAGAGTACTAGCGTGTACTCTTTGCTTTTTTGATCCATAACGTTGCCTGTCTGCGTTTTAACATCTTGCTTAGTATTTCACGTTGTGTCGTGCGCACTGGTTCTGAACTTATTCTCAAAGTGCAAGGCACGTACATAAGAGGCAGCAAAATTAAACTGAGGGCAGTTCTGCAGCGTGACCAACTTGCATCGTGGGATAGAGGGGGAAGGAAGAGATGGGAGGAAGTGAATCGGAGAAGAAAGAGGAACGAGAGCGGAAGAAATTAAAAATAGAGACGAGCACAACGAGAGCAACCGCATGCGCTGACACTTAATTAACCTCTAAGCTTTTACCCAGCCGGTTTTATCCCGAGATCACAGTTATTTTACACATTTGTTTTCCAGAATGCCGGTAAGCTGCCAGGCATGAGGCCGTAATATATGCCGTATGTACAGCAATGTAATTATTTTTTCTACCGGCTTCTTCCTTGCAGCCATATAATCTGCCAGAGTAAATCTAGTATAGCGTGTGCAGTGAGTGCATTCTATAATATATTTGCTAGTGTCTGGGATTCTAGCTGTCCTTTCCTTTCCTTTCTCTCTCTGTCAGGGATTACACCAGCAGAGAAACTACTAGTGCAGGCTTATTGCCATGCAAGTACATACAGTAAAAGCATTTTAGCCCCGCCACGGTGGTCTAGTGCATGGTTATGGCACTCGGCCACTGATCCGAAAGCCGGGGAAACAAATCCGGCCGTGGCGGCTGCATTTCGATGGAGGCGAAATGTTGAGGTCCGTGTGCTGTGCGACATCAGTGCACATTAAAGAACCCCAGGAGGTAGAATTTTCTGGAGACCTCCACTATGGCGTCTCTCATAATCAGAGCTGGTTTTGGAACGTTAGAACCCACAGAATCAAACAGTAAAGGCATTTTTAGACTGCTTGCCGGTACTCGAGAACTAGTCGGGTTGAAAAAAAAAGTGTGACGGACAAATGTCGAGTGCCTTCGCGCTTATTCCCTAAGACGCCGCTCATTAATGCCTAATTAAGGGGCCATCTAAGACAGGCCGGCAGTTCAGCGTTCTTTCCTCGGCCCTCCAGGCGCACATACCGCGAACTCGCCATTCGAGATCAATGCTGCCTGCATTCTGTAAACATGCAGCCATGGAAACTTCCGCTGATTGGAGCGCACGCGGGTGCGGCCTGCGGAAGCCGCTAGCCTGGGCCCGCATTCGCCTTGCACTTCGAGCTTATCCGGCTATATTCCGAGAACTATCTCTACGGCAGCATTCTGCGGTAAAACGATATCATCCTCATTGCCTTTTGCAATCACGGAAGATTCTCACATACAGAAGTTATTGTTAATATGGAGGGTAATGGGTGTTGGGTGTGGCGCTCAAAAGACCAGGAAAAGAAAAGTGAGACACGAAACGACATAATCGTCTTACTTTTTTTCCCGTATCTTCAACGCCACGCCTATTGCCCTCAAGTAGCATACCAACTAGCTCAGCAGCATGTCCTGCTACTACGGAGCCAACTGATTGTACTAAGTTGCTTTGTGCGTTGCGAGCCAGCTGGGTTACGGTGTTCCGGTATGCCTTTTCACCATCTGCATTTCTGGCTCTCTCCTTTGCTAAATTAAAGAGTGAAATAGAAAAAAATTACAACAGGTAGATACTACAAAAATAAAGACAAAAGGAAGTGGTGAAAAAAAAAAGAAACATTTCATACAGAGCCAACTTATCTTGGCTACGTATCTATACGCGAAAGCATGCCAGTTGAAATTAAATGAAACAGGCATTGTTGCTGTTAGACGAGCTCACAGCTGACGTTATCCTAGACTAGCCATTATTTAGGCAACATGCAGACCTCTACAACTTGGACACGCACACGGAAAAAAAAGGCAGATCCCACGTGCAGTGGGAATCAAGGAAATGCGAAGCTCGCATCAGGAACGTAAAATGGATCTGCATTGTTGGCTCGCCATACCGATTTTGGTACATACGATGTTAACGAAACGGCCACAAGAGCAGCAAGACTGTGGCATGTAAACCATGCCGCTCATGACGTGCATGCCATGATAGTAATGTTATAACCTGTCATTTATGTTCGTCATGCAGTCATGTTGTAGCATACCTATTTTAGTATACATCCCATTAACAAAACGGCCAGGAGAGCACTAAGACTGTGGCATGTAAATCATGCCACTAATGACATGCATGTCATGATTTTCATGTTATGACCTGTCATTTATGTTCGTCATGCAGTCATGTTGTGGCATACCAATTTTTGTATACATCCCATTATTGAAACGCGTGGCATGCAAATAATGCCGCTCATGACATGCATGTCATGAGCGGCATTATTTGCATGTAATGCCGTGTCATTTATGTTCGTCATGCAGTCATGTTGAGGCATACCAAATTTCTTGTACATCCAATTAACGAAACGGCCAGGAGAGCACCGAAACCCTGACATGTAAATCATGCCGCTCATGACATGCACGTCAGGATGTTGATGTTATGACTTGTCATTTATGTTCGTCATGCAGCCATGTTGTGCCATACCAATTTTGGTTTAACTAAACGGCCAAGAGAGCACCGAGACCGTGGCATGTAAATCATGCCGCTCATGACATGTATGTCACGATTTTCATGTTATGGCCTGTCATTTCTGTTCGTCATGCAGTGATGTGTGCCATACCAATTTTCGTATACATCCAAGTAACGAAACGGCCAGGAGAGCACAAAGTCGTAGGCGGCTAGATAGATAGATAGATAGATAGATAGATAGATAGATAGATAGATAGATAGATAGATAGATAGATAGATAGATAGATAGATAGATAGATAGATAGATAGATAGATAGATAGATACGCTCAAAGTCGCGGAAGTTCGCTAAGAAATGCTTCGCATTTAAAGAAGACGCATCAGCGCTAGAAAACGCCAAGAATCATTTGGAAGCATTCAGCCATGTGCTCCGCATAGCGGTGCCTCGGTACGCCGCTATACACGAGGAGGTAGGGGTGGGGTGAAGATCATGAGCGCTCGTCGGTCAATGCGATAAAAAGGTTTAGAAAAAACGGATAGTGCTTAGGGCTGATTGCTCTTTTGTTTGGAAATATTTAATAAAAATAGCAAGTGAATGTGTCCCATAGAAGATCAATGTAGTCAAAAAGTGGCAGTGGAGACCACCTGATATTTTCAGCGGCACGGAAGGTCAGAAAGTAGACAATTTGGTTAAATGCATCCGCCAGCCGCAACAGTGGGCAATTCCACTGAGGAAATTATAACCGATGGAAAATAGCGCTAACAGCCCAAAATAAAACCATCCACGAGTCGTCCGTTAGGTTCAAGTTTCAGACATGCTACGGAGGCTAAACACTGATAGCGCTCACAAATTTGCTTGCAATATTAAGACGCTAGAATAAGCCACCGGCCCGATGAAACACATCCTGATTTCATGTGGAATGTCTATTTAATAAGACTGAACTGAAACGCAGTATTGCACAAGTGCACCAACGCAGAATTTTCTGCGCAGGTGAAATATTTACAAGTGCCACAATTTCGAAATATTTTTGTCACCAAACATTAAATTTCTCTCTCTCTCTCTCTCTGCCCCGCCACGGTGGTCTAGTGGTTATGGTACTCGGCTGCAGCTCTGAAGGTCGCGGGATCGAATCCCGGCCACGGCGGCTGCATTTCGATGGAGGCGAAATGTTGAGGCCTATGTGCTGTGCGATGTCAGTGCACGTTAAAGAACCCCAGGTGGTCGAAATTTCCGGAGACCTCCACTACGGCGTCTCTCATAATCAGAGCTGGTTTTGGGACGTTAAACCCCACAAATCAATCAAATCAATCAACTCTCTCTCTCTCTAAACAAACTTCAGAGCTCGTAAGAGACAGCCATCACATACCCCCTCCCCTTGAATTGTTGCTAGGAACGCTTTTTGGCACGCATGTGTGAAAGCATCTCTTCGTTGTCCCAACGTAGAAATAAATTACGCGTGAGGAGCCAATTACAGTACGACATGAATATGTTGAGAAACTCCGTGCTGTGCACGTGAATAAGCATCTATACGCTGCATTTCCGATTTCATCATGGTGTTCGCGCTCGTTTCATACCGCGAAAGCAAGTACAGTGCAACTTTTGAAAAGGTACGAGGAGAAAGTGCACAGTTGCAGCAACGTTCGGCGATTTCTGATGCTTTTATGCAATACATGGCACGTTTCTTCTCAAATAGGCGAATATAGACTAACCACGCCTTGGTTCCAGTGCTCAGAAGTAGGCACCCATTCGGGATCCTTCCCTTTTTTTTTCTACTGATCGCAGTATTACACATCGTACAGTGAGGTTCTAGACAGTCGGCCAATGCATCTTTTGTTTTAAGGCAATCACATTCAATAAAGAGGGTTTTTGCCGACCAACAAGTACATGCGCACAGTTTTAAAACCACCTTATAAAAGCCGTCTCTAAAAGAAGAGTATTTTATGAAAGAGCTCCGCAAAGTCATTTTAAACGCACATAGTATCCCAGTATCCCACGCTCTTGATTCCATTTCTTCTTATGTTCATATCATAATTCAAGGATGGGGTTTAACACGAAACAGGAATGCACTGTGATGCTCGAAGTCATTGTTCGCGCTTCTGATTGTACCGAAACATTTGAAAATAAAATTGCAACTTACAGAGAGCCTACTCCCTTTTTGATCGGCATTTCACGACGCTTGGCATCCTTTTACCTAATGGCCCGTCTTGTGTAATGTCCCAAGTGATGCAAATACTGAAACAAAAAAGTGTGAACTTAATTTGTCTCGACGGAAACCATAAACAGTTGAAATTCAAGAATTAAACATTTCGATAGTGACAAAGCTATTTGATTCCGCATCATTAGGCAATATGCCACTGCGTATGGCATTAGTATACGGTTACGACGTTGTTCACTTGCATGTTTTGTTTTAAAAAGGCAAGTGGAATGCTCAAGAAAGATGTATCTACATTCCCAAAAAGAAAGAGCGACATCCAGTTTTCGCAGCTCTAATTTATTACATAAAGGAAACAGAGCAGTGACGCGCACTTGCTCTCGCACATACCGTATAGTGCCCGATAAAGTGCACTTTCGAATAATCTTTTTATTGGCCGGACAGGTGCCTAAATTTTCATTTTGTTTTAGTTATGCCGCTGAATTTTATTGTTCTTTTAGTTTCGTGCCATATTTCGTGATATTTATTAGGGATAAATAGGCCTTTTATATTTACGCCACTTCAACTTAAGAGAATATCTGATCAAATGTGCATAATTCTGACTGAAATAAAACTCTCCTGGCAAATAAAGAAAACAGAGTATTTCAGAGCATGCTTCGTACGCACGATTTACTACGTTATGGTGCTTGAATTCGGCAAAATTACGTTCCTAGCGCGCCACCCCCGATTCTCTTTAGGCTGGTGGTCGGTACGCAAAACAAAGGAGCAAGAAAATCTGGAAAAAAAAATCAACATTTATAAAAGCATCAAGGTCAGAGTTGCGTTAGTTGTAAAAGGTGGACGTGAAGTCAGGGCATAAATACAGAAATCATCAGATAACTCTGTTTCCTTAAGGACACCGGTAAGGTATTGATGGAGGGGTTGCATAAGGGGTGGTCGTACAGAACACTGTGGTCTAGCGGTTATGGTGCTTGACTGCGGATCCAAAGGTCGCGGTATCAAACCCAGCCGCTGCGCTCGCATTTCCAATGGAGGCGGAAATGCTTGAGGCCCGTGTACGGTGCGCTATTTGTATACGTCGAAGAACCTCAGGTGGTCAAAATTTCTGGACTCCTCTACAACGGAGGGGGGGGGGGGCAAATTGGCATCCACCCGTTTGTAGCACAAGGCTACAAGGAAATCCATACGGATTGCTCAGAAATCCGTATGGATTCCCCACATTCCCCGGACCAGGACGAATTTTTCGGCAACTAGGAAGCTTGCATTTCTGAGAAATCCGTATGGATTTCCTTGTAGCCTTGTGCTACAAACGGGTGGATGCTAATTTTCCCTTTCATAAAAAAAAAACGTTACTCATATTCCCGGATGTTTACACTACCCCCAACTGCCGGTGCTGTGGCACTCACCCGGCTACGCTTCCGCATATGCTGTGGGAGTGTCCGGCACAGTACACACACACTAACACCACGACCCTCTCGTCGAGGCTGCGTGAGGCTCTGCGGAGCTCCGCCCTCGACGAACAAACCTGGGCGACCCAGCATGCCCGCGAGGCGGCGTCGAGGCAAGCCCTTGACGTCCCCTCGTGGGACGCCTAGGCCCGGCCACCTAAACCTGCTGGTTTCCAAAATAAAGTTCATTCTTCCTCCTTACTCCACCTTGCGGGTTTCCGCAGAACTCATTTGCCATATATGTACTCTACAATGGCCTTCCTTTCTGCTCTCCGATTCCCTTTCCCAGACCCCAAGTGCGCTGAGTCATGCTCCCTGTATAGCCAACCGAAAATAGCGTCCTTTTCTCACCTGAATTACGAAAACTGAACAAGAGAAACAGTAAAACAAGGAAAGAATACAATGATGAAAAGAAGAGGCGAAATAGTGGAAAGAATTAATTGCGAGTAGCTGTGTACCGTGCCAAATATGCTGGCACAAGACACAGGTAAGAAGGAAGAAAAAAAGAAATCAAGTGTGACTCATACCCAAACTGTGTGTGGGCAAGGGCCAGTCTTCGTGGCTCGTCTTCGTGACGTTTCTTCGTGGCACTGACTTCTTAGAAAGACTGTAATGCCCTCGTTACTCCCCCCCCCCTCCCCCCCCCTTATTTTTCCACTCTTCTATCCCTCTTTTTTCCCATTGCCTAGTGCAGTGTAGCAAACCGGAAGTCTATTACTGGTTAACCTCCTTGCCTTTCCTTCTTATTTTTTTTCTCTGTCTGTCTCCTCTATGGCGTTCGCAGAGCAAACGCGTACACTTAACGACTTGGTCATTTGTTTCCGTTTTTACGGCGCGCTAATTGCGTGACACGTGTATTCACACGCTGTTAATCTTATCGATCTGGCTCTACTTAAATGTTTTGTTTCAGCTGCATTTTCCAAGCCCTCACATTATGTTCACGTGGACGTCCCCTTGTACATCTGCGGAAGCGTCCGAAATTGACGCTTTTTCGGGAGACAGACATGCTTCAGTGCGGTTTTTACAAACGGCTAAATTGTTTCATTGAGCCGTAATTTTAAAAAAAGAGAAAAAATTGGCGTCCTCCTTACTTCATGAAACACGTACACTTAACAATATCTTGCTTCAAAAGTATCGCTTCAGCCTCTAACGGGCTTTGTTCAATTGACGAATGATGTCGCAAAATCAAGAATCCAATTTGAATCTCCTCAATCTCAATGCCCATCCTACGCAACAACGTTCGCGTAAGTAATGAAGCCGTGACAAGAAAGGACGGTGAGAGCCAAAACAAGAAAGCTCAAAGAAAAGGAAAATGCAATATAAAAACACACAGTGTTGCGCGTGAGGAAGGAGGTGTGCAAGAAGTGCTGCAGTAGGTGCTTGTCTCAAGCGGAGGTCGTCAAAACCTTTCTAGACTAGCTCTCGCCTTCACTTTCGACCGCGGGTGCCTCCTATCCCGAATGTCCACGCCTTCGTGTTCGTGCCACGCTCCGAAGAAGTATAGCTGTTTAGTTCTTCATTCACCACTTGTTCTTTACTTCCTTAGCTCTGCTCCGTTTCTTGGCGCCCATGCATACTCTACGGCATGAAGCCTTATTACTTTTTTGCTTCACTACTCACACGTATACTACCCTGAAAAGCACGAACTCTGAATCTATTCAAGAATGACACGAACATAAATGAGTAAAACTTAACCCAAGAGAATGAAAGTTGCAGCGGCACAGTCGGCCATACATGTCATATATAACAAAAAGTGGAAGATAACCCTTAGTGATAAAGGAAATAAAAAAGACAATGGCATATCGCTGAAAGGGGAGATAAAAAAAAGAAAGAAAAAAGACAGTGAGACCACCTCTTCCCATCCTTGAACGCTCTCTTCTTTCGCGTCGCACTTAACGAACCGTGCTTGCAAAAACCGGGGCGCGAAAGCCTCGTGCACGTCGCAATCTGTGAGAGATAAAATAAGGCAAAACTAAAGAAAGAGGGGGGGGGGGGGGCGGAAAACGAGGAACAACGTCAGCAGGCGGCAGCAAATGCAGTGGCACTCTGGAAGACACCCACACAAAACGCGGTAATACTCGACTCACTCGCCGTCGCTCCAAGGCTCGTCTCCACGCTCCTCGCGCCAGAACCCTTCCGCCCTCCGTTTGCCGCTTTCCCGCGATGTGCTGCCTCCACTTTCTCTCTCTCTCTCTCCTTTCGGCGCCCAACTCTCTCTCTCTCTCTTTCTTCTTCCTCCGGTACTCGACGCTTCTCATCGCCCGGCTGCGGCCGCGAGACTTCGTTGCCGGCAAAACAGAAGAAAAGCGGCAAAAGGAAAGGTTGCACTGTTCTCGAAATTACGGACCGTGTTAGGGGCGCTTTATTCTGCGCGCGCCGCTACGGGAACTCTTAGCTGCCGCCACCGCTCCGAGCTTCGATCAGGGCGCGAGCAAGCCCATCAAACCGAGAGCTGCTTCGTTGCTCCTTGGCTCCCTCTTCCCGGCAAAGCTCGCTCGAGTACAGCTGCACGCGCATACGGGACGCACACACAGCAAAACACCCGAAGCAGACAGGAAAGCCAGTCTCCGAGCTCCTCGACAAGGAGAGAGTTCGTATGCGATTATGATCGACAGCGAAATTGGGGGCTAAATCCCCTTATTGTTAGCTCAACAGATCCTCTTCTTCACTTCCTTCTCATTTGTTTCTTACAGTCGGGTGTCGCCTTCGAGCGCTTCTTTTCTTTAAACAAAAGAAAGGAGGCGAGGTAAAAGAAAGTAATATGCGGGAAAGTGTGCGACAAAAGGTAAGTGAGAGAAAAAGAGAAAAAGAAGAAAGCAGATAGGAGGACAGGAAGGCAAGTAAGCGAGCACAGTGTGAAGGCTGGAGGCCTGCGCGAGAGAACAGATCCTTGATTTGCAAGCTAATAGCGTTAGTTCCGCGCGTTGGGCGAGCAACAGCCCTCAGGCAGCAGCACGAAATAGAAAAGGTGTGAAGACGAGGAAGCGAACGGGTAAAAGTAAAATAGGGAGAAATGACTTTGCGCCGAGAACGAAGGAATGTGGGCTGCTGCGAGAAAGGGCGAAGAGAGAAGGAAAACAAGGTCGCGGCAGAATACGTGCCGGCAATGCCTTTGCACATTCTCGTTTACATGTTCCTTTTTTTGTGTTTTTTTTTTCCTCTTCAGAAGCGCAGTGACTCCAACAGTGGTGTAATTCTTACAAAAAGGCTATCGGCTTCAATCTCGGTTCACCGTTTTTGCATATAAATTAGTCTGCGAGATTTTCTTCTTCCAAAGGCCTCTGCTTGCGCACAAGGTAGCACCAAAAGTCAGAACGAATTAAGTGTGCTCAGGGTGCTTTTGGCTTGGACATTTGTTTCCGCCGAGCTGCTCTTAAAGCAAGAGCGCGTGAACTTACCCCCATACTGCTGCATGAGCTTACTTCTTTCATACTTCTTTACATTATTTATAATTTCTTAATTTTTCTTCAGACTTTCCCCCGTGCGAGGGTTTCCTTTGTAACTATGCCTAAGTAGTCCTTCGTTATGAAGGACAAGTAGAAACATCAACATGCTCAAGCTCATAATTCCACTGAGCGAATTGGTTTTTTATGGATGTTCAAGTTTAAATGGCACGTTCAGTCTTTCAATACGTCTAATTGTTCGGAAGGTGCACCAAACACAACTGTTCGTAGGTCACCGTTACATATTCAGTTATTGACTACCCCTAAGCCACAATTTTTAACACGAAAGTCGTTTAGGCCTTTAGTTTTGCCGTCCATTGTTCGCAGAAAAGTATCGTAATCATGAAATAAATGGTCGTTCGCTTCCTCTATGCAACCCAATGTGCGGCATTTGCGAGAGCACTTCTTCATTCTCTTGCACTCGTGTCCCCATCCTACTACGACATAGAGGCGGGTCATACACACTATGGTGAAGCAGCCGCACTTTAACGAACACACAAGAAGGCCGCGAGTGTCCTGTCTGTTTGTGCCTTCCTGTGTCATCGTGAAAGTGCGGATGCTTCGCCGTACGGTATCATCGAAAAATTACCAACCCGCCCAACTTTCTACCTTACTGTACCTCATAAAGGCGGGTATGCGGCAGAGAACGAGGGTATGTGAAAGCCGGTCCTAACATTTCATAGCCACGCATAGTATAGTATAGCAAGGCGGCGGGAAAGAGAAGTGAGGATGAATGATGTGAGGGTGAGGGGGAAGGGGAGAGCGTGGCGTAGCCTTGTGCAATAAGCTTAGCAAGGGGATGAGAAAGAAAGTGAGAGCGAGGAGGAGTAATATGAGGGTGAGGAGGAAGAAAAGGATCAGGTGTGAGGGTAAACCATGGTACACACATTTGCAGTATAGTGTAGCAAGAGGTGGAAACGAGAAGTTAGAATGAGGAGGAGAAAGTGTAGTACACAGAGAGATAAAGAAGGAAAGAAGAATATTAATAACTGTGAAAGAAAGAATATGATCAAGAAACATCAATAATATAACTGAATCTGCAGTCGCAAGGTTGTGGCGTTTGGTGGCCACCTCCATTGTTTACCGAAATTGCCACAGGCATAGAAGTGGCTTCAAATTTTTTTGTTCAGTTAATCAAATCGTCATGTAAATTACATGTGATTCGATAAAAGGTAACATAGAAGCAAGGAAGATGCATACCCATGAAGCCCGCTACACCATTCTTATGATTACCTGCTACCATTCATAAACTTCAATTTTCCCCGAATACAGAGTACCTTCCAAGCATCTGATGACTCAGTCAAGCATGAATTTCACGTTTTCATTCTTTTTTTTTTTCGCGTTACGGAACCAGGGGATGCTATGTTCAAGGCGACCAATTCAACGAGTGGTTTTCCCAGAATGAGACGTATATCTCCGCCTAAAGCATCCTCCCCGCCTCATCAAGAGAATCCGGCTTTCGAACTTGCTCTGAATACCTTGGGGATATCACGAACGCACAGAAAGCAGATGGAAAGGCAATCTTCTTAGCAGATAAAGCCAAGAAGCCGCAAGTATAGCCACGTTGCTCGTAACCAGCACGTAAGCTACAAACATCGCATACAAAGCAAGTGACTGCCCAGTGTTGATGGAGATGTAGGCCCGGCCAGCAATACCAAAGACAGGCTGGACGGGAACATGGAAGACAGTCGTCTGACATGAACAGAAGTCAGGGGGGTACGCAAGCTCTGCAAGTCGACTCCTGCATGGGACAACCAATTCGTATTCATCGTCAATGGAGTCACTTTTGCGTGAAGGGCTGCAAAAAAATGCAGCGTTTATTTTCTATTCACAGTGGAGAGCGACGCTGAGCTTCGTGTCTTGATCAAAATGCTCCCAAAAGAGTCAAGTAGACAGCGATGGAACTTCAAAGAGGGCAAAGTAAAAGCGTCCCAAGCTCGAGAATAACGCTAGGCCATCGGAATACATACATCAACGGCAAGAAGTAAGCCGTGGCGAATAAAAAAGACAAAGGAAGGAGCGGTCACCGAGAATAGTGCGAGCGAAGGTGCACCAGAGAATGTCGCTGTTTTCGTTTCCGGAGCATTGAAGCAGCTGCTCACGAATTCAAGACGTGGTTAGAATGTTGATTCGCAGTAAGAGGCGGGGGATGTAAGGAACTCGCAGACGGAAATTCCACAATAAAAGCCCGAAACAAAATGGAAAAGAAAGCGATCAAGAAAGAGTCAGTACGTCTTTCGTGATGTGAAAATACTGATGAAGGCAGAACGCAGAGAGAAGCAAGGCCCTTTGCTATAGATGTTTCATGTGTGACACGTTTACTTGATTCTCTGAAAGCAGTATTAGACTTCAGGGAATGTGGTCCTTATAGCTGCGTTGGAAACGAGAACAAGACTGTTTTGCCTGGTACATACTTTTGTCTTAAATACTTTATTTTTGCCTGCGAAGTTATGAACATCGTTAATATCCGGGATATTAAGAACACTAAGAAATTGTTCGCCACCTTTGTGCCCTGTAGATATTTACGTAGCTGCGGTATTTTTTGCAATGTTTTCGCAAATTAGGCTACAGTGAAGGACATCCATCGTAACAACGTCTCCTCGAACTTCTTTTACTGTAACTTACGACCACTGCATACTTGCTTCTCTCACACGCAGTACTAACATATACATCGCGCGCCGGCTTGCTGCAATACCTTAATAGTACTTTGAACAACAGCATGTCATTGCCCGTAAACATTTAAGATAAACAAAATGAAACCTTGAGAGTTGTGGGAAGGGAAATTTCCATAAGTGATGAAAATTTCGCACTCTGAACTACTGAATTTTCTACGTTTTTTTTTCCCTCTATTTGTGTGGGTCACACAGGTTAACCGATTACAATACGCACTGGTGCTCGGTTGCTGATCCGAAACACACGGGTCCTATCTCCACCACGGCGGCGAAATTTCGTGGAGGAGAAATGCTAGAGGCCCAAGCACTGTGCGTTTTCAGTGCACGTTTAAGAGCACCAGGTGGTAGAAATTTCTGGTGCCCTCCACTACCACGTGCCACATAATCCCTGCGCGCAGCAATTACTGTGGTTTTGGAGCATAAAGTCCCTGTAGTAGTTGTTACACAACACACGCCCATTTGCATGGTAGTCTTCAGAGAGATATGACGGCAACTGAACCTTCAGGCCAAAGAAATCTTTACGGCATCACAAGATTAGGTGTTGATGCCATGCCTTGTGAAAGTAAGTAGGTATAATATTTTCGCCAGAATGGGGCTTCGTTCTTTGCCTCTTGTAAACTGCCTTGTGCATGCGAGGTCAGCCATAGCAACACCACAAGCAAAAATCTGCTGACGGTGTTGTTGGCGCGTGGCAGTTAGCGCAAGATTCCAGCACAGTGGTGTCCGATTATGCACTGCATGTGATATGCTGCGGAATTGAGAAACAGCATAGGAAAGAGAGTGTCGTTTTTTTCGCTACCTGTAAAGGACAGCGACGTTGAGCGTGAGCTGACGCAGAGCCGGGGGAAGGGCCTTGCGTCTATTCTGTAATCAGACCGCCATGGGCATGTCGAAGCCGCAAAGCTACACAGCTCAAGATGGCGAGTTTCACAGCGCGCGAACATAGGAAAAAATGCGACAGAGAAGAAAGAGCGCTGACTTCCAACTGATCTGAAACTCGCCATCATGAACGCAAACCAACTAGCTCAAGCTGCTACACTTGTAAGCTACCCATCACCTGTGTCCTAGTTTAAGGTTACTGAATGAGGTATATTGAAGAGGGCGTTCTTTTAGGTTCAGCAGAATTGTTTTCGCAACGTGATCAATTCAATTTCAGCTGTCGGACACACGAACAACAATGCGTATTGTTTCCAAGTTACACGTTGCCAGAGCGTTTCCCGAGAGAATTGTTAACAACTAGCTCGACAATACTTTTCTTCCACTTTGCCTACTGTAGAACCCCTGCGAAAGATCGGACAGCCTCAAGTGAATCTATTCGAGGAAATGCAATGTTTTTTTTAATTATTGCTTATGGCTATAATAGTATACCACAAGATGGTACCTTACTTTTATTCCAGCAGTCTCCAAGTCAACCCAGTTTACCATTTAATGTTACGTGCAACACAACTGCATATCAACTGATGCCAAAAAGTGGTTTACCATTGCTTGTTATTCATTAAAAGCAGTGTCACTCGTGTAAGTTATCGCAATTCCTGAAGAACTCGTATAAACACACCTCGGTTCTTTTGAACCAGAACATTTTCTATACTTTTTGAGCAATTGTTGCGTGTTCTTTTAGACGTATTGAACAGCTGAGGTTTTCTCCAAAGTCGGCCCGCTTTGAAAAACGACTCTATTCAAAACACGAGTCCTAGGCAGAGCCATAGGAAATTTGCTGCAATAATTGGGTCTGAAGTCACACGCCGTCGGTGCTTCTAAATCTAAAACCAAGTTGCAGCCTACAGAGAGACAGAGAGAGAGAATCGGCTTCAACATGACTCGAGCAAATGCTCGATCACAAAGAGTTCGCAATGGCGTAAGTAGCTTGGATACTTCGCATTACTCTCATCAAACTTCATGAAAAGGGAGGCCCTTAGAGCCCTTGCCACCAAGTACAGTAGAGAATCAACCAAATAGATAAATAAATAAATAAAGGCCATTACGGAAGAGAACTGACGCAAGATACTTACTGCAGATGTCACGTATACGTCTGATACTTCCGGCCTTCCGCACTGGAGAGCTTCCGTCTAGGGCACTCGCCCTAACTTGCAATTCAATTCCCAGAGCAGTTCTCATCTAATGAACACACGATCAGTGCAGGCCTCCCTTTGCCTGGGCACTGGCTTGCTGTCTTTTTGCTCCCGGGTTAATGCCGTAAGCCCTGATCAGAAGCAAGTTGTCAACACCGACGCCAGAACTATGTAGCACCAATAAATGAGACATACCCTAGTCATGCATTAACGTGCATAGGCGTGTCAACTCCATGGCCTTAACGGTTTAACGATGCGAAACAGTGCGTTGTGAAGCAGCAAGATATATCGTGCTGTTAGCGAAACGGCGCGACATGTCATGTATAAGGGAAGTGCGAGTTTAGTCCGGACGGTAACTTGTGGTAACGAATTAACAGAACGGAAGCAGAATAGCAAGAACAACATGCGAGAGACTACGATGCGCTCATTAAAGTTTTATTACTGTTTCGCGCTTTCGCTGTTCGCTCGCTGTAATGCAGTTAATTTTCGGCGCTCGTGCAAGCAACGGTGCTTATTGACATCTTTATAAATTACTTAGCTAATCGATTGCTTATTTTTCTGCTTATTTAAGTGTTTACACTTTAGTTAAGCAGACTGTAGATATGCAAATGAGACATGGTGGCCGAGACCCTTGCATCCAATATAATGAAGCAAAGACACTGAGTATAGACGACACTGACGCTTTTGTAATCTTTTTACACCAAGCGTTTCTAGCTAAAGGACAGTACATTTGGAGCAGTTATGAATTGCGCACAAAGCAGACGCACAATTGTAAGACAACACATAAACATGCCTAATAAGCTCTGAAGAGTGAATATGAAAATAATAACACCGAGACAAGTGATTCTATAAAGCATGATGTGCATTAGAACAGTATAATTGCATAAGTGAATTTCTTATATAGCCTATATTATGTGAAACGCTCAAGCATTCTTTACGCGCGCACCAAACAGCGTGCGATAAACATGGGGCATCGCCGCATTTGGCACTTGATTAGGTTTAGCAGGCCCACTAAATATAAAGAACGCAAAAGAAGCATGCGACATCACACAGGAGCGTGACACATGTGCATGCGATCTGAGCTTTGTACCACCACGACGCAACTCGGCTTAATTTCCTTTAAATATTAATTTAAAGCATTGCTCAGAACATGGGTCCTTAATACTGCAACGGCGCTTCGTTTACCTTCTCTCTTCTGCAAATAATTATTAATTATTTATTTAATTGCGTTTATTATTGCTCGTTGACACTATTACACAGCAAAAATTTCACAGAAGCATGTCCCGAAATAAAATTTTCGAGAGGACAACCTCCTTGGACACGTATGATAATGGCATGTAGGCCATACGGCTGTAGCAACTGCAGGAAAGGTGGCGGAGGGTTAGAAAAGAAAAAACCAAAAATAAGCGAGCAAGACAGAGTAACCCAACCTGTACAACAAAAGTACACATATTAGAAGTAAATAATTAAACATCTACTAATAGTTTGCCTTTGTATACTCTAAGGTACAATTGCTAAATTGCTTATTCTCTCTGAGAAAAAAAAATACGCTGAATTAGTGTCCTACATGGTGCTGCCGACCGGTGACGTATAAATATTCGCAATGTAATGTGTCGACGTGCAATGGATACCTTGCGACCTAATCTTTTGGTTTTGTAAAGTTTGTGCTTGAGGACTATACTTAGCCTATAGGCCTTTCAAATGTACTTGAAATGCTCATGTTGCTCACGACTGCATGTTTTCTTGATGAATAATATTCACAGAAATAATTACAATGGTATAGTAAAAGATATTGCAGCTGCTGTGTTCTATATATTTCCAATTACCATGGTATATCTGGGGTTGTTCGTTTCGGGTTTTGCATTTTTTTCAAATAGGGGGGGTTGAAACTCGGTTGCCATTTTGCAAGCTTGTTTTTGGGGAGAAATCATTTTCTTCTTTTTCTGAACCACATCGAAGTACAGTTTTTTAAATATGAAGCATTTATGCGCGAACTTTGACCGTATCTATCCATCTAACTGCCTTCACCTGATGTGCACGAAGATTTGGATGGTAGGACATGCATGTATGACGAACATGGGGTGACTGCGTGAGTGAGTTGTTAGTTTTATGGCACCAGGGCAACAAAGGCCAAAAGGCGCCAGGTAAAATGCTTTGCTGAGGACTCGCAGTAAATACTGTCACTGGAAAATGAATGTTAAACGTAAAGATGGTAATATGTATGGAACAAGGTATCAAGTTGGGCGAGCTGTTATACTATCGTGGTGAACCAGCGCGCACAAACATTGTTTCACGTGCTGTCCTCCTTTATATATATGCTATCTTTTTCAATAAAGTTTATGTTGTCAATCAGTGCTCGTGTCGTCTATTCCTTCTCTTCAGTCCTTGTTTGTGCGCGCTGTTTCACCATCATATGTATGGCATGAACGTATGCATCATCTGTTGCGGCTTGGCAATATATTAAAAGAGCCTATCAGTCTTGTGCGAATTTGGCTGGCAAGCGCACATAGCCTGTAGGCAGTTTCTATACGGTAAGTACAGTCGTAATCTATTCGAGGAGAGGCGACTGCGGCCAAAATGCGCATGTCATATGTGATGCACGATACCCATGTCATTTAAATATTCGATTATGTTCTCATTAGAGATGTGCGGCTCTTCGCCCTGTAAAAGGGACGGGATGGCTCAGAGTGCGTGTGCTGTAGATCTCAGAAAAGTGTCGTCGTCTTTTGGGTTCATAAAAGGGGCCCGTTATAGGTATATGTAGCACAGTGAATGGTTGGCCGCATTTCTCATAGAGAGGGCTCTTTTCTTCACGGAGAAAGTAATTGTGTGTTGCATGTGCGTGTCCAATACGCAGTCTTGCCAGTACGACTTCGTAAAACCGGTTCCGGTGGCTTCCACTCCTTTATGACTAATTTAACGAGATGTAGTTTGTTGTGCTTTTCTGATGTCCAGTTCTGTTCCCATATTGCACGAATTGACGTTCTCAGTGCTTTAGAGTGGTCCTGAATTGGAATTTTGTTGACGTGGCTTCCTGTAACTGTAACCGTCTTTGCGGAATAATCTGACCGTTAATTTCCTGCGATTCCAACAAGGCTTGGGATCCAGCAAAATGTACAACTTTCCCAGTGAGCATCATTCTGTTAACCGTCCGGATAAGATCTCGAAAGAGTGCACTCTTCATCTTTTTTTCGACGAAAGAGCAGCCGTCACACTTTTAGAGCCGGTGTATATAACAATTTTTTCTTGCTCCTCAGCTTTCTGTTTTCTCAATGGCCAGTAGCATTCCATACATTTCAGCTGTGAACACACCGGCTTTGGCAATTATCTTGGCCATGTACATATGGGAGGGTTGCAGCAGCTGCACCAGCGCCATCATTGGTTTTTGAACCGTCTGTAAAAAAAATGCCAAGTACCGGCACTTCTAAAAACACTTTTTGTAGAATTGTTTCTGAATTAGACTTCTTTTCATATTTAGTTAGGTTGAAGTAATAAACAATATCCCTATATAACTAGGCAGCAAGGGGCTCGTCATATAGTGTTAGTTCCCGCTGTAGAGAGTGCATATCAACTTCTATGGCTTTCCTAACACGGGTAGCAACCATGGGGATGCACGATATCTTACTCCGGAACAAGATCTCCAGGTGATTGTCTAGCAAAGTACGGCGACATGGATGATCAGGAACTGAGAGGACCTTGTGTGCATACGTCATTGTGAGAAGGAGCCTTGAATAATGTTCGCAGGAGTGAACACACACACACACACACACACACACACACACATGTTCCCAGCCCCTGTGCGCTGAAGCATGTGCGTGCAAACGTCGCTTGAAAACCAGCTGATATGCGTTCCTGCCCTTTAAAGCGTGCTTCACCGTTACAAGGATATACTGAAGGTAAAGCACGTGTGTGTGTGTGTGAATGTTTCCACATGCGCTCTCTCGTACTCTCTCTCTCTCTCTCTCTGTGTGTGTGTGTGTGTGTGTGTGTGTGTGTGTGTGTGTGTGTGTGTGTGTGTGTGTGTGTGTGTGTGTGTGTGTGTGTGTGTGTGTGTGTGTGTCCACGCACTTCCGAGGCGCTGAGGAAGAGGAGGAGGAAGGAAAGGCAGTGAGGTCAACCAGACGCTGATCCGGTTTGCTATCCTACGTTGCAGTTGGGGCTCTCCATAACGCGGACGGAAACACTTCCTACGCAGAGGCGTGGGAACGACAAACACCCCCTTTGGATAGACGTATTTTGGTTCTAAACAAGGGACAGGCAAGCCACAGTACAAAGGAAAATGTTTTCCTATACACTTTTTACATTCACAGGTAACCTGTTTCTTTTATTCCTTTTTTTTGTTACATTCAATAGGCATCTTGTTCCTTCTATTCCTTGCCTTTTCCTGTCAAGCGAAGTGATGTTATTCCGCTGTGACCGACTTTCAGTTGGTATAATTTATACTTTTCTGGATCAATGTACGTTGACAATGAAGTCACCGTTCCACCAAATTCAAGTCTAGCCCTTTGCGGCACATCCTTGCCAAGGTCTTAGATCTCTGCAGAGTCTGTGAAAAAATTGCGAAGAACGGTGAATTTGGAAGCTTCGCGGTAGCTGCTCTTACATTCCTCTCACAATGGAAGAACTAAAAAAAAAAGCCTCATCTTTTAGTGCTCACAACAAAGCCAAGCATAGAAAATACGTTTTTGATGCCTCCGTAAATCTCCCGCCCCCCACCACCCAATCTTTCCCGAAATTATTATATTCCTAAGCATTATTTTTAGGCTAGAAAGCCATCTCGGCTGGCCATTGGCGATGGTGCAGTGAAAAGAAAAAAGAAATAGTAGTAGACAGAACGACCTCTGTGTTTCCTAGCCGACATGAATCGTGAAGTGTCTCAATGCAGAACCCATATTAAGATTCCACGCAAAAGAGAGGACAAAAAAAAGGGGGAGAGGGGGGGGGGGCACACCGAAGCCGGGAAGGCGAAACAGAAACTTTTCAAAAGAACGGCTGCAGGAGGCAGTCGGCAGCGGCAACGCCATTAAGGACGCTTACACGACTGAGAAAACGCGCCGCGGCCGAGACAGACGCGGCTATAAATTCAATTTGGCCGGCCGTTTCACTTCATAGTGCGTCTCGAGAAACTCTGTCGAGCTTACAAAAGATGGGCCTCTGGGTCACAAGCGCTCGCAGCGGTGAAGGCAATTTTCGAAAGTAAGAAACGAACAGCTGGACTAACCAGGACACCGGAGGAAAGGACAGCTAACGAATAAAGCCATTCCCGAAAAGAACATAACTATGAATAAAATCCTCGGATATATACGTAGAGAAATGGAGAGACGAAAAACAGATGGCGGATGAACATCTGCAAGGAATTTAACAGCGGGTAAAATCCTGCTTCTGTGTCCATGACGACAATATTAAAAGGGAGAAGGGAAGGGGGGTGGAGAATGCCACGACCATGATCCCCGTATCCGCAGCGAACTTTTCCAGAACACCCACGCGGCCCGCTTGTCTCAGAACTTGTCACGGCAAAACGCCGCTTGTCGCTGAAATGAAAGGGGTTTCCAGTAAGTATCGCAAAAAGAAAAGCAAGCAAGGATATAAGTGGCTTCTTTACTTCGACTCTGGTGAAGCCCTCAAAGGAAGTGCCGCTCCGAGCTCGACGACGTAGTTTTGAGGTAAACCGTGCGCTCAAATCATGAGAGAACCTACGAAGACAGCGCTGCAGCGACATACAGTTAGGCTTATATCGCAACGGAGTCAGCCTAATCACTGTTCTTTTAAAAAATGAAGCCAATTTTGTGAAAAAGGAAGGGCTCTGGGCACGTTCGGGTGCTTTAGATCCCGACATCTCGATTTGTGCGTTTACGTAAAAGAAAGCAACGGTAATCATGGCCAGAAACCGCACCGACTTTGATATAATAGCTCGGCCGCATTGAGTCAAAATGTAGTTAGTTTTAAATAGTGCTTTTCCGAGAGAACGTAATCAAGCCCACGCACAAACTGCACATCAAGGATGTTCGCAACTGACGCACACGAAAACGAAAATCTAGAAGCCAAGTTCATTGCACAAACGAGAAATTGGCATTAGCACTATATGTCGTCATCGTTATATCCATGTTGCAGAAAAAGAAAATGTAATCGGCGTGCTGTAAATTAGCTGCCTATAATTTAGCCCTAATCAAAAAGTTACCTCTAAACATTACACTCACACGAAGCCATTTTGCGTTAATAATAAGTTCGCTCGTGTTTATTACAAAGAAACTGAGACTACAAAGCCTCAAGAACATGACAACATACTACAATGTACACTGCGTATACTAATCAAGAACTGCCCTGTAAATATTTCCCGTTTGCGCGGAGACTGAATTTCATACGAAAATTCAACAAAGCCAGAGGTTAATCATTTCAGTGTTAAGCAAACCCATATTCCTCTAAACGTATTAACACATCTAGCTACTTGTAGTAAAGAAACAGCAAAGCAGGGCAGTAAAGGTATAGCGTTTACGTAAATGTCGGCGTATTGTTCATTCCAACAGGCTAATGTCCTCGTGCAGCTTTATCTGTTTTACTTAAAGTTTAATCCATCGAAAGTGAAATATTGAAGTCTTTTCATGGTTTTTCTTTCTGTCTCAGCCGCAGCAATTGCTTAAATGGAATCTGGTTTGAGTACGTTATCACGTTCTTAGTCCCTTATTTTAAGCAGTGATGGAGACGTGACTACGAACACCGGTTATCGCAAGCGGCTGTGTGCCCCTATAAAGACATCCATTCTATAGCTGTGGGTGCAACGCGCCAACAATGGTCATCACGTTCCTCCGTATCAGGAACGCCGTGAGAACAGCGAAAATCATAAAGTGCGACGGGCCACTCACAAAAGAAAGAAAGAAAGAAAGAAAGAAAGAAAGAAAGAAAGAAAGAAAGAAAGAAAGAAAGAAAGAAAGAAAGAAAGAAAGAAAGAAAGAAAGAAAGAAAGAAAGAAGAAGAAAGAAATTAAAGGCATAAGTCATACTCTATTTGACGCACCGGTGCAGTCCCAAAGCTTCGGACAAAAGACTCGTGTTCGCTATCACCCACTTACGCGGCAGATACACGCATCAAAGAATGGAAATAAAGAAAATGACAAAAACATAGTCAAATGCCGCCAAGAAAGGGTTCTCTGCGTTGTGGAAGCGGGGTGCGAGGGAGCCGTTATTTCTTGCTGCTGTTGGGCGCGAAGCGAAATTGATAAGGTGAAATGCGTATCCCCCCGCGGCAAGATCTCGAAACAATAGCACGCCACACTCGTAAACCTGTCTCATATGTCACCATTGGGCCGACGCTGTAGCGCGACGCCGGCCATTTCTTCGACCACGAGGCAGACTACAAGTGAGCGAGAAGCATAAAAGAAAGAAACAGAGCGACAGGAAACCGCAGACTGCGGATCGTGGAACGGTGAGGTAGAGGGCTGACGGGAGCTGATTTAGAAAGGGCTCGGATACACGAAGGGATTCAGAGAAATCAGTGAATGTACGTCAGAACTGAAGTCCACTTTCTATATGACCGAACACTCTGATTTACTCATACCGGAAATGTTGCATTCGTAAGTACCCCGAAATGCGGAAGGATTATGACATAATTGCGCCATATGTAGAATCATCGCAGTTATCGCAGCGACCATTTTACGGCTGTCATGGAAAATGTTAAATTCCATCATTCTCATTACACGCTACCACAGGCGAGGGACATCAATCTTCATTTCGTTCATTCACTGTCTAGGAATATCATCGGCCTTTCTAGTATTTCGACGCGTTACGACAAGACTGCCACATCAGACTTTCTCATAGGCATTTGTCACTATACACCAAGAAGTTCCACGTGTTCTATGAACAGTAGGATTAAACGGGATGTCACTGTAAAGCGTAATACCTAATCATGTCTGTCTGTTGCATCTACTATATAGGCAAGCTTGAAAAAAAAAAAAAAAACTTCCTTCGCTACAGCGAAGCACTGTAAGAGTAAATAAGTGTTCGGTGTCGTATGTCCCCTACGTAGTCTTTATCCAACAGCGACGACATACAGAGTCGTATCTGCGAGCACAAAAAAACCATGTGGCTTGACGCGCCAGTGAAAATCACACGCTTTTTAGTACAAGGACTTCTGCTAGCGTGCGGCTCCGAATTAATTTCGGCTGCCAAAAATTCTTCAACAGACACATAATTGTGAGTATCTAAGTATTTCATGTAGTTCACCTCCATCTAGAGGTGCAAGCCGTGGATGACAATCGAACCTACGAACTTGTGCGCGGCTCCAGGACGTTACAGCTACGTCATAGTAGCTATCAGAACAGCTACAGTCCATGCGACACTTCATCTGTCAGAATATGACGGCCGCTCGTACATGTTTTCGAAAAAGATGTGCAGGCTCAGAATTCGAAAGTTCAACCTGACAGGCCGATTCGGCCTAGGACAAAATTTTCCATTATTACTGTCGTTACTCATCTGCGGAGTACGAAGGAAAGCAAGGTCTTTTCAAACTTCAGTGTTAATTTCGTCTACTTTTGTTTAATTTCCATATACCTTCAATTCAGAGTGACATCTCACATGGTACCAAAATACAGGTCGAGAGTAAACATCACTTGAGGTAGTCGCTTTGATTTGGGTAGGTGATAAAATTAACTACACCCTTACGGTGACCCCTTGATGATTTACGAAACGTGAAAATGCCGCACTTCCAATGTCATGCGGACCACAGGCGCGAATTCGCGCTTGCATTCACTTGGTGACCAGCTTTCATAATGCAGCTACCTTAGATTCCCAACCTTTGCGAGTGCTTGTGAATTCAGTAAAACACTTCTCTGCCTCATTAACTTGGGCCGTGGTTCCACTTGCCTCGGAAGCAGGCCTTAGCTTCTCTCCGAGGTGGTTCATGAATCAGTCATGAAATGGTGCGTTCACTACAATCTAGCTCCTTCGACCTGAAGGCGGTATTCTGCACCCCGAAGCTGCTGGCCCTCTGAGTGAGTGAGTGAGTGAGTGAGTGAGTGAGTGAGTGAGTGAGTGAGTGAGTGAGTGAGTGAGTGAGTGAGTGAGTGAGTGAGTGAGTGAGTGAGTGAGTGAGTGAGTGCACGTAACTTGGCTTAATTCGTGGCAACAGTAATGGCGACGAAAACAGCAACTGTGATAACAGTGGCCAGATCTAAACAAAGACAAGGGATATAAGTAGCATGTCCCTTTTCAGGCGTTTTTATTTTGGCTCCTCGTTGGGAGAATGGCACCAAGAAGTTACGAAAAGTGTGCAGAGCGTAGAACTGAGCGCGACCGTAATGCAAAGGCAGTTTCTCCTGTAGAGCCGGGAGAACTTGTCACCGTTGTTTCTTATTCCTCTCCATACGTGCTCGAGAAAGGAAGTGTCCACGTGACCTTGAGAGGACGGTTAAGAAGCTCCGGTCGTCGAGTGGACCATCAATTTGGATTCCCTTCTTGTCGCATGGATTCAGCTCGGCGCGCGGTGCTCCATCTCACGTAGCAGACTCTATCGCGTCGCCGGAAATCACGGCATAGTCGCCGTCTCCGAGCTTCCTTGCTCGGCTTTATCCAATTCTTCCTGTCACGAATGATACGAATTCCAATGAGTTCGCCCGGGTGTTTTCGATGAGAATCTCCTGCTCGGAATATATTTCACGTATGTGTGCACTGCGTGTCATGCGCTGGTCCTCTGCGCTTATTTATTTACATCACATGAGGATAGCTCTAACGATAGGCAGTCATTTCATGTCGGCATAAGGCATAAAATTGCGAATAGTTATCACTACTGCTGCGAACATCTTGATAGTGCTGAGCGAGAAACAAAGACGCGAGACAAGACGGAACACGAGGAAGCCCTGACTTGCAACTAGTTTTACCATTATGAAAGCAAAGATGATTTCGTGGTTGTACTTCACTTCCAAAGGTTTTTACCGCAGGACTGGATGTTTTTCACAGAATGCTCCTCTCTATGCCTAGAAAAAGACCTGGTCCGAGCTCGAAACTTTTTGCAAAAATTAATAAATGCTAAGTCGTGTCGTTGCCCTTTTACTTCAAAATGCGCTTTCCCCGAACATACATACATACATACATACATACATACATACATACATACATACATACATACATACATACATACATACATACATACATACATACATACATACATACATACATACATACATACATACATACATAGTTGTATAGCGTGTGCGGTGCATGAGCCTCGTCAGGCTCATGCAACGCGCACGCAATCTGGTAATCACGGTGTATCCATCGGCCCTGACACACAGTCCGTCTCCTACGTAATGCGAGCTGCAGATACCCCGATGTACCCCAATGTTATTCACCTGTGGCATTCCTGCAAATTCTACCTTCATTACTACCGATGTGCTGGGCATGCTTACGTCGTCGAGAACACAGAAGCAGCCTCGACCTGCCGGAGTGCTCGGTGTCTCGGGACTGCCACTCTCCGCTCTGAAGCCTTTGCAAGTTTACAGAGATCTCTTGGCAACATGGAACTTTGTGCGCTTTCATTTTTCACTCATGGATGTCTTGCTGTACCTGTTTCATTGTTTGCATTTGTCACGTCCGCTCGCTTCCTTGGGGAGGGAGAATAGTGTGACGCAGCAAGCAAGCGTTGGAAAGAGAAGGTGACGGAGGAGAGTGCGCGTGCATTGGAATAAAAGTACGCCCCGCTGGCACCATGGCACGGCCCCCATTTATCGCGTCATATATATATATATATATATATATATATATATATATATATATATATATATATATATATATATATATATATATATATATATATATATATATATATATATATATATATAGAACGACCTAGCAGTGCAAAGCATCATTTGAGTACTCATTGCCTTCTTGTGAGTGGAAGCCAAGCTAAAACACAAAAAAAATACAACATCGCGACAGTAGAGTAGCACAAGCACATGCCGGCAGAAGGAGGTCAAGCAAACTTACAGAGCTAGAAAACCAGAAGTTACCAGAGCAAACACTTGAGATAAATGTTGCCATACTCACGCGTATAAAATACGAAGCCAGTGGTTTGTTTGTGCCTGTTCCGTAAGTTTGCGTACGTCTTTCAAATCTGGCGATTACTTAAGGTGCAGGTTAGTCAAAAAGGCTCTCGATGGCTTGGCAAAACGTAACTACATAAAAACTTGGCCTCCATTCCGCTTTTCGAACCTCGCACTTGCTGACTGTATGGTTTGCACTTTAAACGAGGGTTTAGAATGATGTCGAACAACCTTTTTGAAAGCAGCTGCAACCTAATCTTTACCGGGAGCGCGTGGGATGGCTTTCCCATTACTCACAGGCACCTTATCATCCATCATGCGTTCTTATGCTTGTTTTGTGGCTTGCTTTCTTTGTAGTTTTGGTGTCGTCGTTTCTCGAGCACACAGGTGTAAAGGTTTCATAGCAAGATCTAGTTCTAGTCGTGTAAGCTGCGAATATGTTTATATTATTTCTACCCACAATACCAACCAAGGCGCGAGATTTTACCGAAAATCCCTCGTTTGCGCGGAATTATTATTCGTGAACACTAGGCTCTATCTTGTACACCTGGATGAAAAGAAGTACATGCTGTTTGTCGTCAAATATTAACCTGGCATTTTGTGGTTACGTCGCAAAATTTTCCAACCACCGAGAGGTATGCAGCTTCTCTGTAAAACAGAAAAATCTGAATAGTGCATAGCCATTAAGGCTCGTACGGCTTCTATACATATTCCAAATTTCCCAACATTTTAGTAATCTGAAAGAGAAGTGAAGGACCAGGCATATTAGGCAAGAAAGGTAAAACTGCAAAAAAGAGCTCAACTGAAGGCTGCAAATATTAAGGAGGCAGATACCCCCAAAGAAAAACACATTGTTAAGCTGAAAGGTAATATGCAGAGAAAAAAACGAAAACATTTTGTAAAAGCTATGCATACAAACTTTGCCGAATGTCTGGCATGATATATTCCAGACTAGGTTATAAAGCCAGAAACTAAAAAGACACGTATTCTTGAAATCCGCAGAAACACTGCCACCGGAAATGTCAGATGATCTAGAATGCACTTTTAAAAGTATATTACCTAGAAAGTCATTAGGTGGATTCACACAAGCAAGTTACTGCTTTGGTGTAATATGATAGGTGATTGCTTACTTATAGCAGTTTCAGGGCGCGAGGTTATAAATATTATCTATTACTATAGTTCACCACTGAACGTGGAAATACCAAGATGGTCTGCTTCAGAATAATATGTCGTTATTATTCCTCAGTGGGTTAGGACCGACAGTTGAATGTTCTCAGGTGCTGCCAGCAGTGCAAGGTGCTTTTATTCATTATTTATTTATTTATTTATTGCAAATATGCCAATCACTATGTATTAGTGTAAATACGACACATATCCGGGAACAGGCACACTGACATGTGCCTAAATGGAGCGATAAAAAAGAGCACCAAGTCATTGGTTCGTTAGTTAGTGAGTATTGCATTGATACGTACTAGTTGTGGTGCCGCACAAAGAACGAGAAATAGAAACAAATGGACAGGTGTTGCAGATGGAAGCTGGTAAAGGAAAAAGGAGGAACGTGCTCATTTTGTTAATTTTACATCATTAGTAAGCTCAGAATTCTAGCAAATTTAAATTTTTTGTATAGTTAAGACTGGCACGCGAAAATTGCAGCACTAATATTTCAAACGCTTTGAGAGCGGCGCCTTTTAAAACATTAAACGGTCGAGGCTACCATACGACGCAAGCTTTTGGGGAGCCTTAAAAAAATCCCAGGATTCACAGAGTTATGTGCAATAACCAAAATCACATTCTTATAATAAACTGCCAGTATAGTTTCGTATCGCGCTGTAAACTTCACCCACGAATAGAGTTACATAATTTGAAGGATATTTATTGCGATTTTTTTTTAAATTTTTTGACAGCTAGGCTTGCTCGGCATACCACAGAAACGTCCAGTCTACATTTGCGGATATATCCCCTGCAACTACAAGAAAAAAGAAACCTTTCTAAGATTCATCAAAGTAAACAGATCTTGCGAAATTCTGAACATGTGGGCCTTCATTAAATCTTAGTTACCGGAGTCATTTGTCTCCGCTTTATTAAAATCGATAGAAGACTCGTAGGGATTCCGAGGGCCGACCTCCTAATTGAAATAGGTTTTCGTGGAACCCCAACATCCCGGAAACCAAAGAAATGGAACACGATGTTTATATTTACTTTGTTCGTCTGTCTAATTATTGATTATTAATGGCTCCCGCTTGAGTATATCGTGGTCGCGCACATAACTTTTACGAACTTGCCCTGCGGAATGTATGCGAAGCACTACGGGGCTATTAGAGGTCTGGGAATGTTAGTAGCGAGCGAAGGGAGGATGTTGGAGCGGTGTATACTTGAATACGTATTATCTCGTTTGCTTATCTTTTTCAGCAAGGTATGTCGCAGTGCACATTAAAAGTAAAATAAAAATATGAAAGTATTCCTCCCACTCTGCAGCGCGCCGAAGCTACAGCACAGGGCGAAATTACTGACCATCACAAAATTGACGTAGTTTTCAGGTATATCTAACTTCACTCCAGCTTTTCCTAATTAAAAACTCGAGCCATGTGGTCCATTATGTGGAACACAATCTAAGCCTGTGCGTAGTTCTTGAAGCTGATGCATGACATGTGCATATAGGGCACGAGGACAGTTGTCCATGGCAGACTTTTTATCCGCAAGCTCAAAGAACAGATGGTATACGTAGCGCTCCAGGTGAAGCCTAAGTGAGAAAATTCCTGCTCCTAGGTAGTATTATGAAAAAGGTAGACAGATAGGTTAACTAACCGCTTTGCCGGAGATGGATTTCGGGGTTTGAAGAGGAGCACGGAGATTATCACAAGAAGGATATAGCTAGAATTTCGCGGTGGGGAAGGCGATTAAACAGGCTGTCCGGTCACGTGGTCCATACTATTCCGACTATGTCCCTGCACACTATGTTGCAAGCGTACTGTGCCGGAAGAAGTGGGTAACAAATCAAGCGACTCCTTTTCGCCGCTTAGGGAAGATCATTAGGCCACGGTATGTTAATATTTACAGTTGAATTTATAAGCATAAGTGCATATTCACGGCATTCAAACGCGAAAAAGATAGTATTGCTTACTCAAGTTTAAACTAGAAGAGAGGCTCAGGGGAAGATGGATGCTTGAATCGATGAAAAAATCGCAAGGTACGATTTAAAACAGGGAATGTCGCGGGAGCCAACGTTTCGACAAGCGGACTTGTCTTCGTCAGGGCGGCAACTGCCTTCTCCAGCGTTCGTTTATGTACGCCTTTGTACACCCTCCCCCGTCCTCAGAAAGAGAGGAGGAGAAGAGCAGCACGTGCGAACATACACACACAAAAGAAAAAAAAAAGTGGGGGGGGGGGGGGGGTTGGGTGCAAGGGTATTTGGGTGACAGGTGTTAGCGTGACTACTATAAATGGCAAGAGCGAAAGTTTCTAGAGAATCCGCTCTTTGTACATATCTTGCACATGCATTGTGTGCACAGGGCTAGAAAGCAGGGTGGAAAAAAGGAAACACACGCACGGAACAGAAGTTACTCCTATGTCATGTGTCCCCCTCCTCCACCCCGTACCACCTGCCCCGCACCAACAGTGCATTTCATGGAAAGCATGGGGCTAAAAAAAGGGTAACTACACTGTTTAATGTCCTTGTTCTCCTGGAACTGGATGGGGGCTCAGCACCTGAAAGTAGACTTTCTGGGAGAAACATTGTTAGCTTGTGCATACCTCAACCTTTTGTCGTCTTTGTTAACACTCTTCCGTATCTAATGGACTCAGGAGTTCCCTTTGAAAGGTTTATGCCTGTAGGTTGGAGAGTATTGAACCTGTATATGAGATACGATTCCCTGTATTTTCTGTCCCTCGGCGAGCGGAAGTTTCCTTGGAGTATGTAGAGTTTCAGTTCATCGAAATTATGACCTGTCATATTAAAATGCTGCGCCACTGCCTTCGGCAGGTTATTCGCGGTGTCCGCGCGGTGCCCGTTTAATCTAACATGATTGGTTGACCAGTTTCGCCGACGTACTGCTTGTGACAGAGTGAACATTCCAACATGTAAATAACGTTCGAACTAGTGCAAGTGAAACTTGATTTTACATGATGGACATAGTCACTTCCCGTGCTTTTAACTTTAAAAACAGGGAATCGTATCTCATTAAACAGGGAATCGTATCTCATATACAGGTTCAATACTCTCCAACCTACAGGCATAAACCTTTCAAAGGGAACTCTTGAGTCCATTAGATACGGAAGAGTGTTAACAAAGACGACAAAAGGTTGAGGTATGCACAAGCTAACAATGTTTCTCCCAGAAAGTCTACTTTCAGGTGCTGAGCCCCCATCCAGTTCCAGGAGAACAAGGACATTAAACAGTGTAATTACCCTTTTTTTAGCCCCATGCTTTCCATGAAATGCACTGTTGGTGCGGGGCAGGTGGTACGGGGTGGAGGAGGGGGACACATGACATAGGAGTAACTTCTGTTCCGTGCGTGTGTTTCCTTTTTTCCACCCTGCTTTCTAGCCCTGTGCACACAATGCATGTGCAAGATATGTACAAAGAGCGGATTCTCTAGAAACTTTCGCTCTTGCCATTTATAGTAGTCACGCTAACACCTGTCACCCAAATACCCTTGCACCCAACCCCCCCCCCCCCCCACTTTTTTTTTTCTTTTGTGTGTGTATGTTCGCACGTGCTGCTCTTCTCCTCCTCTCTTTCTGAGGACGGGGGAGGGTGTACAAAGGCGTACATAAACGAACGCTGGAGAAGGCAGTTGCCGCCCTGACGAAGACAAGTCCGCTTGTCGAAACGTTGGCTCCCGCGACATTCCCTGTTTTAAATCGTACCTTGCGATTTTTTCATTTACTCAAGTTTAGTGCTTCGGTGACGAAGACAGGCTATAATTTTATTTACTGCCTAGTGACACAAGCCCCGGGAAGACGTGGACTGGCATGCAAGCAGCACTCCAGTCCACGTCTTTTTGAACTTTTCAAACGCCTTTTGAACTCCTCAACTGTCCTTTTGAACGCAGCATTCGGCATTACACCACAACGTGACACGGTTCTTGCGCTTCATCTCCTTATAACCTGCTGAAAGTTGTTTCGTTCTGAAGTTAATTTCCTCATGTGAACTTCCGAGAAAACGGCCCTCCATTAAGTATATTGACGGCCACATGACCATCCTTTTCCATTAAGAAACTTATTTGTTCGTTATACAAACACTACTACCCACAATGTGGCAGCTAATAAAAAAACCGCTAGCCCCTTATCATCTTTCTTTCCTGCTTCTTTCTTCTCTCTCTCTTTCTTTCTTTCTTTCTTTCTTTCTTTCTTTCTTTCTTGTTGTTGGTGTTATCTGCCACAGAACCAGAGCCTTTCTACGTATGCATACTCGCTCCACTGCCGTTAAATGCTCTCTCCTTCTCCAGGACAATATTTTGTTTTTCTAAATCACCAACTCTGCTTAGTTTTTCGGCGCGTTAACTGCCTTGTCAAGATTTAAGGTTCCTTTAAAGCTAACTGGATATATAGGCTTAGTGCATCAGTTAATACGCCGCGTAACCGGAATTCTAAGCAACGTGAAAGTAGCCTATCCTATAATTATTTACGTTTCATCAATATTTTCTCACTGTATCTGTATAATGGTCCTTACAGATGGCATTTGCAAGGAACCGAGATCTTTGACCGAGATGTTCGGTGCCCAGCCAGGTTGTGTTGATAACTCGTCGTCTTTCAGTTGATGTCTTTTTCTTCCTTCTTTCGCCTGAACAATATCTGAATCTCCTTGTACCCATAAAATGCTAACGGCTGCCTGTTCAATGTTGATGCACACATTGCATGAGCTACGTTATTTGTAGCCTAAAATCGGTTTCAAGAGTGTCCTTTCAACCAGCGCGTTCCACATATATGTCAACAACATTTGTTACATCTCCTGGCAATAGCGTACGTAAAGATTGTCTGTAAAATCATATTAACATTCGGCCGGGAACACGACACACATAAGCGAGATTTAGTTAACTATTTACACCATGTCTATGTCTACAGGGTCTTACAATGCTTTATTGCACATGTGCAAAATAACTCTGCAAAAAAATGGAAACTCTCAAGTGCAGCAAGGAAGGACACCACTGTTCACTTTCATCACACGTAGAAGGATAACAACACACACACACACACACACACACACACACACACACACACACACACACGCAGCTTGCGGTTTCGTAAGTGCCGACTTGCAAACTGTTATCGTGCCAGAGACGCAGCTCGTGCGTCATTGCTTTTATATTCTACACACAGCGCACATTTCCTCTCTCTTTTTTTTTTCACCTGTGTTACTATAGCGTTTTGCTTCTTGCAGAGACAGCACGTGACGCAAGCGAAAGTTATGCCGCCAGCTGCTCATACGGCGTCTTCCCACACCAACCCTTGCCCTCCCGGTTACCCCGCAGAGCAGAACTCAAGCGATAGCTGACATCTGGCGCTGGGATGGGGTGGCATTCGACACGCCGACCCTAACAGCAGGGCCAGCAATAGAGATGTATGGAGCACAGCCGCCGACCCCTTGCACATTGTTCCAGCCTGTGGCCATAGCTAGTGTTCTGCCAAGAGCTAGAGGCAGGTCAGACTCCTTGAGAAGGAGAAGTGCTATCTCTTGCTCTCTCTCCACAGCTCCGTTACTTCAGTGTGGCTCAACATAGGCCGTACGGATGCGTTTATTGCTGTCGCGACGACATGCCCTTCACACCCGTTATCCGCAACGATTGCATATTGCAAAACAAACTGCGACGAACGCTGTCATTGTCACAACACAGCGAAGTCTTTATCCTTGTTTGTTATTTATTTCGTCACTCTAAGAACGATTTCCTCCAGACACGCTTCAGAAGATCCGCCAAGCCTGGTATGTGCTGGGACACCTCCGTTTCGGGGTGTTGCTAGTCACACATCCACATTTCTACACCCACACGCCGGCGCACTTAGGCACTCCGGATGCATTGTTGCCTAAGCTGTACAAGTGTCTGACTGGCGTGATGCACCTACTAATCAGGATTGGTTGTTGCGCAGTGAGGCAGGGCCGCGCGTTTCATTCTGATGTCAAGAACCGCGACGTACAGGGGTTGAAGCGCTCTCTTTCCCCATCGTATTGCATAAGGAGAAAATTTTTGCTGTGTTAATCACTTGCCAGTATTCGGTCGTTGCAAATAGGGTGAGTAGACAAAAATTTAAGACAAGAAAGAAAGGTGAATGAATCACTACAATTTTCTTCGCTATCACCACTATTTTCCTTAACGTCTTAAGGACGTCAAAAAAGTTCTTTCAGGAAGCAGGCGTAGTATATGGTGCAAACAAAAATGTAAGCACAAATATATATATATATATTTTGAATTGTCACCCATTAATTCCGTTTCATGCTGCCATGTTTGGCCTCGTAATGAATAAACAGATCAAACAATTAATTGTAACTGGCTCCACAAAGTGTACCTAGAGAGCGCCAAAGAGAAAACCAGTGGGCATTTGTCGTATTTCAGTCGCGTAAAAGAAGTCTATTAATTGATCTGAATTCGGACGGAATTTTTTTATTGAAGGTTATTATGGAAGCTCTGAAGCTGTTTCAAGAACTATAGAACCTACTTTAAGTTGCGAACGTAAACTCACAGTGTGCATATTGATTGATTTGTGGGGTTTAACGTCCCAAAACCAGCTCCGATTTGAGAGACGCCGTATTGGAGGTCTCCGGAAATTTCGACCACCTGGGGTTCTTTAAGGTGCACTGATATCGCACAGCACACGGGCCTCAACTTTTCGCTTCCATCGAAATGCAGCCGCCGCGGCCGGAATTCGATCCCGCGACCTTCGGATCAAAAGTCGTGGCGTGAAAATATTGCCATTATTTTACATATTCTGCACACAAAAAAATTACGTTGTTTTGGAATGTGGCTCGAAAAGAACATGCCTAATGGGATTCCTTGTAACTGTCTAGTAAATGAGGCAATAAGAAATAGCTGTAATAAAGTACTACGCGAAACAGGGACTCGGCATAACGGTAAGGAGACGGATAACCTACGAAGAAAACTATTAGCGTCCGTTTTCTCCCCCGGTTCTCCTCAGTCTAAAGAGCCTGCCAAGCTACATGAAGCGTCAGAGCTGACTACGAATCATTGTATTTCGCACTACAGAAAAGACCCAGCTTCAGCCGAATATATGACTCACATCAGCAAAGCCTTCGGTGCTTTGGATTTCCGATATCTTTGAACGTGTCACCGAAGGGGCCGAACGCCAGCGTGTCGTGCAATAGGTGACAGTCGGGTCTTAGATATGATAACAAGGCAACACGTTTGCCCTGAATACAAGCCTTGACCAGCTTTTTAGCACCATAAAGAAGAATAAGAGGAAACTAGAGCAAAGAGCCAAAGCTAAAGTCAGATCTATGCCTGCGAAATCCGAGTAAACAGTGGAGCTAGGGCAAAAGCGCCATGTTCAGTACCACTGTAACGAAGCAAGATTACCATCACTATGACTATAGCAGTAGCAGTGCAAGGGTGTGGACAGTGGGTCGAGAACAGCAGCGGATACATTTTTTTCCTTCTTCATGATAGGAGACATCGAGGACGGTGGACATGGTTGGCCCCTAAGCAGCTGTTCTGTTAAATCCAATGAGGACATTTACCAAGATCGCAGTTGGAATAAACGCCCACAGAAGTACTCAAAGCGTAAAATTTAAGCTCGTGCATTAAGTTTGTGATTGCCCTGAGAGTAAATGTCACCGACATTGACAGACACACACACACACACACCACACACACACACACACACACTTCAACAGAAATATATATATATATATATATATATATATATATATATATATATATATATATATATATATATATATATATATATATATTCTATCTCATTTCTTCTTAATATTTTTAATATAAGCTAATATGTCGCTAACACGCGTCTCTTCTTGTCCCTTAAAGTTACAGCTATAATTTCCGTTCTATTTCCTCGCTTTTTCGCCCACACTAAGTTTAACCCTTTTGGTGAGCTTCCAAGTTTCTGCTCCGTAGGTAAGCACCGGTAACATTCAGTAATTATACACTTTCTCCTTGAGGGACAATAGTCAGCCGCTTTTCATTATCTGAGAATGCCTGCCGAACGCGCTTCGCCCGATTCTTATACATTAATTACATCAGCCTCATGGTTCAGATCAGAGGTCAGGGAGATATATTCCCTTACCAATTCCAGTGCCTCGCCACATATCTCAAACCGCTGGGCTTTCACAAGGCAACTGAACATCACATTAGTTTTCTGGGTATGAATTTTCAGACCCACCGTTCTACTTTGGATGTCGAATTCAGTAATCACGCTTAGCAATTCGTCCCCCGAGTCACTTCAACGTCATCAGTAATTCATAATTGCAAAGAACTACAATAACTTATCCTATGCTTTCCTTGGCTTGCGTGTTTGTCGGCTTCATTAGGTTGTTTCTCATGAAAAAACGAGCACATACTTTGGCAGGACGTACCACCTGGTTAACTTATTCGTTCTAGAAAATATATATCAGCCAATTCATCAGCACGAGCCTGTCTCAATACCTTCTAATTACCGCGACGCATAGCTCTCACATTGTCACAAAAATACATGCATTATATTCTTAATTAAATCTAATTTCTATATTTGAGACCATAGCTTGCAAAAACACCGATGAATACTCTTCGAGTTCCTGCCACCGTAAATGCCAGCTTGAAGGACTCTACCCAAGCCATCAGCAGCAGTTCGCGATAAAGAGAAGCCATGTGAGCTTTCTGCACAAAATTAAACAAAACTTTATATGCGTACTTTAGACCGCTCTTGGGATTACCAAAACACGCCTGACGTATCTTGCGTAATTAGAAAGAGAAATATTAAGCTATAATAATTGCGCGGGCATAAAACACAACTTAGGCCCCAAGGGTAATAAAGAGCTTGATTTTAGCCTGTCGCTAGATTCTGTGGGTTTTTAGAATACCTCAGAGATGATAAGCTACGGCCATAACACCGCTTTCTTATATGTCTTCAGAATGCAAATATTGTGGCTGACGTTCCTGAATTCGAGACATGGGTGCCTTCAAGCAATAATAGGCTGTTTTGTGTATTAGGAGATAACATTTTTTTATGACCGTTAATTCCTTCAGCACTTTTGCTCTTCACAAGGCAGCCAACTCAATTCACGGTGGATAATCTCTGTTTAAACCCCTTTCTCTCCTTCCTTATGTTTTCCGAGATACTGTGCTGTGACAGTATGAGCACTGACTTTTCGAACGGTAAATAAGTTAATTTAAGTTGCCAATAAGAGCAATTAGACGTAAGTAGTAGTCTACACAAGTAACCAGTTTTCCATTATGGCTCATTAACTACGGCAATTTGCTGTTGATACCACCGTTGCTTATATTTCCAGCCAGCGTGGATGCACTCGAAGTTGGGCAAAATGGAAGAACTCTCGCACGGTATGCTCTCAGTGCATGTTGAGGAGCTGTAGGGGCCGAAATGAATTTCAAGCCCTTCAACGCCGCAGCCCATATCTTTATCTAGACAAGCGCAGAAAGTTATGCCGAACAACTTCATTTGTTATGGAAGCGCCTCAGCTTAGCGTACGGTCAAGTAAAATCCCTTAAAATTTTCAGTAAGACATGCTATTCGTACGTCCTTTTAGCGCTCGCGAACACAATATTGTTGATAACCGGAACAAAAGTCACACACACACACACACACACACACACACACACACACACACATAAGCGAACTTACGCACTTCCGCAAATGTTCATCAGTGTCGTAATGTCCACCGTAACAGCGGATAACTTAAGGCAGTGTTAAGCAACCGGGGAGACATAATATGCATGTAGAACTAATCGAGCGAGGAAGCATGGAGCAAACGCGTATGCTCAAACGAAGCCTGCTTCTTGTTCTCGCTGGAACAGCAGCAAGCACGCCGGACGTCTTCTTTTCCTGCGCGGCGGGCGGATGTTATGTCCTCTTCTCAACGGAAGTTCCTGTCCGTTCGAAGACGAGCAGACACTTGGGGTCGTGTATGAGAGAGACGGTCCTTAGATCCCCAGGAGGATCTATAAGAAGCGTTGGGGCCCGATTCTAGGCGGTTCCGCGCGCGGCCCTAATGAACTTCCTTTCGATTTAAAAAGTTGATCACCCATGGGGCCTTGACAGCGAGCGAAAAGCGGAAACAGAAAAGGCAAAATGAGCGTGGGCGCATGAACTTCAAGTAAAGAAAGGTCAAGTGGGGAAACAAAACCCGAGACGAGCGAAACGGAACCCGCTTTTGCTCACACTCGGTCCCTTTCGTCGTTTCACCCAGTGGGTGGCTGCGGCCACAGCGCCGACGCTTTTGAAAACTTAGAAACCTTTTCTCCGACGATGCCTGTAGAAAGCGACAAAAAACAAAAAAAATATCACTCCCGTAGCTCTGAAGAGAAGCGGCTGCGACATTTTTTTGCCTCATTTAATTCTTTTATTTGGCTCAAGTGAACTGCCGCGAAATGTAAATGTCTGGCGGGGTCGTTTTGCCGAGTGCCTCTCTTCATACCGTCGGGGTCAAAACCCTCACATTAAAGCGACACCGCTGGGACACATAAAAGAAGATGGCACTGCACTTGCCTTCTGCAAAAGCCTTTGCATTACTCGTAAAAAAATTATTGTAGCGCTTGACGTAGCCGTTTCCAAGCAAACATAACAGAAGCCAATTTATATTCATTATTTCACAGCCATTGCAGCTCCTTCATGAATATTTTGTTATTAGAAATTCCTAGAAACTTTTTCGTGTGTTTTTTAGTTGTAAATATGTATTTAAAGTGCCGAATGCACGTTTCATAAGCGCACCCGTTTGAAGAAGGAAAGTAAAGAACAGGGACCTATAAAGCGACAATTAAAATTTACTGCAACAATTTATGTTGCAATAATTGTTGCTATATGCTGCACCAGCGTTTCATCACAGTACTTTCAAAGTACTGCGATAAAACGCTGGTGCAGCACATCAAGAACACAAATAATGGAATAAGAGCACCTGCAAGCAAATTGTATTCACGGTTGGACAAATAAACCTGAAGCTTCAAACTTAAAAAAAAATATATGGTCCTTGCAATTGTGTGGTTTTACCACTAGCGCTATTCTGTTTTGAGTGAACGAACAAGCATAACACCAAACATTCATACATAGACCTTTTCGATCTCTTGGTTTCTTTAACCTTTTTTTTATGGTATACCACACATATTTCCACACTTTTCCACACAATTCTGTGTCCCCGCAAGAGCATTTAACGTTCCCGATCTTTATTTTTTCTTATATTTAGCAAGATCCTTAAAATCCCGACAGTTTAGAGGGTATTGAAAAATTAAATAAGAACTACACTGCGCTTTCCAGCATGAAGTCGATCATACATCTAAATCTACAAAAATATCTGCATGCCTGCTACGGCTTCAAAGTAAGAAAAAAATAGTGACTTGGCGAAGCGGGATGAGGTGCATTGGTTCCTATAGCTACACGAATTCTCCTCATGCGGAATGAACTTCTCATTAAAAAAAAGAGAACATTGGGACTGTGCCTAGGTTTATGATAGTGCAAGCCATTATTCAGCTTTCACACGTTGCCTGACATGTTATTTCGAAAATGACATGTCGATGAAGGCTTGATCTAGAGTATCATAGTTGAGGCAGTAATTATTTATCTAAGAATAATTATCAGTATAACGACTGTCGCCTTATATAGTGTTATAAATAAACATATCTCTTATGCATTTGCAAAGCTTTATTCCTGCGTCCGCTGTTGCTCGGATAAGTCGACATGCTGCCACATTGTTTATATCGGAATCGCGAAGAAAGAGGGTGATGAGCTGATCTCTCTCGGGCGAGCAGGGCGGAAGTAAGCGTACACCGAACTAATTATTTTCTCGTTTAGAATCCCTAACCCTTTAATGCACATGTCTTGCTGTTCGCTTCTCTGACTGCGGCCACAAAACCCCGTTTACTGCTGTCACCAGAAGCGCCTAACCAAAGACAACTTTGCCGTTTTCTTTTCTTGGCAATGCAGCAACATTCTGTAATTCCGACACACAACGAGATTAGCAAGTCCGAAACCTAACGCCATGCACAAAGCCGCACTGAGGCCACCTCATTTAACACTGCGAGCTTTAAGCACATATAAGGGAAGAGCCGTGTGCGAAAGACGGGCGAACGCTCACTCTAAGTCGTATTTGAGCTGCGGCTTAAGGCAGGGTCCCAGTGGTCTCGGGGATACAGCGAAAGCTTCCACGGATTCTTAATCACCGATGCGTGAGTAGCGCGCTGTAGCATTTGAAAGAGGCGTACAGAGGCGCAGGTGGTGCAAATCTCATCTCGGCACCTGTGGCCACAGCAATCGGTTGGCGAAATGGAAGGATAACTAGATGCGTAATTTGTGCGCAGTCACTCTATCTAAGATCTCCCAAAGAATCTTCCTTAATCGCATGTAGGATAGTGCAGTTTCTTCTTCTTTTTTTTTTTTAGCTGTACCGTGAGTACATTATCCAGGAAGTTCTCGCAAGGCAGGGATCAGCGCAAAGCGATTTCTACGAAGAAAGTAAGAACTGCAAATGATTGTTCAAGTGTACTATGCGCGCAATGGTTCCACATAGCCGGAACTGGAGCGAGCGCATATCGCCTCCGAGCAATAACTGGTACCACTGAGCCCGCGACCGCTGTGCGTAGAGGAGAATATCGCGTACAGGATGTACGCTGTACGCTACTGCCCCAGCAGATTCAGTTAACCTATTCCGATGATCCAGCTTCGTCGCGTGTTTCTCAAGCAGGCGAGGCCTCATTAGTGTTCTCAGAGATTACGATTTCGTCGGAACCCAAAACACTACATTTACAGTCTGCACGTTGTTTGTCCGAAATATGTCTCTATCTGTACCTCGTCTTTTCTTGAGCTATTAAAACTGATTAAGTCATAAAAATACGCCCAACACTGCTACTCTGGATGAATGATCGTCGTTCAGTACAGAGCGCAAATTTTTGTCAGACTGCTTCGCTGATACAGTGTGGGATTTGCAGACGACACAACACTTTGCGAACGACGAGAAACGTTCGCTTGTCTAGTGAGAAGAACGCGTCCGTGACGAAATCCTTCATTGTGTAGACGAAGCGACAGTTCTGGTGCTACATTTGTTGCTATCATGCGATGTGTAATCGCACGTGTATGCAGATCATTATCCGGTCGCACAACAGCCATGCGGGCGGATCCTGGAAACCGTGCTATACTGAACCACATTCAGTGGGGAGGGGTTGACAGAGCAGACACACCACACCGTGAACTACCGAAAAAGAGCGGGCGCACATGGGCTAATGTTATTGAAGTAATTGTGGTCTTTATTACGTACGTTTGTTGAGATGGGGAAATCAGCACATGGTGGGCAGCTTTAATGCGTAGTCGCGCAGAGAACAGAGTCAGCAAACGGAACACCTCTACCGGTAACCTTACGTGGGTTGTCATATGGACCAGTATGAGTGTTACATTGACGAGCTCTTTACAATGAGTACAAATAAATGGCAACACCTAATGGAACCTGTCGGGACTTGTCGCGCAAGCGCAATATCATGCAACGATCTCCGAAGAAGCTCCGAGTGTATCCTTCACCTTTTGAAAAAAATGCTTGATAAAAAATGCTGAAATCTTGATAAGCCAATACTTGAAGTGAAGTACTGAGTTGTGTTACGCAAGCTGAATTAAGTCATGCTGTTGTCATATACAGCTTAAAATTCCTCTGAAACTATTCTTTCAACACGACAATTACAAGGAGGCGATGCATAATGATTACATCGGCGCACGTCAAAAGCTGTAGAATTTTTCTTCAAGGCCACAGCCTTGCATACTTATGCTTCAATATCGCGTTGTGAGGTAAATAAAATGGAGAGGAAGCTTACACAGCCGCGAGCGCACACAAACGCAACGATGCAACGCTGAACGACGATGCGTGCCCTTCACCCTCGGGCGCCAGAGTCGGGCGCTTGGGAGGAAGAGCGAAGTGTCAGCAGCAGCGCAGTCGCGTCATTGAAAGAAAGACAGGTGGCGGCGCACGAGCGGAGAAAAATACAAGCAGTGGCGGTACGAGGGGTTGGAAACGGAAGCACCGCACTTTTATTTTGCGCGATCGCACGGGTTGTATACATCCACATCTGAGGTTAGGCCATTTCACTTCGCGATCGGTGACAACGCACCAGGCCCCACTCGCGGGTGGTGTGGACCGAGGAAGTATGCCACGGCGGCTGAGGCTACAGAAGCTCGAAATACCGTTCATGTAACCGCCGTCGAGAGAAAGTGGCTAGGGACGGAGGTATGGAAGCAACCTTATGATGGCAGCAAATTACAGAAGGTCCCACTAGGCCTTCACCGGCGCAACGTCTGCGCGCTACTTCTGGTTAAGGGCGTATTCATGCTGAAGCTTCCCTGCCGCCCCGCGCGGTTCGGCAACCGCTCTTCCCACTACCAGGAGAGGAGGAAAAATGGAGTTGCGGTGAACAGATATCGCAAAACAGCATTTATTTCTCACCTCAACTCTTTTCCCGGACGCGGGCGGAGAGGGGCGTCAGGGAAGCTTCAGTGCAAATTGGCCCTAAGACCTTTCTGTGACAATGAAACGATTTGCCATCCGGTGCGCGGCATCTTTAACTAAACGACGCGGCAAAATTTGCGCTCCCTTGACGTATTTTGTAATCGGTCAATACCTGCCATGTTGGCTGGCTCCGCCTTCTGCGTACTTGAGCCCCGTCCCGGTGGTCTAGTGGTTATGGCACTCGGCTGCTGATCCGAAGGTCGCGGGATGAAATTCCGGCCGCGGCAGCTGTATTTCGAAGGAGGCGAAATGTTGAGGCCCGTGTGCGGTACGATGTCAGTGCGTATTAAAGAAACCCCAGGTGGTCGAAATTTCCGGGGACCTCCACTACGGCGTCTCTCATAATCAGAGATAGTTTTGGGACGTTAAACCCCACAAATCATGATTATCATCATCCTGCGTACTTGATGATGACATTGTCAAGGAGAGAGCAAGAGACGTTTGTCCATTTCTGAAAAGAAAATTGAACCTCCCTTTAGCATGCAGTCCAATATATTTCACATGTTCACAGGAGCCTTAAATACAGATCGATTGCATAATATGCACACGTATGCGAATATGAGAGACATTGTGGCTATAGCATCAACGAAACTGCCAATGCGCGCGCCCTCGCGCGCCCCTGTGTGCTGAAGCTTGTGTGTGCCAACGCCGCCTAAAAACCATCCGATATACGTTCCCGCCCTTTAAAGCGTGCTTCACCGTTGTAATGGTATACTGAAGGTAAAGCACGCGTGCACGTGTATTTGCGCGTGCGCTCTCTCGCATTGTGTGTGTGTGTGTGTGTGTGTGTGTGTGTGTGTGTGTGTGTGTGTGTGTGTGTGTGTGTGTGTGTGTGTGTGTGTGTGTGTGTGTGTGTGTGTGTGTGTGTGTGTGTGTGTGTGTGTGTGTGTGTGTGTGTGTGTGTGTGTGTGCACGCGCGCGCAAATAACATCATAATGGCAACAGTGCAACTGGAGAGTAGCAAGTCAACAAACACCATTGGTTGTCTCGTGGTGAGAAGAAGAGGGATGTTTCGAGCTTTCACCGTGATGTCCACGCGGATGTTACAGGAGTGTACGAAAGTCACTCGAGCTCCAGGGACGCCGCTAAACGAACAATTAGAAGATGAGCGCGAACTATCAACCGTCACAGCTCGACACTTGTAGTTGCCTTCGCTGCTTCTGCCGCCTTTGCAACAGGAGCACTGTTCAAACTGAGAGTATCCATTGTGACTGCTTATTCGCGCTCGTTCGGTGTATATCTGTGCGTTCGTTTCGTGCGTGGTTCACTTGATAGTTCGCGCTCATCTTCTGTTTGTTCATTTAGCGGCCTCCCCTAGCTTTGTATGTGTAGCTTTGTGACACACAACGTATAAATCCCTTCGTGCCAGCACGCGCTGCCCACGGGAGGCGCTCACTTATCAAGTGCATGTTTGCTACAATTAATATTGCTCCTGAAGCTGCGAGCCTCACTTCGTACAGCATTACAGTTTCTTGCTATCGCATTCACTGCTTCGCCCTTGCGGCGAAACTGTGACTTCTCTCTCTCTCTCTCTCTCTCTCTCTCTCTCTCTTGGTTCACGACGTATAAGGCATTCGTGGGCACATATAAGCTAGAAATGTGACAGGAACTTCCTATGATGGAATTGTCAGGGGGACGTAAACATTGTCAGTAATTACATCATTTGACCCATACTTGGCAGCATTAGCCGCCGCAGTGAGCCATGATTTCGCAAACGTAAACAGACAATAGCCATCACTAGCAAATATTAGTGGCCATTGGGCGTCAGTATTTCGCCAAAGCCTGCTCACACAAGCAATAAGTGGACAAGGCTCAACGACATCAGCCAGAACAAGTTATCATGTAACCATCAGTACATAATATAAGGCAACACTGGCTGTCATCTTGGTAATAACAGCGTGGAATGCGAAAACGAGGAGAAAGAAATGAAGTAACCAGACCGGACGAGCAACCTGCGTGGTTGCTTCCTTCTTTCGTCCGCGTTTTCGCATTCCGCGCTGTTATAACTAAGATGACTGAATACCAACTCGCCCAAATGTGTATCCTGCGACACTGGATGTCTTGGAAGCAACATTAAAATACTACCCTAATAACTCTCTTTTACTATCAGATACTATAAGGTGGTCCATATTATCAAATGTTTAGTTGACGTTAGACGACATTGCCCAGTTAGCAACTGCAAGTAGTACGCTGGCTAATACGATGACCAAAACAAGTTTGAAATGGCGACCTTTAAAAACACAGAAAAGAGTGCAGGGTGCACTGAGGCACGTTCTTGCAGATGGTGTGGTTCCTTTCTGTAATAAGGGTACCATGCTGCTTTATTCTTTCGCCAACTGCACGATATAATTATTTCTTGTCGCTACTACGCAGACCATAAATATCTTTTGTGTGATCTTTTATGCCATTTCTCTATCATTCAGCATTCACTATTCAGTATTGCACTATTTCCAGCATCGGCTAAGTTGCTGTTACGTTATGGACTGAGGGAACACGCACAATTTTCCATGAGAAAACATAGAACGCTGATGCGTTAAAGACCAGCTCGCTATGTTCCTCCGTATATTGTGGCGCGAATTCCACCGAAATCCTTGTTAAGCATTGCTTTCCAAGTTTCCCGTCTATGATTCGAAGCAAGGTTTTCATTAACACGATTTCCACTAAAAAGTATAGGAAATAAATTCATGCAACGTGCAGCTACAAGGGAGAGGCCGAGGACATCTTGCTCGACTGTTTCAGCACTATGGCCTATTTTGAGAGGTACTATCGAGAAGTGTACAGCAATCATTTTCCTAAAGCGTTCCTAATCCCTTCGGGGGCCTTTGTATTGAAAAGTAAGGATTTGCGAACTCGCCGGAACCACAATTCTCGGGATAAGAAGTACTAAACGTCTCTGTTTTCCGTAGCATAATTCACTCACGCCATGAAGTGACCTGTATTGTGAATGATTACATCAAATCGCGTTTTAGATCAACATTTCTATACTCAATACTGCTCTTAGCCGCTTTCTAGTTTGTGATATAAGCCCAGAAATTGCGCATCAAATTAGGACACTCCTTCGAAGTCCTGATGAAACTTCCGGTAAGAAATGACTGCATCGGCCTTACGAGGATGCTAACGCGGTGGAACGACGGTGATGGAATCGCTCGCCCTCTCAAAGGGCAAGGAACGCTCGCTTTTGTGCAGGCATACCAGAATTACCGAAGTCGATTTCTCTCTACTCCTAAGGGAGATGATCTATATAAACCTGCGAAGGGTTCAATAAAGGGCCGAGCACGGGCGTGCGCTACCGAGCCACGACACACATATATTGTGTTGATGTACTCATCGCGAACACCCAAGTAAAACAGGAAAACAGAACAGTAATAGAAGCTCAGCAACACGTAGCGCAAACTAGGCACAACAGGGAAAAGCTAGCAGCCGCCTGGCTTAAGTGCGCCGTTACGCTTTACTAGTCTCTCGAGAGAAATGGGGCAGAGAGCAGATTTATTTTTATGAAGCCCACCCACGCCTACATTTCATAAGGAGGATCAGGATGCGACGGAATAGAAGAAAGATGGCCGTCGCACTGCGGTATCCGGAGGCTACAATAACTCCGCTCAGGGCTGCAGCATCGCGCTGGCTTAAGGCCCCGCGTTGCACAATGCATTGCCGTGCAACGTACGTTATACGTAGTTCAGTCGCAGGACGACACAAGAGCGCGAGCTGGTACACCATGGATCTCCACCTTCTCAGAAAAATAAGCTCGAGATGACGTGAGGAAGCCACCTTTTCCTTTTTTTTCAGCGAAGAGGCGTGAAAAAGAAAAAAAAAACGTGGGCGTCGTTGCCAGTGCTTTCAACAGCTACAAGAGCCCAATGTGGTCTTGCTGAGATAACGTCATGTCAGATTTCGGTACGGACGGGAATTGCGCAACTATTCTATCAAGAGCGTGGTCGCCTGGGATATTGCCTGATTTCGGACGCCACAATTCGTTCTGGCGTTGACGCTGATCAAAGTCGGATAAACCCCCTGTGCTCACTATAATGTAATAGCCGCATTGGAGCTAAGGAATGCGTGCCTTGGGACTGTCTTCTGCCCACTCGCCAAAAAAAATTGATATTGCGAAGGGAGAAAAAGTTAAGATCCGCGAAACTGTGGCGCAGATTAAGACAGACAGACAGACAGACACACACACACACACACACACACACACACACACACACACACACACACACACACACACACACACACACACACACACACACACACACACACCAGAGTAGTCGTTGGGAAGCTATGTCATAAATGAGACGCCATTTCTGACTAGTGCGTACGTCTTTGAACCACTCCCTTGTGATTTTTCTCGTTTCTTTCCGCCATCGTTCATTTCATATCATGCTTGTCTACGATGTTGTTCAATAATGTTGTTTCGCACATTTGTAAATGTTGTGTAGTTATTCATACTCTCCTAGCATCTGTAGATTTGTTTACGAAACGGCTGCGTTTTTCTGCAGTTTATATTGTCTACATTCCTTTGATTATCGCCTTTTCTGGAACCTTATATCGATAGATATATATTGTTGGAGCTTTATGAAATCCGACCGGCTAAATAAAGTAACTGTAATTGTTGTTATAAGCTACGGCATGCTGCGACGCGCACTTGAAATATCATGACTGTGCCCATTGAGCTCCCCGCACGTTTGTTATCGATATTAAAAGGTTTAACAGGGGTCCGTAAGGCTCTTGGATAAGAAACGAGAGCCTACATAAGCTGCTTTTACAAAGAAAGTTACATCGGTTAAACTATCGAGTGTTATAATGGATGCTTGAAAAGAGCTACTCGGCAGCTTCGAGGAATTCGGGCCTTAAAGGCTACGTGGTGGTATTTTTAGGTATAAACGACAGCTAACCTTCAGAATGTCCACGAAAGTCCTTATTATAAAGGTAGTTCTTGAGCCTAGTACTCATACACTAATGTTTGAAACTGCGCTGTTGAATAGTCCCTGCACCTCCAAGTAAGGTGAACAACGCACGATTATAAACTATGCAACGCATAAGATTATGCTGCTGTATTGTACTCAGGCGACCAAGCTGCAGAGGTTAACTGGCCTTTCCTATGATATCAATGTTAACTCAGTCACAGGACAAAGTCACTAGAAAGCATGAGTTCTCCGCGGTCGTTTCCCACCTATGCCTGCTCTTCAAGATGACGTGCTAAACAAGACCTGCCAGCAGCGATATCTCTAATTCTTGCCAGCAAGCTCCGCCTACGTACACGAGTATTGACAACTGCGTTCAAAGGAAAAGTGAGTGGCCACAGATTTAATAATTCATCACGAAGGCCAAACTTTTATTAAAGAATAGACGGAAAAGGATCGCCTGTTTAAGGATACAATGGGAATAATTCCAAGCGTAGCTTACAGCTGACACTTTTCCTATGTTTACTTTCGTGTTTTATAGATGGATAGAGAGTCGTTGGCAATAGGAGGAACGAACAACAGTAAGTCAACGTTTGGCCGCATGCACCTAAGGTCGCTGGTTAACGCAACCGGTCGATGATTTCACATTGAGGCGAGGTAGTAATGAACGTTGTCCCTCTGTTCTTGAAAGCATAAGGACGCAAAAGTACTCAGCATATTGTGCCTCCTCTACTTATGCTCAGCAAAAGAAAATTTGCGAAGAAGGCTCCAAGTCCTAGTGCATAAAGCCATAATGCATAGACGCGCAGTTTTCCGATTTGATTGCAGCTATACTTCTCCTACCTAGGTTGTCTTATCTTGAAACCAGGGACATGCACAGTGACAAAAGTTCATGTTACCACACACGGGCTTGCTTGGGCACATCGATTGATAAGAAAGACTCAGGTAAGGTTAACATGATTGTTTTAATCATTACGTTGTTCTAAGCTTCTCTAAGATCAAACAGTCAAACAGTCACGAGCAGCGTAACGAAGAAAGCTTTCATCTCTACCACGACTGCGAGAGGCTCGCAATAAGGGCACGACCGGTGTCATGATTGATTGCCGATGAAAACTTGCGCTAGGAAGCAATTGATGTGTTTTTGACTGTTATTTCGCTTCTTCCTTCTCAGTAAGGTTTCGCTGGTGCACGGGCTAAACAAAGTAATAGAATGAGAATGTTTTTGATGAAGACGGCAAACCTTTGTTCGACGTTTTCGGGGACCTCAGAGGAAAATGGCCATGTCAACAGTGTCTGGATGCGGCGCCCCCACTAATTTGCTACGAGCAGCGTTGCCAATTTTCTAAAGGAAGTCAGAAATATAAAGACACAAATACTCAGTGTCTCACTCATTTCTCACAGTTGAGAGTAGCTGCTGTCTTTTCTCTCGCTTCGCCCAGACGAGGCAATTCGATTATCGACAGAACGGCGAGATCGACTTTATCGAAATTTTGTTCGTCTGCTGACTTGCACTTTCTTCGTCTCTTTTCTTCCCTCTTTTCTTCATCGAACCGAGCTTCGGCCTGCGCAGACTTAATGCCCCACTCTTGCCCCGGCAGTCGCCTGTTTCAGGGCACCAGATCTGAGGAACGTGGCAACACTTTTGTCAGCTTTTTCTCTTTCACGCTTACTTCTTGTGTTGGGGTCTCTCGTTCGGATAAAACACCGGATAAGTATATTTGAGAAAGAAATTAGGACTCGTACCGTCTGGGCAAACGCCGAAATAACCTGTCTTTGTCTAAAACGTACCAAAAAACCGCACCAAAGACCATGATGCCATTTCTTGTTCTTATTGTATAACGTATGAGTCTTATCTCTCCTTCGTGCACGAAAAGGATAAACAAGAAACGTACGTCACATTATACGAGAGTGAGAGCAAATAGAATTTGCGCCGGGATAAAGCGGACCTAAATCAGGGTTATAAGCGCAGATGGGCTTCGCGTACTCTTAACCAGATTTGATATTCAGCAATTAGACGTCGCGGCTTCAGATCAACTCTTACTCCTCTCGAGGGTATGCGAGCAACCCTTTCTCGAGCCCTTTTCTTTTTACTATAATCGTATTGAGTATTTTCGAACATGTTGTTCATTACCAAAGTATCTGCTGAATTATCAGGCATGAAGGCGTCTTCGCTCCAGCTTATCTCCAATACGCACACCATGCGAGGTAAATACAGAGTTCGCCGTAAGAGAAAACACCCAGACAGTTATTCAATCGCGAAATTCAACGTGAAGATGAGAACCGATTTGCGTACCACCAACGGGCAATTACAACAAGCAACGCGTGCTGTAGTAACATGTGGCAAGCGACGCTGTATTACGTGCGAAGCGACTTACGGTTGCTTCAGCGAAATTATGATATACGCAACTTTCACGAAATACACCGCAGGTGCTCCTTGTGATGTTGATAAGATGTTGAAATACTAAACGCCTTCAACAGCTTTCTGGGGCAAACCTCAGTAAAATAAACCTATCCGAAAATAGTGTGAAGAGAAGTGATGAAACTGGAGTTATGAAACTGACAGACGCGGCAACTACCGAGGAAGGAGATGTAGAACTACTATGATGTACGAATACATACCACCAGCTACTCAGGGGATGTAAAAATATTTCGCATCGCGCTCATATAGAATATACAAATTACACGATTGTCACAAAATGTGACTGCGATAAGTGCCACAGTTGTCGAAGCACAGCGAGCTACATTATAAGGCAAGTCCTAAGGTCCATCGCGTTTTGGAGCCCTTGAATTTGTCGTGGCGTGAGCTATTAATAAGCCCTGCAATTCAACATTTTCGCAGGCGTTCTTCGGGGGTTTTCTCTCTTTCAGACACACACAAAAAAAGCAGAAGTTATTGCGTTTAGTTCACAACGATCCCAGCGACATGAAACTCTCGTTCCCAGAGTAACCCCAAAGCATGCTGCAAATTTTCAAAACCAGTTGTGGCTTGTGCTGCCTTCACAAAATAAGCAAACACCGTGGACCACCGCCGCAAAGCACTTTCGCTCAGAAAATGCGTTTTGCGAATTTCGCACTTATCAAACATTTGAGTTTCTCGTGCGATACATTCGTCATACACTCGTCATACATTCGCGCGATAACATCCAAATTTTCGTACATATCGGGTGAACAAGACGGCCAGGATAGCACCGAGACACGGATAGATAGATAGATAGATAGATAGATAGATAGATAGATAGATAGATAGATAGATAGATAGATAGATAGATAGATAGATAGATAGATAGATAGATAGATAGATAGATAGATACGGTCAAAATTCCTCAAGTTCGCTAAGAAATGCTTCGCATTTGATACTCACATGGCGCTTTACACATCCTAGAGGCATCGTTACAGCATTATGAACTACACTTTTATGTTAGAACATTTTGTTAAAATTAGAGAGTATCTGCACGCCAACATTTTTTATTGATCGGTCGGATAAATAGACATCTGGCACCAATCGTGAAATATACTTACGTAGAATGAGGTTTGCGGATACAGGCCCTGTTCCCTGAACACGGTGGAGGGAGGTCTTATTAGGGCCTATAAGAAAGGTCCATACTATGCTACAACTTCGTTCACTCCATTTGCTTCCAAAGATGAATGGTGTTACCTTCATTCTGCTTGAATAGTCACGGTTTTCTCGTAAAGCATGGCAGTGTCGCAATGTTTGTCGTCTTCTCCAGCAACATGTCGTAACCTCCTTTAGCAAACGCCTATTTGGCCTGCTTAGTTTGTCTATGTTTTGCTCGGGGTAATGAGCGGTTTGGTCATCCCGTTGTTCCTCCTATACACGCAGCCCTAACAATTGATAGTGGAGTCATTTCGTAACCCCTTCTTCAGCTGCCTATGTTAAAATTTACGTGTGCCACTCATAATGCACGCATGGACAAGGGATCCCTTGATTTCAATGTTGCACAAGCGCTGCAGCAGGCAGCGCGTCAACGGCTGAAACCATTGCCATAGCGCAGGATTACTCTATCACGACGCACATCGCCGTTGAGACCATGCGACTTCACCTCAGGCATGTGGCTAGGACTCCCTCACACCATCTGGCGAGCCTCGTTGCTGCAAGGCCCCGCACTTCATTCAGCGCTAATGTCAATGCACACAGTGCGGCGTTTACTCCAGGGTACACGCCTGCGGCTAAGCGAGTGCTCCCTCCGTGGTGTTTGAGTCTCCCACAAGTACACCTCACAATTCCTGGGATACAGAAGAAGACAGATCTACCAGTATCTGCGCTAAAGCAACTCAGCTTACACCTGTTGTACGAACGGTACGGTAACCACGTACACGTATACACCGATGGATCGACTACGTCGTCCAGTTCTGGCGGAGCGGTGATAGTACCAACGCAGGGGATAACGATTCGACTAAAGACGTCTCATGCCACGACGTCCACGGCGGCAGAACTCACGGCTCTACGTCGTGCGCTAGAATTCATCCGTACTGAGAGGCCGAGGAAATGGGCTGTGTTTTCGGACTCGAAGGCGGCGTTGCAGTGCATACGGTCAGCTCTTAGGCGCGGATGCCACGAGCAGCTGACGTACGATGTAATCGTGCTTCACCACCACCTCCGAGAAAATGGCCACGATATTGACTTTCAGTGGGTGCCCAGTCACTGCGGAATCAGCGGCAACGAGTCCGCAGATGGCGCAGCTCGCACTTCACATCAAGAAGCGAACATTGTTTCAATTCCACTCTCAAGGACAGATGCTGCAATGCAGCTTCGACACCTGGCACGCCGTCTCTCACTGGTTGAGTGGAACTCACCAAACATCAGACGAACGCGACTGTACCAGCTAAACCCTTCCCTGCATCTGCGCCCTCCATCAGGACTTCCTCGACATGAGGCCTCGCTTCTTTGTCGACTTTGGCTGGGAGTTGCCTTCAAAATGCATACTCCGCATTAATTGGAGCGATCGACAGTGCAACCTGCGAGATGTGCGACACCGACGAAACCCTGGACCATCTGCTGTGCCACTGTCCGCGATTCGTCGAGGAAAGGAAAATCCTTGCTGAGACGCTACACCACCTTGACGATCGGCCACTGTCCTTACAGATGCTACTCGAACACCGCCCTCATCGCTCGTCGGCCCACAAGGCACTAAAAGCACTTTTACGCTTTCTCAAGACGACTGGTTTGCGTGAACGCCTTTGACAGTTGGACTTGTCCGACAACGTCTTTTTCATTATTCTCCTTCCTTCTCTCTCTCTCCCGTCTTTCTATTCCCCCTTCCCACTCCCCCAGTGTAGGGTAGCCAACCGGACGCCCTTCTGGTTACCCTCCCTGCCTTTCTGTTTTCCCCTTCCTCCTCCTCCTCCACTGACGAATGCTTAAGCAGATTCTCATCTTCTATATATACCTTTTCTCATGCGCTAAGGACAGAACAGCGATTTGCATTGCCATGTGTTATTCTTTGTTACTATGCTGCCGTCCGCTGCAACGACAGTACCCTTAAACGAGTTCAGTGATAAAGTAAACATTATACCTCAGAAGCACCACCTACAAGCTGGTTCTGAAGCACGCACCACTTACGATTGAATCATGATAAGGTCATACGGCAAATTCCATGCTCTACGGGAGCTGATGTCATGCGAAGCTGACAGCGGGGCTGCATGCCTAAAAATATGCAACGTATGCTGACGTATGCTGCATATCTTTGGCGTTACCTAACCGTAGAGAGGCGGATTGAAGTCTTTGTGTAAGTGGAGTAGCAGCGTGCATAACTGCGGCTTAACAGGCACATGGAATGCAGTGCGGTGTGTAAAGGGTAGCTTATATCCTAAGGTTACGTCAGTACGGACGTTCATTACACACTGTCGGTTTCGTTGAAGAGTGCGAATCGTAGTTCACTGACACGCCTATCCTAAACAGGGCTGGCCTATGTATTCCTGCAGAGTGGAGATCCAAGTTGCAAAGTGGTATCGGTACATATTACTTGATTAACTGTTACTTTGAGGTGAACTTGCCCATTGCTATCGGTGTTTAGCTGGTACAGCATTGTTTGACGTGGATGAACCCACGTCCACGGGTCGCCTCCATAACATCAAGGGACAACCCCTTGTGGTAAGCGAAGTAGTTTACGTACTAATTGGACACAGTCCATAGTAAATGCCGCGCGACAAAGGTATCAGTCACATTTACTTGGGCCACATTGACCCATCAACTTCGTTACCGTGCTTGGGTGCCTAACGCAGCAGTGTTCTTGTTGCCATCACGATCGAAGACTGCTAGGCGGGGGAACGCTAACCACGATGAAAGGGGACCCGTGCTCTACCAATGCGCTCTCGGCGCACATACACTCGAAGCTCTACGACTGCGGCTATGTTATGTTTTTTTCACGCTTCTGTCCGATGCCCGCGCGGCTCTGCACGCGTCCATCGAGGCAGACTTTGGAACGCGCCTCGAATGGTGCCTTCAACCAGGAAGGCGAAGTAAAGCTGCAGTGATTCACTTCGCCTCTTCTGGATGGCGGCACCGTTCCAGACAATGTGCGCCTGGATGCGCGCGCGCTGAGCCGGCCGAGAGCGTTGAAGAAAGAAAGTATATAAAGCGCGTTCGGACAGTTTCTGGCGTGTGCGGCATTAGCGCAGTGATAGAGAACCGGCCGCCTTTCGTCGTGGAGCGGGTTGCTGCGAGTTCGATTCCCGACGCATCAGAAATCTTTCTGAGCATTTTTCTTTCTTGTTCATGTTTATTGTACAGCGTCATATCTATTACCGTAGTGACGTATGGGGTTGTGTAGGGCCCCGGCATAAAACACTTTCGTGTTAAAGAAACAGTTAGCAACAACCAGCAACAACCCGCCAGCAACAGTTAGCATTCGTAGAATAATATGCAGTAGTGCTGGACAGTGCACTAACAATAAGCAACGTCACACAGCACTATCTGATTACTGGGCCAACTGGCGTTGGTTTTATACATGTAAATACTCTACACGTCACGGCACATATGTTTCATTATGTCTTTGAGGTTATATAATGATAGGGAGATGTATACCATTCATGAAGATTTATTCACTACTGCATGTTTCTCACGATATATGCGTGCTGGGAGACCAGGGCAAGGGCGCTATGCAGCATGGCTTCGTGTAATGACATATATGACGTCCATGTCGTGAACAGTCAAGTCGTGTTCCGTCGGTCCTGTCTGTCAAAAGCGCAATTCATGTGAAGCCCATTCAGGTAAAAAGCAGAGCAATGAAGCGATTACCAGTACACCACAATAGTCGCATGCAATTTCATGTATATTATGTGTGCGCATGGCATGCATGTCGTGATTTTCATGGTGATGCTAGTCATACAATAGCGTCATGCGTTTGAGCTCGGCGCGAAACTTTCAGAAGCGTTCGCTGGGCCTCGCAGTGCTTTGCAAGGCGTTTCCCCAAGCCTCGGACCATGACGAAATGCGGATGCGCCGGAGACAAACATGGACCAGCCAAGTCACCATTAGCTTGGCTGCATCGCTAGGCTTGCGCCACTAGTGTAAACTTCGCTAATTCTTTACAAGCGTCATCGCGCCGCCGCACTCTTCAGAACGTATGATGCGTGATGCAGGCATGACAGGGCTTTCTCACTGAGGTACTTGTAGGGCGCCATCTCCACGGCGCATGGGCGGATAGCAACTAAAATGGGTTTTATTTTTGACAGAATTTATTTAACGAGCGAAAGCGTAAGCAAGACAGATGCGAGGTTTACGTGCTGTAGAGGATTAAAATTCGCTTTACTATGAACTGTCGACACATCTGCCGCGAAGTGAGTAATTAATGCAGTATATTGTTATTGCTAATTTATCATGGAATAGCACATAAAATATTAAATATAATTAAACATTAAACAATAAACATATTAATCTGAGGGCACATAAAATATGTGCCCTCAGATTTGAGCTAGTGACATACCACTGATTTCATTCGCACATAAGGCTTATGTTCTTTTTCTTCTCAGCTACGCGCTTGACGGACTGTAAAGTTTGACATCCTATACGGTACGCTCTAGAAACGAAGTCTCAGAAAGCCTTAGCAGGAAGCATTGAAACGAAAAAACGCGATGAAACAGAGGATCGAAAAAGAATTTTAAAAAGGAAGGGGGGGAGGGGGGGGCGAACAATGTTCTTACGACAGAAGCACATTCCTCGTCTACACGAGACCGTCCCGACAGAAAAAGCAACTGATCGTGATCAAGATCAGTGTAATCATGAGATACCGTCGTGTAATAATGAGATACCAACGAAGATGTTGCACAGCAGGAGCTCTCATTGCCGAAAAGACATGGTCAAATGTCAAGCGAGGACAAAATTTATTACCGAGTTCTGTGGCAACTAAGAGAGCATGAGACACTTTCTTGACAATGTTGGAGTACGCAGCAACCAATGCGCCATGAATGCGCCATGCCGAAATATTCGTCGCAACCATGCTAATGTGTATTACGTGCATCGCGAACTACAATTCTCGCGCTCTGCTGCGAGCACCCCATAATGGTGCAATGCTGCGCAGTGCGTTAAGTATAACGTTACCTTAGAGGACGGAGCCAGATATTATTATTTTCGCTTGTGCAACACGAAACACGAGGAATGTGTGCTGTACAAGCGTGCATGAAAATTGAAAGAAAAACAGCGAGTAAGGCAATCTCACCCTGAAAGTTATGCTGCTATCGCGAGGATCATACTAGGGCATGAAATGAACGCATCATCCTCAACGACTTTTCTTACCGTCCCGCTTCAACAACAGGGCAAGGTGAAATACTTTCCTTCTCTTAGCAAACAATGCCAAATGGTAAACTTAGGTTCAAGATTCTCCAATGGCGTAACGTTCTGATAGCTCCACCCGGGAGAGAGCAAAAAAGAAAAAAAAAGGGGGGGGGGGAGGAGGCACACAGGAATATAAACACTAGGTGCTTTTGCGTGATTCAAATGAGGAGACAGGCAAAACTACCGTTTCTCCGACGTTAACTGTTGCACACGGGGTGAAAGGAACGCTTTCAGCGCACCGAGACAGACAATTCGCTGGCAAATGAACTGTCGAAATTCCCTCAACATGGTGCGTGCGTTTGCTTAAGGTCCACACTCTTCTGTGACACCACAATACAGCATTCACAATTATGCAGAAATAAGGTGCGAAACTTCGGCCATGGTGTCAGTGTCATGCCAAATCGTTAAGACATCCTTCTGACGCCCAAATTCTGCCTCAGTAGGCTTCTTCGCTCGTTCTTGTCTATTCTTTCACGAAAGGTGCATGTACGCCTGATAGCGAATCCAACCAAAACAGAACATGTTTCTTCGTTGCGTGCCTTTCGTATACTTCCCAAAAAGTGCTACTATATTCTAAACAATAAAATCGTTTTAAATTGTAGCAATTTATTTATTTATTTATTTATTTATTTATTTATTTATTTATTTATTTATTTACAGGTGCCATACAGGGATGGCGCCGGCAATACGTAATCGACCACTGTAGCGGCCCACAACAGCTTATGCTATAAAAGATAAAAGGCACTCAAGTATCTGCTTGCGGACAATCATCTCCGGTTGCCTGGCACTGGACAGTGAACGCGTCGCTGCCATGCTTCATCTACTTATGACACCTGTTAACTCCCTGTAAAGTCTTGCTTGCCATTGTGCTGCTCACACAAGAGAAACACACGCGTGTTTCTTCTCGGGGCCCGCTTCTCCTAGTGTCCCCGTCAGCCAAGATGCAGAACACCGCAACTTCTGGTGTGGAATTTGTCAGTGACATTTCTCGTGTCTATCGTTCTTTAACATAAGGTTGAAATTCACTTCTGTGCGTCCTCCTTATATGTCATTGCCTTTTCTCGTCACGTCTGGACGTGTTATTTTCTTCCTGTTCCAGTGATGGTAGCAGACTAGAGATGGCTGGCTCCTGCCGGCGCTCCATCTTACTTCGAAAAAGCTCCCTCTCTGCCTGTCTCTCTATAGAGTTGACACCATTAGGACTTGCCCAGAAGCTACCTTTTACTCATCGATTTAATTAAAGATTAATAAAGATTTTCTTCATTCTTCGACCTACGTTTTAAACCTCTGTTCTCTCTTCTCTCCCCTGTCCTTTCTTCTGTGTTCTTGAAATGCCATTATGCGCGGTAGCACCGGTTCATTTGCCAGTTGCCGTGGGCATGCTCTCTAGTGGCACAGTTCAGGAGCCTTCGTAATCCCTCCCTTGAAAAGGACGCGCAGTTGGTTTAGTGTTGCCCGAAGATTTACCCGATTCCTGCCCGGTTTAGTGTTGCCCGAAAATTGCTCGAGGATTTCTCCTCTTGCAATGCATTTCAAGGTTTCTCAGACAAGAAAATGTGTGCTGGCATTTTTTTTTTCCTTCCGCATTAAGAAGGCCAAGCCCCTCGTTGAAGCAATGGTTTCTCCAGGAGTTCTGCTGCTCAAGATTCGCCTCGAGAGCTCGAGCATGAGGATAGCTTCAGTAGTCCTTGCGTGACGGCAGAGAGCGTGTTATCGTTCTTCTTTGGCCGCTAATGAATGCATCCGCACCATTTTCTTTTTTCGCATTGGACATCACCGCCAACCTTCGCCCGAGCGCCTAATCGAGGCTGTTTCGTGGTACAGGATGTGGCAGGAATGGTCACGATACCATCGACGTTTTCTTTGCCTATCTTCATTGTTTTTTTTTTTTATCTTTCGGAGCCTCGCTGTAGCGAAGAGCTAGCTCCTTGCGCTAATCGCCATTCGGAGGCAACGTCCCCCACCCACGGCCCCGCATCCGATAGCCGCTTAAGGCTTATCTGCGCTGCTGCTAATGACACTTCGCACCGGCGGGCGTATCTTGGGCCGCCGCTCCTAGTAGGTTTCGCCACACCAGCTACATCAGTTACACACCTCCCTTTATATTTCTTCTCTCTGTGATTCTTTATCTTTTTTTTTCTTTGGCTCGTTCGACAGCGCTCCACACAAGCCGGTGTGTTCTTTTTTTCCTCGCATACACATTAGGTTTATTTTTAGGCAGAACGTTCTTTTCTAATCAATGAAACCATTTGAACGTCGCTACCAAGCAATCAGAAAATAGAAGGTCATGCACTGCACTACAAGAGGCGCACGCAGGCGTACACGTGTGCAACGAGCTTGTCGTTTCCACTCCAATGAGCGCCCAGAAAATCGCTTGCGCGAAGCGTGTTTCGCCAACGGAATAACTTCATATAAAGACGTAACCAAGCAGAGGCTGCGACTGCGTTTGCTTTTGATGGCGCGCAATTTCGGGACATAATGCGTTCCTTCCGAGTGCCCTTGTCGGCCGCTCTTTGGGACGCCGACCGCTAGACCGCAATGCCGAAGTGGACTTCGACATCTGTACGTCTACACCATTGTCCCCGTCATGTCGAGATGAACGCGGCAAAATAATAATAATAAAGAAAGAGCCAATGACGGGCAGCAGAGCGGGCTAAAGTTGCCCTCCGGACAATGTGCTTAGTTTACGAACGTTTATGGTCCAGTGATGAAAAAAACAAACAAAACATGGTGGTCAAAGGAAGAGGTAACAAACGAGTTTGCCGGAGGAGGCAACGTCACATGATGTGCGCCTGAATGACCGTTTCGACCGGACGGTGCCCTTGGCGCAGCTGTAAACAGCAGAACCAGTGTTCGGCTTGTTTTATTTTCTTTGTGGCGAGTACTGGGGTGCATGTACCAGAAGAAAATAAAATTAAGATGTTAGTGAGTGTGCGTCCGGTACGTACAAAAAAAAAAAGAGAAAGATCTGATGTGGGTGACGTTGACGATGTCGAAATAAAGGGTGGTGACAGCAGCGGGCACCTGCGGCCAATCGCGGGCGACCCGATTTCCTCGCATCACGCGCTCGCAGAGCCACACAACCGCAGGGCAAGGCCTAAGTGTGGTAGCGCCCTGCTGCCTAGCGTCCCGTTCTTTTTATGTCTCCACGCTCGCTCCATCGGGTCCCAGGGCAGGTTTGCTCCCTGAAGTGTCAACGCCGCCTCCACTGCGGCGGTTTCTTGTCCGCCAGGAGGACAAGAAACCCCAGCCAAACAAGCAAGCTCCTTTGCGCCCAACTCTGCGGCGAAGGCCAACCGCGCGCGACACAAATTGTTAATCAACAAAATGGCCGTCGTCATCGTTGCAGGCAACGCGACGCACATACACACGCGAGCCCGCGCGTAGAGAAAGAGCTGCACAGCAAAACACACACAAACACACCCACGCACGCACATCTCGTCGGACAAGTGCGGAGGTTGCGGTGCCGTGTAGAGTACCGTTCGTTGGGAGGAAATGGCGTCATTTCCGGGTGATGAGGCCGTGCGACCCGCTTGCTTGCTTGTGACACGCCGCGTTGCTTTCGTTTCAGTGCCCCCTGTGTCGTACCTCTCTTCTTGCCTTTGATTTGGCCCGACAAGTCCTGGCTTGCATTTGTTTGTTCCCTTCGTCGTCTCATGCTACTTTGGTGGCGTCTAGATTGAGTAACTTTATGTACGTGCGTGCGGCGATCCCGGGATGTATCCTGCAGCGAGGAAAGGTGCTGGGCTAATGAAATAAAAATGTCACGCACTCTGAGGGTGCCCCCTCTGCCGCCGGAGAGAAGGGATCCCGTTATTTGGAGTCGTCTCGGTTGGCTGCCGGTGCAGGAACGAGCGCGCCAACTACGCCGTCGGCCGGCTCCAATCATCTCGGTTTTATTTGGGACGCTGACGCTCGGCCGGCATTGGTCGGTGACGCGTTTCTCCTCGGCTCTGCGCGTTTGCTCGGCCTCTCCTTGCGCGGGCGTGCCCGGGATGGACAAGCGTGCGAAAACATGAAGGTGTAGATTGCAGTGCCGGACATGAGAACCGTGTGCACGATTCTGCGGCTTTCCGCTCATGGCACATCACACTGTTCGAGCATCAGTGGGTCCTTGAAGTCGAGACGCCGCATGAAGACAGTGGCGGCATACACAAACGACGCAGAATGAGCTATGCGCATGTACATTTCGCATTGGTCGCTGATAAACTCGCTTGTCGCTGCGTAGGCAGCATGATTTAGCATTTCCCTTGCTTTCAATACTGTCGTAACTAATTTATACCATTTGCACAGACTTACTGCGGTTCGGAATAATAGTAATCCGATATGAACACGCACCTAATAGTTGGCCAGACAAGGTAATTACACACAGACCCCAAGAGTGGCTGGTAAAAATATCAGACCATTTCCCCAAAGATATCCTTATGGTCGCGAGATCGGCCTGTTGGTGACAGCACCCTCATCTCTTTAGTGTGGATAGGCCGTTGGGGGCGCGCACTCGTATTTTTACTGCCGCGTCATGCATGGTCCTTCTGTTATGCACCAATGTTTGCTAGGGGCTAGCGGTCAAGTGAAATACCTAAGTACTAGGATTAACATGTCAGGCGAACGCATTCTCCGAAGCGGTTCCAAAGATGTGCCATAAAAAAGAGTGTTAAGTAGAATTAAAGTTCGCCGCGAAATCGCAAAATGACAGTCACGCAATTAGGCATACGCCAACGAAGAAGTACGCCGTGACTTAAGTGTATATATGAGATTGTTATTTTTGTCTGTCCGTAAAAAATATTTGCATCAGCCAATTTCCGTCGTCACAAGACATTCACATATCGCGAGATAATTATGACTTGTGCTAGTGAGAAGTACGCTATACTAACAGATTTTTTCTTTATTCTTTATTCAGGAATTACCCCGCATTGCCCTTGGGCGTTACAGCAGGGGGGGGGGGGTTCATACTTTGCTCATACTTTGCTTTTATAACATCCACAGTTAATTCATGAAAAATGTAGGGTGTACATGACATTTATAAATGCAAAAGAAGCATATACCTGAAGCATATGCCTGTCTAAGTGTATGATATGTAAAATGCATTGTACTTCTTCCTGAAGCGTAGGTGGCACTGTTCATTGATTCTGGCTTGGAAGACAGCGTAGCCTAGTGGACCGGGCTCAAGCTTCAGCAATCGCACTCAGTTTCCTGTATAGGAAGAAGACCCAGTTCAGGCTGGAATAGATTAGTCGGGGCTAGCTGTTCTATTAATAAACGTTTACTTCTATCTCAGTGTTCTGTGTGTCTGCCTGTGTGCCTGTTTCTGTTAAGCACTGATTGGCCGTTTTGTATGGAATGATGGTCATTTACTTTTGAGCTCTTTGTGTAGTTGTTTCTTTTTATTTTCTTTTTGGTCTTGCTCAACACTTTTACGAATGAAATTCTATTTATTTGAGCATTTCCCCCATCTCATCGTACCGCTTGTTTTGATACGTAACGGTTGGACAGTATCAACAATCGCGCACCGGAAGACTTCATAAAGGTTACCTTGGATGCCACTGCGGGTTCTAGCTTTTTGTAGTTTCGTTAAAGTATGGTTAGAGTGAGGCAAAGATTTCCTTTAAGAAGCTCTGCGGGCATACAACACGTGTAAGCCCGAAATTTCACAGCAAGGACATTTGTGAAAACTGAATAATGTGTAAAGGGAAAAATTCCTGTCACTTGACCTTGACTGCTTATGTTGGAGAGCGACGATTCTCTGGTTAATTGTAGGGTCTCATATAGATTCGGTATGCCTTCTAACGAAGTAGGTATATATGTTCTCGCACATGAGATTTGTATGCATGTGAAAAGAACGAAGCACTACCAAAGCTGCTCACGCACTATTCACCAGCGTGAAAATTAATCAGCGGGAAGACAGCGAACGCATTGCGAATTTAGATGCCAACTGCTGCTATTAAAAGCAAAGAAAAATTTCAGTGCACGAGAGGTTGTGCCGAAGCATGTAGGTAGCTTGTGTTGTGTGTGCAAGTGCAGATATTCACGAGGAACCTGCACAGCGCTAATGATGTTAAAGAAAGTCGCCCGCTGCACTTAGTGAACAGGCGTTCTTTATTAAGACTGTTTATTCAAATAAGCGTGTTATCTGTTGGGACAGTGTATTCAAGTAAATATGCTACCGAATAAAACAAGCAAATGATCGCCCCGACATGCCTTTGGTATCTTTATTGGGGATAGCCAGCGTGTTATTTTCACTTTTTTTTTCTTTTTCTTTTTTTTTTTGCGTGGCGGGTCAGTACGATTGATTCCGCGGAGAATGAGAGAAAAAAACTCAGCCGGAACGACAGAGCTCTTGTCTCTATCGCGTAACACGAAGCTGCGTTCACCTTAGGAAGTTCCAGTCACGTGTAACAAGTATTCTGAGCCTTCCTCGGGACAGTGTCACCTCGTTTCCACCATATGCACTTGTTCTCATTTCTTTCCGAGCTGCCGGCATCATGTATCCGGTCTTTCCCGAGCAGCACTGAAAACAAAACATAACGGCGGGCAGCTGCGATCACGTACGCCTATGGGACACAGACGAGCACCGTCGTCTCTCGAGGCGCAGAAACGCAAATCGTGTTCACCGCGCGTTCGTCGGTGATGTGAATAAGCCCCGCCGTTGATCTTGTTTTTGCAACGCTCGAGGATCAATGACATTTCTCGTGCGTGGGTGTCCTAGGTCGGGAACCGGATCCCACGCCGGAGGCAATCTATTCATGCCAACGACGCTATCGAATGCTTGGCTCTAAAAAGAAAGAATCGTGCAAGCAGTCGGGAAAAAGTGGCAATAGGGGACGAAGGGGAAAGGGAGGTGGCAAGGAAGAGCGGCCGCTGATGGTAAAGTAGCGGGGAAGACGTGCTGAGCGCCATGGTACGTCCTGCTGCTGCTGCTGCTGCTGCTGCTGCCACTCCTGCCATGCCTGACACATGCAGTTGACACCACTGGCTCCTTCGTTCGTACGCTGTCCCCTCACCTTCGCCCGTTTGTCTTTCTCCTCTTTCCAATGCTTTTCGCTTTGCCGGAACGGCGACGAAGCAGCGGCCGAGATGAGACAACCGAAAGCGACGTCGCAGCAACCGTGCAAAAGATCGGTCCGACACTTCGCTTCATTTGTCTTAGGTTAAGGCTTCGCGCACTCGGTCTCGTCCCTCCCTCACTAGTCGCAGCCCCCCTCTCCCAGACATGGCGCTACCCTTTCCCTCCAACAGGAGAAGCGGTCCGTGATCGCTCCGCGTTCGCCCAAACGTCATTTCCACACTCTCACCGAAACTCGCTGCTAAGTCCACCGTCCCCTTTCCCCATTCGGGACTCGTTCCCCCTCGCGTGGCCGTCGCACTCCACTCAGTCGTGTCCCAGTTTGCCACCTTACACCGCGTACCCTGCACGTCGTGCCCGTTCGTCTCGCCATCGCGACAGCCCAACCTCCTCCCCCGTCCTCTCCGTGACTCCCGCCGCTTCCCTCCACTTTCCTGACGCGCGCTGGGTGATAAATTTCGTTTATCTGCTTTGAGCTGGGCCCTGGGAAACGTCATCAATAACACTCGCATTACCCATTTTGGGTGCAGCGCTTCCTTTTATTTCCCTCCTCCCCTCCCTCCTCTTTTCCCGTATATTTTTTTTCTCGCGAGCTCGCTCTTCTTCCTCGCTATCTCGCACTGCCGTCGACCGCCATCTCCCTCTTTCGTCCAGTGTCTCTGAGCGGACGTCCTCTTGCACTCCCTTTGCTCCCGTTCCTCCCTCCTGGGGAAGCCCTTTCCTCTTACCGCTGTCCCCGGCGTCCCTCTCCGCCGCTGCCGCTCGCCATACTCGCAAAAGCCTTTTACAGCTGCGCACCGGTTACACAGCTCTTCCCATTCTCCTCTTTCTTTCGAGCTGAGGAATAACTCCAGACAAAGAGTGACGCAGAGCTTTCTTTTTGTCTGCTTCCGCGTGACACAAAGAACGACACGAGAACGAAGCAAGGAAAGCCCACGTGTGACCGCCGCGAAAACGCGCAACGCTTCCTTGTTTAGAAATTTGCAACATTGTCCGCTGTGCTGTTCTTCTGACGTTCTTTGCTTCGAAACAGCAAAGTGAAACGGAAGCCAAGAGCTGAAGGAAGGCTGCGGTGCTGTCGCAGGAGGGAGCGGGAAGGCACGCGCAATCTGTTTAGTCGCTCGTATATCTCCTTTAAGATGCCGTTAGCGTTGTGCTGGTCGTGCAGCTTTTTGTAGCAGCAGAAAAGGGGGAGAGGGTTGCAGAAAGAGACTCATGTGCCCTAAGACCTTGGAGAGCCTTGCGGGGGAAGCTCAGCTTGCCGCTGGCCTTTTTCCTAGATGGCATGACAGGGGCTTTTGCTTGATCAGATACTCGTTCGACCTTTTTGTCGGTCGCTTCTGGGCTCCGTTGATGGAACTAAATTGTTTTTCGATGGGTGCTGGTGCGACCACGCTTTTTCACCTGAAACTTTGCTTGCTTCCTTTTCTACTGTTATCTCTCGTAATCGATGCGTCAGCTTGCGGGACTTGCTGACTGACATCCGTATTGGACAGTCCCGGTGGCATCGGAGAAGTCTTACCGTCCAAGCTGAAGGATTCTCAGTAGCTGATAGAGTAACTGATCGTGTGCTAGTGAAACATTGTGTTTACGTGTCCGAGTAAACAATTGCGACAGATTGAGCGCGTTCATAAGTTGTTCGTAAACGTCACTACATGCAAAATCATACGTCTTTCTTTTAGAATGAGAAGGTTTGCGGGTGTAGCCAAGAGTGGAACGGGAGAAATCAGCGTGATATGCAGAACATGTTTAGTGCGTTCTTACAGAATGTTATATAATTTTCAAGGGATACTATATGCAAATGAAGTACAACTTCTATATCAAGCAATTGCTCTTTAAGTGCGGAGTACTTTAGGGGACCTGACTGTCAGCTTGTAATTTGATATCAGGTCATCCTCGCGCACAAAATGCAGCAGTTGAAAACACAGCCAAGATATTCTAATAACTGGCCAAAACAGGTTAAAAATGGATCCAGATTACGAATGGTTAAAATAAACCAATTTTGTATATGAAAATAAAAAATGCACACTACGGTTAATTATTCGTATAATGAGCTCAAACTATGCGAAAATAAATCGAAAACGCCGAAGATAAACGCAAGAGAAACACAAGCGGAGCACAGGCGAATCACCGCTCCACAGAAACACAACCTTACACACCCTTCTAGTACGAGTTGCGTGCGCAAAAGGAACACGTACACACACCTTTTTGTCCGTGTCCCTTCTGCGTGCTCAACTCTTACTAGAATAAACTGAATAGCCTGCATCGCCACCCTCGTTGTTCACATACGCCGACGAATTCCCGCAAAAGCGATCAATAATGTTTAAAAGTAACTAAATGGACCCAGATTGCGAATGGTTCAGATAAACTACGTTAGTATAACAATCAACAAATGGGGAAATACATTGCTCTAACCTTATGGGAAGAGAAATATCCATCGTGAGATCTACTCAGGGATTTCGGTAAGTGACGCTTAATCGTCTGCGTTAAGTAACCTTTTCTCTCTTCGTCGTATATTATGCGGTGTTGAGGCAAAAAATTCACAGCATATCCACGGAGTGAATGATGATGAGTGAGCGAAGCTCGGGAGGTTCATCGTAGATCGTGCCGAGTTCCGGATTAATTTAGTTAACGCGCACACTACGAATCCTTATGGTTCAACTACGCACAAGTGAAATCTCCCACCGGCACTTCATTGCAAGTCAAGATCCAGTGCCTACAGATATATATATATATATATATATATATATATATATATATATATATATATATATATATATATATATATATATATATATATATATATATATATATATATATATATATATATATATATATAAGTTGAAACTTCAGTGGGTCCGGCACGTATAAGAAAAGAAGCGGGTACACGCACGAAAAAGCAATACTTTTATGCCCAACGTTTCGGCCGTGCCACGGCCTTCTCCCACACGCGCCCTCCTAGCATATATATATATATATATATATATATATATATATATATATATATATATATGTAAGTGGCCGCTGAACGGTTCTCCAGCGCGAGCAGTCGGTATTTCTCAATCAAGAAACTCGCTAGAAGACGCTGCCTGCGTCAAGCTTTTCTCTCGCGGGTGAGGGCGCTTTCTCCTTCTTTGCGAGCTGGTAGCGCGTTCATCGAAGAAAGAGCGTTTCCATAGTCAACGCGCGCCTTTCGCTCTCTCTGTCTCTCTCTCTCTCACAAGACAGCACATGGAAGAGTAAGAGAGCTCGCGCGCCTCCCACACGCGCCCTCCTAGTAGCGCGTCCCTAGTAGGTAACGCGCTACTACAACGGACGGTCAGACCCAAACCTTAAGGAGCTTCGCCCCTAAAAATTACGCTATTCGTTACCGATGACGTCTGTTATTGCTCATTCAGATTTTCTACGCTAGGCCCGCGTTGGGACGCACGGGCAACGATGGCACGCGTTTTCGACACCTTTCATCGCGAGGCCGCTGGGGAGGATGGCATACAGGCAAACCAACGGTGTTAGAAGCTGTAGACATGCCCGCACAAACAGAAAACGCGAGCGGATGGTCACGCGTCCCGCTTCTTATGCAGTCACTAGAAATTGCTTATTAGTATTTATTGCACTTACTGTGTGCCCTGTTTCGAGAGTTATTGTGGTCTGGTTCCGCGAACTCATCAACAGTAAGTAAGCCGTTTCTCGGCCTTCAAAGCCTATCATCGCATGTAAGCAAAACGAATATGTAAAAAACACTGTGCTATACTGCGTTTCAGTGGCGAGTGCTTTTCCAATAACCTCAAGCACTGTGGAGGGCTAGAAGAAAAGCTGAGGAACCAAATTCTGTTTCCGACAAATATTATGGATACTGAGTGGACACGGGTCAGTCCTAAATTAAAGCGTCCGGAAACCTAAACACAACTGCTTTTATTGGCACGGTATGTATGAGAAGTTCGTTGTCAAGAAAAACTCAAAGCAAAAAGGAAATAAAAATAAAGAGTTCCAAAAGCGTAGTAGTGGTGCTTTTCTCACATCTTCGCTTTACCTTCAATTTTACGGGGTGGAACGGAGGTGGATTTTTTACCTTTATTGCCGCGTATCTTGCTTCGTACGGTATTTTCACAGTGGTTTTTTACGTAAAAGGCATGATATGTCGCTAGTGCAGTGTTCTTAGGATCGCGATGAAGCAGATGAAAAACATCTCCTTTTTATGAGCTCACTACGCCATACTGCCAGGCTAGAACTGAAAGCTCATTTAATTTTGTTAGATCTTCGACTTTTGATGTTACGAAAAAGATCACTCATGGCTAAGAACGCATCTACATGAAAGAGTACTTGCGGCTTCTGAAATATTTGCGCAAGGAATGGCATCGTAGTTCGTTAGACATAAATGGCCAGCATTACCCACTCCTAATGGAGAATTTTTCGTTCAGTTAAAGTTCTAAATATATCAGACATCTTCCAGGGCAACTTTGCCCACGCCAAAGGTATCTCATTTTACGTGGCCAGGGGTCTCTTAAGGCTAATGCAGGGAGTGTCATTTGCCATGTAAAACACTAACTCTGGTGACAGCGTCGTAAATGAAATCACGGTGGCTGCACTTTCACTTTCCCACTTTAAAGAGGCTACGCATTTTCCCACTTTGTCGTCTTACGCAACTTCGATCTAACTATCTATACTTTCTAATTAGGTTTCTTTCTTTTTTTATCGTCTCTTCTTTGTCATCTTTTATACAGCCAGCCTCTTCCCTCTCAGAACAGGGTGGCCAGGCGGTCTCAACACTTGTTGACTCCCCTGCACTTCCTGTTTTCCTCCCTCCTCCTCTTCTAATTACGTTACGCCCTACGAAGCGTATCTTTCCTTTAATAGTAAACATAATTTCTAGATTTCACTGTCTCAAAACCGCGATATGATCATGAGAAACTATGTATAGTGAGGGATAGCTCGGAATTCTTTAACGCGCACTGACATCGCACAGTTCACGGGCCTCTAGCATTTTAAGAGTATCTCTCCTTCTTGTATTTTCTTGAAACGTAAGTGCGCACTACTTACATTTCAATACCCAGCGACACTTTCTGAACAAAGTCCGAAAACGCTTCCTCTCAGTCGTCGAGGAACCTGCGAACTTGTAGACCACACGTTGAGTCCCGTGTGCCATGCGATGTCAGTGCACGTTAAAGAACCCCAGGTGGTTGAAACTTCGGAAGCCCTCCTCTACGGCGTCTCTCATAATCTGATCGTGATTTTGGGACGTAAGACCCCAGAAATCAATCAGGATGGCGGAGGTGAAATTACGTGAATAATGGCCGATAACTAAAAGTAAAAAAGGACATGTTAAAAGCTTCGTGTGCGAAAGATATGACGTTAGAGCCTGTATACAAATGAGGCATTTAAACATTATAATAATTATTCAAATATAATGCACTTCCAGTTCAAATTACATTCACGTGTGGTTCATACCCGTTTTCGATGAGAGGGCATGAGACAGGGATACGCGGGTCACAAGAAAGAAAGAAAGAAAGAAAGAGGGAAAGAAGGAAACAAAAAGAAAAGAAAGGAATAAAGAAAGAAATGGCGCTTTAACAAAAGGGGCGCTTTAGGGGCTAGGAAGGTCCGCCGCCGCTGTGTGATCCGTTACGCTCCCTGCGGAGCGTTCGCTTGCTGCCGGCCCACTGCCCCTACCGCACTTTACCCACTCTTGCCCTCAGCCCACTGCTGCACGATAGTAATCTGTGAAGGCCAAGAAATATAGAAAGAAAGAAGCAGACTAGGAATGTTGTGAAAAAAACGCAGATCGTAGAAAATCACAAGGACAACGCGAGAGAACCAAATCACCGCTGTTTCAGAGCATTTCGCGCTGTGCAGAACTGCCTTCTAGATGTTTTTTTCATGGTGTTTATTTCATATTTACTAGACAGATTGAAGCTTTTTTGCGCCTTAGCGTAAGAGCTAATCGGATCATCTGCTCGTAAAATAAAAATGAGGAGGCAGCTGCAGATTCAAAATATCTGTCTGAATGTAACTATTGAAATCCTACCGGAGGGCCTGTTCTGTCCAGCAGCAGCAATTTTTATCAAGCCTGTATAGTTCTTTTTTCTTCTTGCACATGGCTCCGAAAGTTTAAGGTTACAGTTCTATCTGAAATCGCCTTTGATGTCTTAAGAGCAGGGAATGTCGAAAAGCTGTAGGGCACACTGATTAAAGTGTCTGCACAAAGGCCTTTAGTATAGGTCCGCGAACGGAGATATCAAGGGATCTGCAGCATTCCTACTTTCTATTGGCTTTCACCGACAATGCAACCAGACTGACGGGGCTCAGATTGAGGGATTTCTCTGTAACACGCTTCGTAGTGTTCATCCTCGATGACTGTGGCGTCGGCAGTTCGCAAAGCACTCCACTTTCTCCCACCCCTTTCTGTACCACCGACTGCCCTTGACAGTGTAGGTGTGATGAACTTCCGCACCTTCGCGCAGAAAGGAGGTTTCTTCTTCGAGACTACTGTGTCGCCGGGTCAGGAAAAGCCGCATCGAGGAAGTCTCAGCTCAGCGGCCGCCTTCGCCCCAGCGTGTGTGAGCCCTCTGTAGCTCTTCCAAATTGTCGCCTCCGCCTGAACGACGACGGGCGACCTCACGAACCGAAAGACTGCTCGCAAGCCTCCCCGCTCAGAACGCAGCATAGCCCACTTCCACTATAACACCTCCTTTGCCTCCAAAGCGCGGCACGAAGAAGATTTCGGTCTGATCCGGAAGCGGCTTGGCACGCAATTGTATCCCGTAATGCATCCCTCGCCTTTTTCCCCAGGAAGACGCCTCGGCAACTGTGGAAGGGACACTGCCGTGCGTGGGCATGCCTTTCTGCATCTTGCTTCTTTCGTTCTCACACTTTAGTTTTATTATTTTGCTTTGTTTCTCTGGCGCCGTGTTCCCTACGGCTTATCCTTATCTGCCCGACAGTCGTATGAGCCGAGTGCCTAGAGCCGCGCGCCTGGCCGGGCCCGTCTTCATTCCTCACCAGATCCCGAGGCGCCCGCACATTTTCGATCGAAATCTGGCCAGCGAGTCGACGCGACGAAGGGAGGAAGAATTGGGTCGAGTCCGGGTACTGATGATCCAAGGACGCTATCTTGCGGGATTTCTTCGAGGCGCTTGCGTCAATGACGTGCGACGAGATGCCATTGCTGAACCTTCGCCCCAGGCCTCCTATAAATCTGTCGCGGCTCCGACGAAGTCATGATTGCGTCCCTGCAGGCGCGTTCCTGTTACTGGGCGTCGATTACCACGCCCCTAGGCAATTTGTACTTAGCAGACACAGGTCACGGCAATTTGTCTTAAAATCCAATCGCATCTCCCTTCTTCTTGAGGAGTACATTGTCAATACGGAGATTTCATGGCAATTTTTTTAGTAGTACTACAGGAGACGCGAATGGCTCTATGATGTTTGTTGGCTGTAATTACGGGTCAACTGCTTTGCGCGTGCAAATGAACCATATTCTTGGTACATTGTTTTCACAATTTAATGTTAGTACTTGTACAACTTATCCCACTCCTCAGTAACACCCAACGCACATAGCAACCTTGGCCCAGCAGGGATGCAGTGCATATTATTCTCGCGTGAGTTCCATGAACGATAATATCTATACACGGCACTGCATAGACAACGGTACTTGTAGAAAAGGTTATTCATGTTACATGCTGAAATGCAGGAAGCAACTCGGATATGTCATATATGTCAGTGGGATCTTAGTTTTCATGCAAAGCATTTAAATGTCTAGGGAGGACACCGTGAACAAAACACTTCCTTGGAACGTTCTAGCTTCTAATTAGTAGAAAAACCAATACAACTTTATGAACATGGAAATTTGTGCAGTACGATCTGCGCGTTCTTTTCTTTTTATCCTGTTTTAATTAGGGGTGTCAGAATATTCGAATGTTTGGAATATTCGTCCAATATATTACATATTAATTATCCGTGCTCGATCCGTGAAGGAGTTATTCGAAATTCTGATATTCGCATCAGCTTGAATATTCGGGAAGATCGACTATGCGATCAAGTCGCCTTGCCGAAAAGGACTAATGTTCCTTGGTAGCTCTAGGTACGCATTCCTGTGACGCCTGTACGGGTAACCGTCGGTGGTGCACGGAAGCGTGATGGCTGCCAACGGCGAGCCTGTGAGTACGTGCGACTGGTTGCTGCCAACATGCGCTATCGCAATAAGCGTCTTCAACTATGTGCTCGGCAGCGCTGTTTGTTCCCATGTAACCAAGCTGGCGGTACTGCACGCTTTAAGCAGGCAAAAGAAACGTGCTGCCTTATGCAATACCTCTTCGGCATGCATCGCAGCGGCCTCACCATGCGAAACAGCTGATATTCATTTATTATATCCTTTAGTACTTGTCATCACTTGCTTTATGCTGTGACAGCGACACAGTTACAGTCTGACAGGCTAGTCTAGACGGTGTGTTCCTAAACGAAATGTTATTACTAAAGGTCCATTTGTGTTTTGGTATTCGATAGTTATTTTGATACTCAAAGCTGGGCGTTCGCGTACAATTACTATTCGAAAAATTTTGTATTCGTGAATCCCTTAGAGTATTATCGAAAATACGAACCACAGTACGCACAATAGCTCAGTGGTTTAGTTAAAGCTTCTCCGCTGTGGTTTACTAATAATATTTGATTTCCTAATCACTGATATCCAAATCTACATTATCACAGTTTTCAGAACTGAAAGTAAACGTCTCTGATGGAACAATGAGAAAATCTGGACAAGCGAGAGGCTGCTTTCTCTGTGACAAACACAAACAGTACGCTATATTCAATTCAAGGGCGTTAATCTTGGCGGAAGTGTTCCACAACCCGCAAAGTCCCTTTAGTGGGCACTGCAGTAGCAAGCATCATGGTAAACGAACTTCACACATTATTATAACACTAGTGCGAGCGTGTTTCTGTGAGTACGTGTCAGCGAGGGGAAGCGGGGGAGAAGGAAACCTACATGCGCGTGTGTGCTTGTAGCTATTCCCTTTAGCAGAACAATTATACTGCTTGGAGTGTTCGAAAATAAGCAGCCCATTTTACTTTTTCGCAACAACGCTACATCTCAAGTTATCAAAGATTACCGTATGCATATCCACGGACTCACTGCATTTAGCCTTCCATCCTGCGTGGGAATATTGAGAAATGATTTGATGGATGACTGTTTTGCTTTAGCGTGCTGAAATCCAAAGAGTTAAATTATTTTCACGTCGTTATTTTTCACGTTGTCACTCTGCTTTCTTTTGTGTCTTCATCTTTTCTTAGAAAAGCTCGTTCTTCCAGTCACCATGGCTGCACATACAGTTCATTTGTGTGAGTTTGTCGGCAAGATATTTTTCCCATTTTCTGAGAAACCCTTTGAAGGTCACCGGGAGCCATCTTTCATTGTATGGTCTTCACACGTCAGAGAGTTCGCCTTCATTCAGATTCGCGGAGGCAGGCTGAAAGAAAGATTTAGGAACTGGAACTCATCAAAACACGACCGCGTCCGCCGGCTCGAAGAGCTGACCGTTCTCTGCCACCCCCTCTATCGTAGAGTTTCCGTTCCATCCCTCCTCGTCGCCTTTCGCCAGCTTCATGTCATCTCGATGCCGGATGATGCGATGACCAAGTCTGCGAGATCACGCTTCTTTCTCAAGAAGCCATAGAGTGCGTTTGGCTTATCGTCGAACGGCAAGCTGGCTGCATAAGCGACGTTCGGTGCATGCTCACTCCTTGCCCCCAACGACATGGCGTGGCCACCGTTCACCCGCCCACCAACACGGCATCGCCATCTCCTCGTTCGCTTCCAAGCTAGCCCGGTCGTCGAAGTCAAGGGGATGCTCGAAGAAGTGGAGGGGCCGGATGACTCCTTTTCATTAAGCGCACACAAAAGCAGCGGCAGGGTAGCTGCCGTCTTTGAAATATTGAGATGGTCCCGGGAATCGTCATTGTGGTGGCGGCGATCGGCGCTCTCCTCTCACCGGAAATGTCGGGCTGCACGAAATCGTCGCTGCAACGGCTGCCTGCGCTTGCCTTTCCGCCCTGCAGCGCGGGGGTGGGCTGTCCTCTTTTTTTTTTTTTTTCTTTTTCTGTGAAATGCTACGCGCTCGTGCGCACGTCTAGGAATCAAAATGAGCGCACGCTGGTGCGCAAGTGAAAAGCTCGCGAGGGAAGAAAGGCAACAGCGACGAGAAGGAAAAAGGGAATTCTCGGTGAGGGAGAAGCGGGGAAGAGAGGAACTGATTACGCGTGAGCGCCACGAGGGGAAAGGGGAGGGGGGGGGGGATAAGAAAACGGAGGGAATGGACGGCCGACGAGCGATGGTCACAGACGATCGCTGTTGCAGAGCATTGCTCCGATATTGGCGCTCGGACGGCGGCCGTGGTGGCTCGCACGCGTTCATAAATGGGCCTTCCTCGGCGGCGCGGTCTGTTGTTTGACGTTCTTTGAAAGCGCAAGATGAATCGCTCGTCGTCTTCCTCTTTTGTGCTCCCCGCCGCCGCCGCCGCCACCGCGCTCTTTCGTTCGGCTCTGGGCCAGAGCTCAGAAAGAAGTGCAGACGAAGATGTTCGACGAGCGAGTCTGACTGCTGGGTCACGCTCATTGTGCGCTTCGGCCTTTTCGCCGCCAACGCAAGTCCCGTGTTCTCATTTCATCCCGCTTTATTCTTGCTTTGTTCGACAACTCCGTGCAGTGATGCCCTTTGGTGGCAGTGGGAAGGTGCGAGCTTATTTGGTGCATGGTTTGTTTGCCTCAGCTTTAAACTGTTAACGTCCGCTACCAACATGCGTCGTCATATATTCACCATAAAACTCGCATCTTTGCGCTGACTCATGCTCAGTGCTAATACGCAGTGGGCAAACTGAAATATGCTTTATCGGGAATAAGGACAAGGTGAGGAGAGGGGAGACAAGAAAACAAAACAAAGACGATGTTCATGGTGGCACGTGTGGGGCACGGGCCAGTTTACATGGAGGTTTGCCGCTTTAGTCACATTCGAAAAATAGTTCGCGCAATAAACTATGCAGTGCTCTATAGATGGAGGTCACCGCAACGCAGTTTTCTCCCTTCTTCAGAAAACGAGCCCAGGAAATTTCGCAACGCCCCTTCGTGTTTTTATCAACTGGCATTTGTGATATGCCTGGAGCACATTACAAAACTAAAGTCGGTGATGCAATTTGCTACGCCGGACAACCATCTTCTTCAATAACCTTTGTTACGTATACATGAAATCCAATGTCAACGAACTCCCACGTTCCCAAGCTGTAATGTCGAGACTGGCAAAGCCGCTGAGGGATCGGCGTTATGCGTCTTCATTCTTCTTACATCACTCCCAACGACAATGTCATTTTCTCGGCTCATTCTTTTCCATCCGAATTCGAAAAGCGACAGCCGGCCGCCTCGGAATACGTCTGCGGGACACGCTTTTCGCGAGTATGCGGTTGCGCAAGCGGCCAGGCTATATTTCAAATACGCGGTCACTGAGGGTTATGTCTTTCGAGCGCGCAAGCACTAGCCACTGCGCGCAAGTGCAGGAAATCTGTGCATTGCACATTTCCCGTGGGATTGCACTTGAAGGCTCGGCGCGTGTGGAGCATACCGCGTGGTGCCGCGTTGCTCAAGTGCCCCTACGCCCTGTTCCTCTCGGTTCTTCTTCCTCTCATGAACAAGCCAGACATCTGTGCGCAGCTTGAGAAACGTGCCGCAGCTTCTACCAGTCTCCTTCAGAAGTATGTTCCTGCCGCTTGTGCTCCCTCGATGTGGTTCTTATGTAGGCGGGGCTGTATTCGAACTTCTCCATACCAGCCCTCTCGAGTGTTCTCTCGGAGTAACGGCGCCATAACGCGGGGCTGGCGATGGGGCCAATGATCGTAATAACAATTGCCGCTCGGCCAGGCGCCCTAGACTGCCGAGTTGTCCTCTGCGGCGCCCCTTGATCTTGCCGCAAAGCATCGATCGCCCGAGCGCTGCGGCAGCTTCGGCTCTGAATAAATGAATTCCTAGCACGATCGGCCTCCATCGTGCAGGCCGCGAGCGAGTACATAAGGCACGCGGCAAGAAAGGGTATACAGGCCGGCAGCGTCTCACTTCGGGCCCGAAAGACCCCGGGGGTCCAGGTGTCGCTCTCGGCGCCAAAAATGCTTCTCCACCCACTTCATTTGCCCGCTTTGCCCTGTAGCGAGTCACTTGTCGACCGCGCAGCATCGAGCTCAGCGAGACGGACCATCCCCCCTCCTTCGCTGCACCGTTCGCCATGGCGGTGCTTCCTCGCCTCGCGGGAACAGTTTACATCCCGGCTACACGTTATACACATTTTCGCTTTCGTCACTGCCTGCCTCCCTGACTTGTTTGCGGAAGCTTAATACATTATTCTGCCCATAGCCACTTGTTCTCGCCTTGAGCCCCGGGCGGGAAAATAATTTGCTGGAGGTTTTGTTGCTGTGGCGAATAATTCGCTGCCAGTTTAGTTCAACGCTCTTTCTTTCGTTCTATTTCTTTCCATGAGCGTTTTACACAGCCTTAGTGCTCTACTTTTATGGTGAAGAAGCAAATTGGAGGCGTAGAGTGCATCAGTGCTCAGGTAGTTTCGCTTCTTAAACGAGTGACTCACATGAAGCCTCGTATGACCTCGTTCTTTCTGCACATTGACGAAGTAAATTATCCTACCCCAAAATAAAAACCTAGATTGTTAGTCTTCCACACATACTGAAGCATTAGTGCATCAAAGCATTTCAATGCCTTATAAACCACAGCAGCGATATCGGTAAGTTCAATCTCTAGGTAATGAATCAGCGAGACATTTATGACTGCTAATTGTAATTGCAGCGTTTTTCAAAACCTTATCGTATCCATCCAACTTGTGTATTTAGTTTTGTGAGACGTTTTCTGATAGAACACAATTTACTAACATATAGAAGATAGGTTTCTTTTCTGTACACTTTCAGTGCAGGGTAGCAAACTGGATATCTTCCTTCCGGTTAACCTCCCTGCCTTCCGCCCATCATCTCTCTCTCTCTCTCTCTCTTCAGTCACTTGGAAATCGCGAAAATTCATCTCTTCCTGTCACTTAACTCCATTAATTTTCTGGTTGACTCCTCTTGCATAACTTCCGTTGCATTAAACGCAAACATGCGTATTTAAGTATATTCTAGCACTGAAGTCTTCAATGTACTTCTCGCTGCACTGGTGCGGTAGTTATGAAGATTTAATACTGAACATGGTGCAATTTTGACGATTTATTTGGTTTTTCGGTAGCCAGGCGCCCTTTCAAGCTTTTCTTCCTTTTCTGCAGTTTCCTTGCGATTACATATTTTTCCGAAATATACGTTGAACGTTAGCTTTCACAACTACGTACTTTCTTTGCACGCCGCACTGTTAAATAATACCATCCTCTGTAGGGTTCGACGAATTTCAACTGCGTCTAGGCCACAGTGTGGTGCGCTTATATCAGAATAAATGACAGTTTATTGCGAGGTTCGGAACTTTATCGACAGATGCAAGCTTGCCGTTAAGATGTACCTCACACAGCGACGATACTGTGACGTGTGATCCGCAATTCATGCCTCTCCCTATCTCACAAGCCAGTGACGCGATATGCATTTGCTGACCACATATGATTTCTGCAGCATTAGATGTCCTTGGCGCCTAGCGGAAATGGTATGTGTTTAGTAATGCGCGGTGCTTCAGAATGTGGTGCACTCCATGTCAGCGTGAAACTGCGGACTCTTAAAACGGGACCGGCTTTCTGTGTACTGTGGTCATTGCTTTTTGTTTCTTTCTTTCTTTTTTTAGGACCTGTCTCAGCTAGCACTGCTACTTCGTCGTTGGCCATGCTCGGTGTTTCAGAATGTCGTGCACTAATCGATAGTGTGAAATTGTCATCCCTTAAATAATGAGTGACTCCTACGTACTGCGTTCACAGTGACGAAGGCTGAACCACCAGTCGCAACGTTAATTAAACAAACATTTCCTATATACTTTTATCCTTGTCACCGATATAAGCTTTGCTACGGTGACACCTCTTCCCAAAGGCGTCGTTAACTTGCATACATTTCATCGACATTTGATTCCTTCAACTTTTAGCTGTTTACCTCAGGATCTTCTCGCTTTCGCAGTACCGATCGTAGGCACATGTCGCAATGATGTAATATATATCGGTAGTTATCATCCAGGCCTGCTCAACCACTACTTCATATCTAACGCAGTTTTCTTCAGTATTGTGCTCAGCAAAAATACGCACGACGCTCCGCAAGTCGCTGCTGTTAAGCGTGCAAGTTGCGCCTAACTTGTGTAAACCTCAAGAAAAGGTTCCTCCTCCAAACTTTCGCGATTAATTAGGCCTCGCAAAAATCGTTCAGGGAGAAAAAGACTAGTACACAGGGAAACTGGTGGCTACCGTGGCGAGACGGAGAAGCGAAGGGGGAGGTTTCCTAAGCACCGCGCGGGACAGGATGAGCAGTGGTTGAACCCGAGACAATGGCGCTCCCCCAGGAATCCAATATATACGTCCACGCCGGGACACAGCAGGCCCGCCCTGCGTCAGGGCCCGGTCGCTCCGACTTCGTTTGGATCTTTGTCCCAGCGCTTGCTCACTCGGTGAACGTGGCGAAAACGAGAAGCAAACAACAAAAGCCCCCTGCTCGGGCCGGCCTGCAGCAGAAGCCAGCTCGATCTGTCTTTGTCTCCAAGAATCCACTTAGCTATGCGGTCAAGATTGAAGGCCGGGGCACGCAAGCGCTCCAAGCGTGTGAGAACGGACGCCTGTGCACGCGTCTGCGCGTGCTTGCGTGCGTGTGTGTGTGCATGGGTTCTTGTGCGTACGGGAACGGAGAAATGTCGAAAAAAATATTCGTCTGCTGGCACTCCGCGTTAGGTTTGCCTGAATTAAATTACACTTGTCGCGAACAGGTCGCTCAATAAGGTATAGTCTTTAGTCATGCTCATGGGGCGATTTAGTGTATAAGAGCCAAAAAGAAAAAAATAAGCGAAGTGAGGCCTTCGTATCATTAGCGAGTAAAAACGACGACACTTTTGGAGTAATAGCGTACAAGCAAAGGCGAAAGCCCTACATTTCTTTTTTTTTTTTTTGCTTTGTCGTGAATATCATTTAGGATCAGAAGCCCTTAGCGTGCAGAAAAATAAATGTAGGCGCGGCTCTGCTATTGCAAATACGACTCACCTGCGGGTCTGTGGGGGCTGAGCAAAGTATTGCGAAGTTAAGCAAAGGGCAAACAACACTTTAGCAAAAGCACACCTTACCTTACTTTTCTTGCGCTACACAAGCCACATACACGCGGAAAACCGATCAAAGTATCATTTTTCAAGCAAATAAAGTACTTATTTCGTCTACACCAAGTTAATCACACCCTCACTCACTGCACTGTCTCCTCTATCTCTAACTCTCCCTCTCTTTGTTTTCATCACTCTTTCTATATCTCCTCTCCAAGGTCCACTCTCTCTTTTTCAACGTTTCTTTCTCTCTTTCTGTCTATCTCCTTCTCTCCTTCTTACAGTCTCAGCTTCCGTTCATCTCGCCCAGTCTAGTACCTATGACATTCAGCTGCTGATCCGAAGGTTGCGGGATTGAATCCAGGCGGTGTTGGCTGCGTTTCGTTGGACACGAAATCTTGAGGTCCGTGTGCTGGGTGTTGTCAGTGCGTGTCAAAAATTCCAAAGCGGTTGAAATTACCGGAGCCCTACACTACGGCGTCTCTCATAATCATATCGTGGTTTGGGGTGTAAAGCCCCAGAAATTATGTTTTTCTCGCCCGCAGCAACTGTGCTTCAATCATCGGTAAGACGCAATCATGTGGTTCCCGTAAATTCATGCTTGCAAGCACGTGTATACAGCCTAGTGGTTATGACACTGGCCTTAGAAGCGTGGTCCCCCGTGTTTGAATCCGGCCTTGTGAAAAAAAAAGCTTTCTTTTGTTTATTTCTTTAGTTCTTTCTCTCCTTTTATTTCCTTCTCGGTGCCTCCTCTCCTCATTTCACAACTTATCCACTTCGCTCGGGCATGCGAACGCCAACGCCAGCCTAGCGGGGCGTTAACAGCTCCGCTGTAAGGGCTTTCTATCGGCTGCGATATCGGGGTACGTAAGCAGAGCATTACGAATGCACCGACTAACTGTGCAAGACGACAATGCAATTTTGAAGAGAAGCTCCAGAGCCGGTATACACCACGTGGCATTCCTACTGTTCCAATTCACCTCTTCCCCCAACGTCTACGGTAGGCCAGTTCCACTTTAGGTTGTACGTAGCGCGATTCTAATCATTCACAACGAGCGAAAAGTAATAATATTGGAACAAAATTGTTACATTAAACGGGTAACATTTTTGCTTAGGTCTACGCGGCGGTATTGCGAGTGGTTTTAGTGCAGTATTACTGAAGCCATTACAGGATCATATCATAAGTAGCAACGAAGAGAGCAAATCTTGTTGGCAAAGATGGTTCCAATAAAAGTACGGTAAGTGAGAAACTTGTAGTAATACATGCCATAGAAATGCATGGAAGCAATAAATAGCGAATAAAGCTAAGAATAGCGAATAGCGACTGAGTGCATTTTTGAAAATTACGTACCATTTTTACAGAGCTAACAGCCTTACGTAACAATCGACAAAAAGATCAACTCACCCCCCCCCCCCCTCTCCCTCACCAGGCAAAATATAAACTTAGAGCTACCACTCGCGTAATGTAGTACAAATATATTGCAAGCTGCGGTCGACGCTCACCGTTATTATTATTATTTTTTTTTTTGCAGCTCTCGTCCTGCAAGAATAATGCGAAATCGCTGTTTCCGTTGGGCCAATCGATGTTCCGATACTGGAAACAGCAGCATGTTTTAGGAGAACGGTTCTGGCAGCGCACGTTTCACCAATATACCGCAAGCGGGGCCTTTCGAGAGCGTCGTTCGTCTAGCGTTTTGCATTTCCTTCCATATACGCCAACGTCTCCCGCTCGCGGGAGCGAACCGATTATCTCGCTTTTTTTGTTGCACTCGGCGAAACGACATTCGCTCGATCTTTACTTCGATCGCTCGGGATGCTGTAGTTAATTGGTGCCTATACCTCGAAGCGCTATGCCATGCTCTGGGCAAGGTATTGATTACTATACTACACTAATTACAGTGCACGCGCGTGGAGCACGGAGGGAGCAAGTTGTACCCGTGCCACGGGTGTAGCGGCTGTCGATGTAAATAAAAAGGAGCTTTATTGATTAAGTTCGTGCACTGAATGCTTGTTAGTGTCCAGACACCTGTTCGGTGTGCCTTTTAATATGCTCCGAATAATGCAATGCTGCGCGTAAGTGGCCAAAACGCACCCTTCCATCTTTCCTTGCTGTTCTCTATAGCTACAGCATGGCGTAGAGAATTATTACAGCGAATCGCCAACACTTGCACTTTGCGCAGACTTCTCTATATATTGGTGGACACGTGCACTTTTTATGCAGGTTGCATCATGCCAACGCCGATGCGAAAAAGCCTAAATGAAGAAGTGTTTCATTCACCTTGATACGTCCCAGCTGCGCCGGCGAACCTAATAATGGTATACCCGGTCACCTAAAGCACCTCTTTAACAGCGGAGTTGTTGAAGCTTGAGTTACAGCCATGCGGTGGGTCCGCAACATTCTCCAAGATGGTGAGGGCAAAGTGAAGAGAGTTTGAAAGGAGGAGAAGAGGTGCAGATAGAGAAATAACTAGTGAGAGAGGAATAATAAATAAATAAAACTTTTTTTTTTTTTGTGAGGCGGGATTCGAATTCGGGTACCCATGGTCCCGGGTTCTAATGGTTTGCAACTACGATCCAATCAGATTGGAGTTCCAATAAGGAGGAAAGTTGACGGCGGCCATGGAGTCCGTCTCTTTCCGTAATAAGGTATGCCGAGTCGTACAAAAAGGCGTGCACTGTGGGGGAGGAGCATTCGTCGATTTTGCTATACGATTATGCCTAGGGTGAAGAAACAGTTGACTCGTGAAGAAGAAGCGGCGTGGCACGAAAGGCGAAGGGAAGCTGATCGAGAACGAACTCAGCGACGATGTAGCAACCACGAGTTCCGAGCGAGAGGGGTCGAGACTAAGCGGCGGCGAAGACACGAAGACTCTCGAATTTCGATATAGGGAGGTGGCGTTACGACTGCGCTACGACGTGGCTAAACGGAAAGGAAATCGCTTGGGTGCGCAGCAGTGAAAACAATGAGATCCTGATTGGTCTCATTTTTGGCGATTGCAAGTGCGATCGCGGGAACACTGTGAAGACGAGGCAGCTAAATAAGTTGTTGTTATGTGGGGTTTAACGTCCCAAAACCAGTTCTGATTATGAGAGACGCCGTAGTGGAGGGTTCCAGAAATTTCGACCACCTGGGGTTCTTTAACGTGCACTGACATCGCACAGCACACGGGCCTCAACATTTCGCCTCCATCGAAATGCAGCCGCCGCGGCCGGGATTCGATCCCGCGACCCTCGGATCTGCAGCTGAGTACCATAGCCACTAGACCACCGTGGCGGGGCAAGCTAAATAAGTGAAATGAATGTGTAATAAAAGACGTGAAAACCTGAAATGTGGCGCCTTCATGTGGCGATTCGAATAAGAAAACGAAAAGCTAATAGAAAGCCAAAACAAGCTCAGAGAAACCTAGTTAAGCTAAGTTGAACCAATGCAAGCTAAGAAAAGCGACAGCTCCGCTGTTTCATTAGTTTTCCTTGCACTCTAGTGAGCAGCTGCCCCTATTTTTTAGACGATTATTCCTAGCTAACTTTACAACTTACCCCGACACGCGTTTTTACATTGCACGTGTGTGTGCAAGCACAACTTCAGGGATTATAAATTTAGGACAAATAAACCTGGAGTCAAAATGTCTAATGTATTCCTCAGATACCTAGTTCGTTGTCCCGCTTTTCAAACAAATTCCTTTGATTATTTGACTCGCAAGATGGCGTCACGGATCGAAAAAATAAAGTATTATTTTGTTCATAATATAACCTTAATTATGGTCCTTCAGCACACGCGTATCAATTCCAGATTTGGGAATATGTTCTCTCTGTCTCTTTTTTGTTCTTTTTCTATCTTTCGGCAGGTTAAAACTTCAATTCTTTCTTTCAATACAATTGTCAGTTAGCTTCGCCTTAGCATAGCAGCTTTAGAAAATGGCCCGCTCTCTAGAGCTCAATCGAAAAAAAAAATGTATGATAGATGTCTAGAGAAAACGTATCTGGATGCAAGAATCAGACACAACCGTCGGAACAATGCTTTTATTGTTAAGCGCGACGCAACTGACAAACGTTTCAAGCTACTGGTCATGACGTATCAGTTATGCCACCGTTCTTTACTAGCCAGTGACCACGCGTGATCCTTCACCATGCACTCATGTGCTTTTTGTTTGTTTGTGTCTTTCTTTCTTTCTTTCTTTCTTTCTTTCTTTCTTTCTTTCTTTCGTTCTTTCTTTCTTTCTTTCTCTCTTTCTTTCTTTCTTTCTTTCTTTCTTTTTCTCTTTCTTTCTTTGCATTTCGGGTTACGGAAATGCTGCACTGGCTGCAAAGATCAAACCTGCTATTTCGAGCTTATCCTTTTTTGCATTTGATCAGACGATGGCATTCGCATAATCGCTATAATGTATCAGTGGGCTCAGGGCAAGACCGGATCCGCCTTCCCTCCAGCGTGGACACGATATAATACGACGAACTGCAGAGCCAAGACTTTAAAACACCTGCGCTGCTAAAGGCGACCTTTGTGTCCTCATGGAGTGAGGCACTGTTTCGTGCGGAGTACAAATTATAAAGTACACTTGCCCTATTCAGGCTAGTAAGTGCTAAAGGAGTACTTATTTGGAAAAGATAACTTAATAACGTAGTGTGAGAACCCAAATATTTAATACGAAACTTACCATAAATTCCTCACGTTTGCACGGTGAGAGAAGTAGCCAGGTCAGCGAACCGCAGTAAGAGCGCAAGTGTGTCTTTTGTTTCCTTGTTCGCATGTGTCCTCTTCCTAATAACTCGACAAGGTTTGCAGAATATGTAGGGAACATTCTAAATATGAGTTGTAGCGGAAACCCGTCCTTTTCACATTACCATTGCACTGCGAAGAGACCTACATAATGGACCATTTCAGATGGGGTCACCGGGAGTGAAAGGGCTATAAGACAGCTCATGGCAAATTACATTCGCGTGATCAGCCACTGACAAAGCTTCCGGGTTCGAATCTGTAAGTATCAGGTTAATGTACCGAGCGGTTTAACTTTCATCTTTACGTCTATTAAGCGGTGTTTAAGGAGTTGCAGCGCTTCATAATGATATTTAGCTTTTTTTTTTTTTTTCACAAAAGCAAAGATGCCAACCAACAGTACCTGCAGCTGCTGTACATAGGTGTCGCTACATATATTCTAATTCCTCATTTCCGCACTCTCCTCCAAATAATCTCGCGCCTTCGCGTCAGGGGCTCTTCATCTCACTCGGCTCGTCTTCAGCACATCTAGAGGAGCTTATCTTTGCAGTACTCTTCTGCAAGAGCACTTCGCTTCCGTGTCTGACTCTAAACGTCAGGCGTACAAAAGCTCTCGCGCGTAGTCCACGTGCGTCAGAAAGAACTATCTTTAGTGGCGCTTGGCGATGGACGTGTCCTTTGCATTTGTGTCGGCGGTATAAGAGTGCCTCCCACTGCACACGAAAAAACGGCGACAGAAACCAAACGAAGCAATAAAGGCATTCGCTTTAGAAAACGCAATGTAAAGCCTGTCCCGTATAAAGCTTCAGCTCCGCATCTAGAGCTTTCACGGTGAAACAACGCCTCATGCGCGATGATCCATCGGCACGTGTTGGACCCGCATTCAGCGAAGGCCCGTGCTATGTTTGGCCGCGACGATACGCGAAGCAAAGCCGGAATCCGGGCCGCATAGCCCCGAACGGTAGCTATGTAGGACAAGTGCATTTAAAGAAGAAATAAACATAGTGAGTGGTGGTGTTTACGGTATTGGTCGCATACGAGGCAAACAGTGGACATTTGCTTATTCTTTTGCATAAACCAAAGCAAGGACGAAACTAACTAGAACAGTATGGTTACGTTATTAGTAAGACACAGGTTGCTTCACGCATGGGCAATAACTCATTTTACTTCCAAATTAAAACTTCACAGTCCACTTGGCGCAAAGTCCGCGCACCACAACCGCGAGCATTCTGAAACGTGGAACGCGCGTGTTTGTTATTGTCTAACGTGAAAGGGGCCAGTTGCGAGCAAACGCGTGGCTGATAGCGGAACTCATTCGCGCGACCGACGGGCAACACGCGCATACGTTAGCATTCTATGCTCCTCTGCGGCTTAGAATAATACTAATAAAGGTTTTCTGTCGAGGCTAGTATCTACGCTTGTGAATATGAGCGGACGTAATTACTGGGTTGCCTTCACGTTGCGGCGACACATGGTTTGTTCAACGCTTTTCTCTCATTCTGCACCGCAAGGCTATGCCTTCTGTTGACTGCGTTGCATAGCACATGGCGCACTTGGAGCACGCGCAACAACGTTTTGTTAGCTCGAGCAAATACCCGATCTAGTTTGAATACGTAGCCTAGCTTATCGAGCTCTTGAAACTGTAGCTATATTGCAGTTAGCACAATGTTACTTGTGCAGTCCGCGGTGTCGGCATGCCGTCATTTCTCGGATGAAAGCGCTGCGGCGCGAGCATGTTGTACACGACGGTGGGTCTGTTGTCAATTGGCTACGCATATTTGTTAACGCTCGCCCCACCAATCCGCCGCCACTTTTCCATGTCAAAGTTCGCTCGGTAATTAATTATTCGTCTGCACGTAGCACTGAAGCATATTAAAATCTAGTAAATACTTGGGCGACTTTCAAATTCACGCGTTTACGGCGCTAGTGAGCGCTAGTGAGCGCGACGCGGTGCAGCGTAATTAATAGCCACATTTGCGCGATACGGGTTTTCGGGACGTGTCCTGGTAAAGGTGCTTACCCTAAACGTTTTCTTTATAGGTGCGTTTAGCACAGCCTGAAGACATTCATTTGTCAAGCTTAGCATAAAAAAACTTAGAAAATCTACACGTTGTTGTAGCAACTAGGATCATAAATATCAGTAAGAAGTTTCCTGACATCACCGGGCCTGAGATGAAGACTCGAAATCAGCATACACCGTTTCGTGTATCACTTATCAACATTAGGGATTCGATCAAGGGAAAATCGAGACTCCGAGCTTCTGGAAGTCCAAACGTTTATAATCTATGGATGATTCCACAGAACACACTGGACGGAAGGTCGAGCAAGCAGACCAACATGTGTTCAAAGTACTGCTAAATTCAAAAGTAAGTCCCGCGCAGTCGAACTTAAATTGATTTTGCATTGATTTTGAAAACGGCAATAGCGAGATACGCGCTAAATTTAACAGAGCCTATAAAACTAATGCGTTGGTCGCATTCATAACTAATGCCATAAAAGTGTACGACTGAACGCGTTAGTTGTTATTCATCTTTAGTAGCAGCGCAAGAAATCTCACACGCCGAATAAAAATGAAGAAGAAAAGAGACAATATGCACTGTATGAAACATGCTCTAAATATTCCTATGAGAACCTTACGAGGCATATATTTCCGGCTTACTTGCTCTTGGATATTGAATTTGATAGCTGAGTGCTCCAAAAATGCGCTGGAAGGCCGCGTGACAAACGACGGTCAACAAATACGCACAGCGAAACCTGCTGTCAACGATAAAGCTGCAACTATCTCGAAAGGCGTGGTAATGGTAGAGCAGTGTACACACACGCACACACACACACACACACACACACACAGACGCGCGCACACACACAATGACAAAGACGCACAAACACACGGCATGCAAAGGTAACGAAAGGAAGAAAGAAAGAAAGAAAGAAAGAAAGAAAGAAAGAAAGAAAGAAAGAAAGAAAGAAAGAAAGAAAGAAAGAAAGAAAGAAAGAAAGAAAGAAAGAAAGTTGTCCTTGTGCCGTGGTTGGGGTGACAAGGGCTGCAGAAGCTACTGTCATCTTTCCTTTCCTTTCCTTAGAACCGCCTCTCTGGTGTGAAATCACAGAAAATTGCAGAAAATCGCATGACAATCGCGGAACCACAGCTTCGGTGTTTATGAAATACAGTTCCACTGGGTGGAACTGTATTTAGTTCATTTTTCTTGTATTTTGCTTTTGCTAGTTCTGTGTTTTACTACTTATTTTTTCACTCTATCCACTTTCTCACCCTAATTTCCACACACCAGGGGAGGGCAGCAATGCGCATGCCAGCCTCTGGTTAACCTCCCTGTCTTCCTTTTCATCTGTGTGTGTGTGTGTGTGTGTGTGTGCGCGTGCGTGTGTGTGTGTGTGTGTGCGTGCGTGCGTGCGTGCGTGTGTGTGTGTGTGTGTGTGTGTGTGTGTGTGTGTGTGTGTGTGTGTGTGTGTGTGTTGTCGGGTCAGCGCCCTGCCTGCCACAGTATGCTGTACCATTTAGTGACGTTGTAGATGGGTTATACGGGCTTGTCTTGAGGTTCAACCACGCGAGGGCATCGTGACAGCTCTTGTGCCTGTTATGTTTTCTTAACTTAAGCAGTGAAGCTTAGTTCGCGTCTACATTGAATGAACGACAGAAAGAGGCGAGCCGACACCCTCTGGTTTGTCATCAAGCAAGCTGGACAAGCTTGAAGAAAGTAACCACCGTATATAGCGTCCAAACACAGGTTATCAACCATCAGTCAGTGTCAGCGCTAATATAGTTTAGTCGCTTGCTCTTGCCGAACTGTTGGTTCTCACAGCTGGCGATAAAGAGTGATGACCCAAACCCCTTGCTGCAATATTCCTGTGCCACTGGGAACTTCTTGTGCAATGTTGTAGTGGTAGCAATAGCAGGAGAAGCAGCTACAGCGACCGTAGTAGTTGTCAATGGGACCCTAGCGTCTCAAAAAATAAATAAAAACACTGGGCTCATAAGAGATGCTAAATAAAGTTGTAACCAACCAAACCAACCAAATAAGAGATGCTGTATTGAAATTAATTTTGACCACACAGCCACTAAGTGAGTATGAAATTGAACTACAACATCCGCGATGGTGGTTGTGACGAAATATAGTCACCTACCATGGCTTAGCTAACACCTATAGCATGTATAGCATTTCATGGCCGCCGCGGTCATGTAGTCGTTATGGTGCTTCAGCGCTGACGCGAGCGCTCACATGGACTCTATCCTTGCCACGGCGGTCGCATTTTCGATGAAAGCGAAAATGGCAAAACTTTGTGCACTGTGCGTTGCCAGTGCACGTTAAAACCACAGGTGCTCAAAGTTTTCTGTCCCCTACTGCGGCGTCTCTCATAATCATATTGCAAACATGTGGCTTCGAACTTCCAACCCCACGTCCTGAAGCCAACTGCCTCAGTGATTCTGCTACACACTTTTTTTCTTTTTCTGCTGTACTGCGTTATATTCGCACGCTTGCAAAGAGTCATAAATTCACGTGAGCGGGTTGCCTCGGTGGAACAAAAATCCAAACTAGAACAGAAACCCAGGGGAAGATGGAGGCTGGAATCCATGAACAGATCGCTAAAAACGATTGAGGACAGGGAATGTCGCAGGAGCCAACGTTTCGACAAGTGGACTTGTCTTTGTCAGGACGGCACGGTAGAGCGCCACGGAAGGACGGTGTGACAGAACAAAAATCCATGCATCTCTACGAAGTGAACCATGACGAGTAGGCGAAGCATTGGAGAATGTTCGGCGTTACCCGTGACATTCGCCCGTGACATTATGCACTAACGCATGTAAATGAGTGATAACGCGTGTGTATGTTTACACACGCGCTGTCATTTATGCTCCTGGGGCCGAATTCACAAAACTTCTCTTCCGTAAGTTCTTTTTTCCATTGGTCGGGAAGCGTCTCTAATGATATGTCCAGCAGCAGCATTGGCTCAAATTTTCTCTTAAGAGCTCTTTTGTCGTAAGTTGTTTTCGTGAATGCGGGCCCTGGTGTTTATGAGGTTCCTGCGCTCCCATGCACGTCGTAGATCGTACTGAGTTCCGGATTACTTTTAGTTGGCGCGTACGCTGCGAATCCTTATTGTTCAACTATGCACAAGAGAAATCTCACACCGGCACTACATTGCAGGTCAAGATCCAGTGCCTATATATACGGGGTGACCGGTGAATGGTTGCGCAGCGCGAGCCCCCCAGTCGTTTTTTTTTTTTTTTTTTCAATCAACAAACTCGCTAGCAGACGCTGCCTGCGTCAGCGTTGTCTCTCGCGGGCGAGGGCGCGAGAGACAACATCTCCACGAAGTGAACTAGTCGTCATGGTTCACTTCGTGGAGATGCGTGGATTTTTCGAACGCGCACGTAGAGATTACGTGAAAATAAGATTCTTATTCACAGAGAAACGTTCGCTACGGTCACAATAACCCAACGTTTGCCTGACATGCGCCTCCAGTAATGAGGTACACAAACGAAATCATGCCATTCAGGACAAAGGCGTACAGCACAATTTAACTTCGTTAGGTACCAGAAGAGGTCCGACAATGGCCTTTTCTCGCAGAACGTCGCGCGCGCCGAATCCGCAGAAAGCCTGTACAGCGCGCCCGAGTATTCACGGGTGTGGAATCACCGCCAGAGAATCATTGCATTGCAACGTATATCTATACTCCACCCATCGATATAGTACGCGCTCGAACCCTCTGCATATACGAGACACGTGGCTCCAGGCAGCTTCAATGCCTTCGTTTCCATAGCAGGGCAGCGATGCGGCGAGGACAATATGCATCAGAGTGAACAGCGGAGCACCGCCGGCGGCCCTCGCCTCCCTTCCGGTCATCTGGCGCGACAACGCGCAGTCCATCCGGCTGCAGGAACCGCAGACGTCGCAGAGTGGCACTGGCACGAGGGCTGCCGCAGAAGCCTGACGCTTCCGCGGGGCGCAGCGCCGCCTGGTATTGACACATGTCATCGCAAGAGTCCCTTCTAGCGCAAGAATGACACACTCGGGACACGAGCCCCAGCGTGTACAGCGACAAAAAGGAAAGGAACGAACGATGCTTGTGCGCCACCGTGCGCGTTATATGTACATTCCAGTCGATGCGCTTCTTGTTCTTGCCTTGAGACGTGAGGCGAGGCTGTACCGCAGTTCCGCAGCATTCACGTCTCCATCTTTATACCATTCCTTTTTTTTTTTTTCATTCCTTTTCACTTCTACCGTGTCAGAGCGTTTTTGTGAGTGCTTGGTTGTGTGTGCGGAACGCATTTCGCGAATGTCGTCGCGGCGCTGACGTTTGACGCTAAGCACGCCAGTCACTATTATTGTGCGTCTCTTTTCTCTAAGGCCGAGAACACACGCTTTAGCGAAATGTTCAATGCACCGGTGTCCGTGCACAAAGAAAGAGAACACGATGTGGATCTGTCAGCGTATACAACAGTCCGGAGGCATATGAGGTGTTCTAAGAAAAGGCTCGTCTTTCTGGAAATATTGCCCTTCAAACGCACATGCACGTAGCAACAGAGCACGGGTAACCTATTATAACTTTCAGATAACCTTCAAGTAGTGTACGACATTAGATAAATTAACTTTGAAGTGGTGCCATGACCTCAGGGGTTACTTATGAGGCCGACAATGCCAGCCAGATATAGCTTTATTGTACGCTTTGAAAAAGATATGTATAATGGTTGGGAATATCGTTTTATGTTATTAGTTACCCATGGTAACCGGAGTTCAAAAGCCCCTTAATGACGGCACATACGGATGATGTTTATGGTTTTATTGGCGGCCACCTAGTTAAATATTTCCTCTACAGTGCTGGCATTATCACGTCTGGCTGCATTATAGCGAACTCTGCCGCAATGTCATACGTGCACTACAGCACGATACAGCTGCCGCCCACTGATCCGTGCGATTAGGTTAGGCAATTTTGTGGGAAAGATATATACCGTGTAAGCCCTTTTACCGCTTCAGCTGCGTAATCCCCTCCCATAAAAACGAGCGGCAGTGCGATTCGCCGCGATACTACGCCTTAAAAGCGGCACGATTGGCAACGAGGCTAAGAAAAATTGGAGGGAAAAAAAAGGGGACGGGGGGGGGGGGGGGGTGGTCGCGCGTAATAAGGCTATAGATTGATGCTGGGCAGTAGAGCTAGAAATGTCATTGCCCTGCCACGTATAAACTGGGCGTGGGCTGTGTCGTCCACGGTTTTGGCGCGACATAAAACATGTTGTAATAACATAAAGAAAACGAACTAACCAAAATGGCGATCATTACGTCACACAACTTCACTGCCACAGTTTCCGTGTGCCCGTCTCGAGGGAGGAAAAAGGTGGGGACGAGGGAATGTGGGCCGTAAAAACGCGTTTAAAATGGGTCGAGAGAGAAGCGGCCGCCAGGGCCGTATGTATGGGGAGACGGGCCAGTTAGGATTGGGGAG